>PVKU01000202.1:0-581011 GCA_004027475.1 Anoura caudifer | reverse complement strand
TGGGGACGGTAGCTGAGAATATTATCACCCATTCCCTTTCTCCGTTGCGACTGTTATTGAAATTACAGAAACTCATCTGACCCCTCGTTGAGGTCACTTCTTTCCCGATCCCTGCCGTCCCCCATCTCTGCTATAACATTTAGCAAAATTAGTAGCTGCTCTTGAGGGTTTTCATTTGTTTCTCTGTGTTACCCTGAAATGTCATGTGTTGCTGTGGGGCTGCGAACAATAGTATAATTTTCCATATGGAATCAGATATTCCTGAGATCCAAGTATGCTTGGAAAAATCTTACTGCTTGGGATTCCACAACAACCCAGCTTTCTTTAGTGCCTAGCAGCCTCTGGCTAGACAGCTAAAGGGCCCATTTCTCACCTGCAGGGCAGTCCTACCCCAGCACAGTGAGCACAGGGCCCTCTTTCAATGCGGACGTCCGTGGATCAGATCTGTTTTGGAGCAAGATGTGGAATGTAGCTTCAATATGCTCGGTCAAGATAGACTAATCAAGAATAACCAGGGAAATCACTTGAATACTGTTCTTTTGAATCTTGAGAAAATGGAATGTATTCGTTACAGTATTTTAGAAGCATGGCATTCTAAAAGTCAGTTAGATAAATGTATGGCCCCTTCATAGTAACTAATGTTTAGATGTGTCAGGCTATTATTATTTAAGAATTTAATTTCACAAGCAACACATAGAATTATAGAAAATTTGTATAATGCAGAGAACCATAGGGAAGAAAAAATATCCCATCTCGATTACCCTTAATTTTCTGTTCATTTAGCATTTGAGTGCTTTAAGAATGCATTTATTTGAGAACTTCATGCACATGTAGAGAAGTCAGACTGCAGTTATATATATTGTGTATGTTTACAGTGTGTGTACACATGTATAGTCAGATTTCAGAAAAATCCTATTTTTATAAAAATTATTTTAAATTACAGAGAAAAACATCACTCAGAGATACCAATGTTAGTATTTGGTTTTTGTCTTTTGAGCCCTATATATATTTCTTTAAACCAAAAGCTCAATATATGCATATAGCCTGTATAAGTTATTTTTTAAATCAACATACACTAAAATGAACCCTCTTTGGTGTACAGTTCATGAGTTTTGATGGATGCATAGACTCACATAGCCACCACCACAGTCACCTAAAATATCCCTTTACCCTGTCCCCTCACAGCCAAACCCTCCCCTGAATCTTAGTGACTCCGGATTTGTTCTCTATCCCTATAGTTTTGCCTCTTCTAGAAAAATATGTGACATACAGTACCCAGCATTTGAGTCTGGCTCTTTTTGCTTAACGTGATGCATTTCAGATTCTTGCATGCTGTTGCCTATTGATTATTCCGTTTTATTGCTGGATAGTATTCCACAGTATTCATGTACCACTGTTTGATCCACTCATAAGCTGAAGGGCATTTGAGATTTTTCTAGTTGTGATAATAATAAAATAGCAGCTATAAACATTGGTATACAAGTTTTTGCATGAATGTGAGTTTTCATTTTTGCTGGGTATGTACGTAGGAGTGGGATCACTTGGTTATATGGCAAGTACATGTTTAAAAAGAAACTGCCAAACTGTTTTCCAGGGTACGTATTCCATTTGCGTTGCCATCAGCAGCATATGAGAGTTCCAGTGTTCTGAGTCCTCGTCAGTGTGTGACATCCTCGATTTCTCTTCTATTTTAGCTGTTCTAATAAGCGTGTGTTATTAGTATCTCATTGTTGTTTTAGTTTGCATTGTACTCATGGCTGTGCATTTTTATCACACATACAACTTCTTTGAGAAGTGTCTGTTCAAATCTTTTGCCCATTAAAAATTAGATTGTTTCTTATGGTTAAGCTTTGAGATTTTTTGTGTATGGTGAATATAAGTTCTTTGTCAAATGTGTAATTTGCAAATATTTTCTCCCTGGTGTATCTTTGCATTTTCTTAGTACAATAGTTTCTTTTGCAGAGCAAAAGTTTGTCATTTTGATGACATCCAAATACTTTTTTTTCTTTTATGGAACATGCTTTTGGTATTTATCCAAGAACACTTTCCCTAACCCAAAGTCACAAAGACTTTTTTCCTCTAGTTCCTTCTAGAAGTTTTACTTTTTAGTTTTTAGTAGGCCTGTGGTCGATTTTGAGTTAGTTTTTTGGATATGCTGTGAGATAAGTGTTAACTTGAGTCTTTTCTTTGTACTCTCTGTTTCCTGTGTATATACGGGTGTTCCAGCACCATTTCTTGCAAGGTCAATGGCCTTTGCACCTTTGTCAGAAAGCAGTTGGCTCTGCCTGCTTGCAAGGACTGCACTGTGTTGATTTTTTGCAGCTTTATCGCATCTGAAATTTTTCACAATTTGTTTTGGCTATTCTAGTTATTTTGCCTGTGTTTAAATTTTAGACTACTCTTGCTAATATCTACAAACTGTTCTATTGGGATTTTTGAGTGGAATTTCGTTAAATCTACAGAATGATTTGGGAAAATTTCACATCTTCACATTTACCCTCTTACTCTGTGAACATGATACAACTTTCTGTTTATTTAGATCTTTGATACCTTTCATGGACATTTTGTAGTTTTCAGCATATAGCTCCTACACACATTTTGTTAAATTTATACCTGTTTTGTTTTTATTAGTGTTATTATAAATGGCATTTTTAAAAATCTGCCTTTTATTAAATGTTATATTTAATTGACATTTTTATTGAGATGACTGTTGATTTGCATCAGCTGTAAGACATAATACAGAGAGACCTGCGTAGGCTTTACTCAGTTTCCCCCAGTGGTGCCATCTTGTACAATGGAATCATAATATCACAACCAGGATATTGCTATTGAAGCAGTCCAGATACGGAACAGTTACATCACCACAGCGTACCTCGTGTAGCATTTTTTATGGCCACACCTACCTACCCCCTCAGCTCCACCCCTGACTGCTGTCAACTCTTTGTTTATTCTCTATGATTTTCATTTCAATAATATTACATAAATGAGGTCATATTTGTGACTTTTGGGGGTTGGTTTTTTACTCTCAGAATAATTCCCTGGAGATTCACCCAAGTTGTTACACGTGTTGATGGTTTGTTAATTTTTTGCTGTGTGGTATTTCATGGTCTGGGTGCATCACAGTTTGTTTAACCAGTCACCCATTACAGGATATCTGGATTGTTTCAAGTTTGGGGCTATTGTTTAGAGCTGCTATGAACATTCATGTATGGGTTTTTGTGTGAACATAAATTATTATTTTTTGCATAAATATTCAGAGGGCTGTAGCTGCATTGTATAATAGTTGTAATTTTAGTTTTAGAAGAAACAGCCAAACTGTTTTCCAGACTGGCTGTGGCATTTGACATTTTTACCAGCAATGTGTAAGTGATAACAGTTTTTCCTCATTCTTGCCAGTTACGTGATGTTGTCAGTGTTTTTTATTTTAGCAGTTTTGATTGGTATGTAATGGTATGTCATTGTGTTTGTAGTTTGCACTTGGCTAACAATGGCTAATAACATTGAATGTCTTTGAGCTTACTTGCCATCTGTTTATCCTTTCAGTGAAACAAATAGTATTACTTTGTTAAATTGTCCTTTCTGATTGTTTATTGCTAGCTCACAGGGATACATATGATTTCTGCACATTGATCTTGTCTTGTGATTTTGCTGAACTTATTCATCTTTAGAGCTTTGCTATAGATTCTATGTGATTTTTAAAAAGTAGTCTTGTCATCTGCTAATAAACAGTCTTCTTCTCTTCTAATCTTCAGGCCTTTTATGTCTTTTTTCTGTTTTATTGTATTGTTTCAGGCTTCTAATATGATATTGAATAGAAATGATGAGAGTAATATTTCTGCCTTATTTTTTAGGAAGAAAATAGTCTTTTGCAGTTAAACATGATGATAGTGATAGTATTTCTTTCATTTTTCATTTATTGGTTTTCCTTTATATTTTCTTCTACTCCTAGTTTGCTGGAAAGTCATAAATGGATGCTGAACTTTGTCATATGCACTGACTGCATCTGTTGCTATGTTCATATGCATTTCATTTCTTTTTCCTGTAATACGATAAATTATGTTGGTTGATTTTAAAATGTTGAACTAGTCTTACATTCCTAGGGTAAATGCATTTGATTGTGATATATTGCCCTTTTACATATTGCTGAATTTAGTTTGCTGTATTTTGCTGATTTTGCCTCTATGTTTATTATGTTTTGAGGAATATTTGTCTTTTTTGTGTGTGTCTGACTTCAAGATTAGTGTAATTCTAACCCCTGTTCTTCTTCTGTGTCCTAGAAGAGGTTGAACAGACCTGGTACTACTTCTCCCCGACATTTTCTATAAAATGTATCCATGAAAACCACTGGGCCTGAAGTTTTCTTTTTTGGAAAGTTTTAACTAAAATTCTCATTTGGTTGATTACAAGATAGGGAACCGTTCAGTTTATCTACTTCTTTTTCATCATGATTTGGTAGTTTCTGTCTTTCCAGGAATTGGTCTGTTCAGAGAAGTCCGGCTCTCTTCTCTCCAGGGTTCCTGTCCTGCTCTCCGGGCTGCTCGTGCTCCTCCTGTGCTTGCTTCCTCTGCAGGAAGATGGAATTCTGTCAGGATGTTACCTCCTGTGCTGTCACACAGCTCTACACACTTGCAGTTGCCCTCACAGAGAGGCAGCAAGAGAAAAATCCCACGCCCCCCACCCCTTCCGCCACCCTTCATACAAGAGAGCCTCCGTCTCCCAGTTCCTCTGGCTAGAGAGACAGGTGTTCCTTAGGGTTTTAGACACCTGCGCTATTCCCAGTGCAGTTCTGACACCGGGCCTGTGAGGTCTCCCTCACAACTCCCAGCACCCAGGGGGTCTTTTCTCTGGTCCTCTGGCTGGAAAGAAGGTGTTTCTCCTGGAGTCTTCGTTGTTAGTGCTTGCTGCAGAACTCTAGGAGTCAGCTCACCCTCAGGTCAAATATAGGGGGAAAAGGAAATAAAAATCCTCACACCTCACCCCTCATTCAAGGTTTCACTTTACTTCCCAGTCCACCTGCTCCGTGCAACTTTCAGAGCCCTTGGGTAGTAGCTTTTCGTATTCTGTTCAGAGTTTTTAGTTGCAATCAGTGATGGTGATAGGCTGTGGTCAGCTCTCTCCATCTTGGCTGGCATCGGAAATAGCTTGCATGGAATTTTAATAATCTGTTTTTTCCATCTAGCATATTTTGTATACATTTTCCCATGCCATTATACATTTTCTCATAACACCATTTTTAATGAATGTCTATTCCTTCATCTGGGGATTTACACTAATTGTCCTAGTGAACATATAAATAGATAAATCTTTTCACCCATCTGGATTATTTTCTCAGGATAAATTCTTAAAGGTAGAGGTGGAATTGCTACACTAAAATCTTTAAGAGTGTACCCTAACTCTAAATCAGTCAATTTTACTCCCTCCAATATTTAGAGTGCTTATTTCTGTGTATTCTTGCTAACACTAAGAATAGAAAAATAACACCAATGATCACTCAGAGTTCTTCAGCTTCACAATTTCCTAGGAGTTGCCTTGCAAATATTTCAACACATATCTTATAAATGTAAATGAGCAACTGTCAGCAAGTTTATAAAACCTGTGGTATCGGCACATTTAGTTTGGGCTCGTTAATACTTGAACCATACACAAACCTTCAAATGCCCATAGCATCCTAATTAGGAGAGAATTGACATGGCTGAAGCGAGCAGTAGTTTTCTATGCACAGTAATCGCGGGTTTGCTTGTGCATTCCGTTCACCTTGCATTAAAATTCTACTGTAGCTGAGTCATGAGTGATTTATTAAATCTAATCTGAAAAGCCAACATCAGGAGTCCAAGAAAAGTGTGTCTGCTCTTACATTGCACATCCTTTTCTTTGTAGTTACACTTACACATCTTGGTTATTTTTCCAAAGAACATAGGAATGTGAAAAAATACATATAGAATGGGAAATATCCTCTTCTAAAATATTAAGGCCTGAGTTCAATGCCAGAACAGATCACTTGTGTATCAGTCCAGGTCCTGACAGAGGAGAAATGGCCTACTCGATCTGGGTAATTTGGACGAATTTAGTGAAGGAACAATTTACAAGGGTGGGCCGGGTATAGAGGAGTCACAAGATATAGCACAAAACCGTGGGCTATGAATACGGCAATGCCCCGGCTAGGCTGACAGCAGCGACCTTTGGTGCTCCTCCAGCACACAGGGATCTTCTGGGAGTGAGTGGCAAAACAAGTACCCCAAGTTTCCTTTCCGTGGGCTATCCAGTCTCCTGCCAGGGCTGCACATTGCTTAATCCCTACCAAAAGTCAGAGGGTGAGAGAGCCTCTCTGATGCGGTGCCAAGATCTACCAAAAGGAATATAGGAATAATTATTGAATTTAAAACCCCTACCACAAATTCAGAAGTCTCTGGCTTGTTGCAATAAGGAACATTTCTGTTTTGCAAGATACATACACACACACACATTTATAGTTGAAGATATAAAATGTAATTCTTCACATAATGTAAAATGATCATTCTTTGCAAAGCATACTGTGAGTTTATTGGAGAATTATGCACAGCCTATTCTATACCTATTAAAAAGAGGCTTTACAGAACAAGAGAAGAGCACTTGGGTCCAGGAGTCAGACTGAATTTGAACCTCAGCCTTACATCTACCAGTTACCCAA
This sequence comes from Anoura caudifer, assembly GCA_004027475.1. NCBI lineage: Eukaryota > Metazoa > Chordata > Mammalia > Chiroptera > Phyllostomidae > Anoura > Anoura caudifer. Next base: position 574,344 of record PVKU01000202.1, on the reverse strand, counting down.
TGCTGAGTAAATTTCTTATCTTCTCTAAGGCCTGATTTTTTTCATTCGTTAAATGGGAATAATAATAGTACCCATTACATAGAGAGAGTTGCAGTGAGGATTAAATAAGGTTTAACTGCATAAACCAATGCCTATCACAATGCCTACTTACTAAATGTTTTCTATTATTTTTTATATTATATTTTATTGATATGTTATTATCGTTGTCCCAATTTCCCCCCTTTGCCTGCCTCCACCCAGCACCCTCCACTCCCTCAAGCAATCCCCACAGCATTATTCATGTCCATGAGTCATGCATGTAAGTTCTTTGGCTGCTCTATTTCCTGTACTGTACTTTACATCCCTGTGGCTATTCTATACCTACCTATTTGTACTTCTTGATCCCCTCATCTCTTCACACATTCCCTCATATCCCCTTCCCATCTGGCAACCATCAAAACACTCTGTATCCATGATTCTATGTCTGTTCTTGTTTGCTTAGTATGTTTTTTAGATTCAATTGTTGATAGATAAGTATTTATTGCCATTTTATTGTTAGTAGTTTTGATCTTTTTCTTAAGTCTCTTTAACATTCCATATAAAATATGAAATGTTATTCATATTTGAATGTTATTCAATGAAATATGAAATAATATGAAATGTTTGGTGACGATGAACTCTTAGTTTTTTTTTTTCTTATCTGGGAAGCTGTTTATCTGCCCTTTGATTCTAAATGATATCTTTGCTGGGTAGAGTAATCTTGGCTGTAGATCCCTGCTTTTCATGACTTTGAATATTTCTTGCCAATCCCTTCTAGCTTGCAAAGTTTCTTTTGAGAAATTACCTGACAGTCTTATGGGAACTCCCCTGTAGGCAACCAGCTGCTTTTCCCTTGCTGCTTTTAAGATTCTCTCTTTATCTTTAACCTTTAACATTTAATTATGATGTGTTTTAGAGTGGGCCTCTTTGCATACATCTTGTTTGGGACTCTTTGTGCTTCCTAGACTTGCATGTCTATTTTCTTCACCAAATTGGGGAAGTCTTCTTCCATTATTTTTTCAAATAAATTTCCGATTTCTTGCTCTTTCTCTTCTCCTTCTGGAAGCCCTATGATGTGAAAGTTGGAATGCTTGAAGTTGTCCTTGAGGCTGCTTGTGCTATCCTTGCTTTTGGATTCTTTTTTGTTCTTGTTGTTCTGATTAGTTGGTTTTTTGCTTCCTTATGTTCCAAATCACTGATTTGATTCTTGGCTTCATCCACCCTACTGTTGTTTCCTAATAAATTGATCTTTATTTCAGTTAATGTATTCTTCATTTCTGACTGGGCCTTTTTTATGCTGCTGAGGTCCTCACTAAGTTCTTTGAGCAACCTTATAACCAGTGTTTTGAACTCTGTGTCTGATAGATTGTCTATCTCCATTTTGTTAAGTTCTTTTTCTGGAGTTTTGATGTATTCTTTCATTTGGGCCATGTTTCTTTGTCTCCTCATTTTGGCAGCCTCCCTGTGTTTGTTTCTATGTATCAGGTTAAGCTGCCATGACTCTCTGACTTGGTAGTGTGGCCTAATGTAGGCCCAACACTAGCAGCAGCCAGCCTAGATCTACAGCTTGGCTTTGCCTGGGAATCTCCAAATTCAGCACAAGAAGCAACCATCTCAATTTGCTTCATAGCTCATGCAGGGTAGCCCCAGGTAGAGCACAAGTGGGGACTAACCGTGACCTGAACTACCTGGGAAATCCCAGGGTCAGTGCACTCAGTAGACAGCTATAGACCATGTCAGAGCGCCGCTACTCTCCCCTGCACAGCCGATCCTCCATGGAGGGCTGAGGTTGGTGGTCAGTGGTCACAGCCAGTCCTTGCAGCTGACTGGCCTGGGTAAATCCCTCCCATTGACCTGCCAAAAGAATTCAAGGTTCAACTATAAGAGGAGGGTGTACTCAGCCCACATGAAGCATGCACATTTAGTACCCAGCATGGGTGATAGGGGAGGCTATGCCACTGGATCCTATAGGACACCTAAATGTTTTCTATTAATGTTCTAATTGTTACATGCTTACCTGAGACCAGGGACAAGAACCATGATTTGAGAGTGCTGTAGTCATTTTAAGATGAAACTAATTGCTTAACCAAGTATAGGATTCAGAAAGTTTATAGAGTTCAGCAATTAACTGTACAGGCTCTGGGATAAGATCTTGGGCAAGTTACTTATCTGCATACGTGTGTGTGTATGCACACATGTGCTTTTTTCATGATTAAAGTTACAGAGAACCAATCTGACTAAATATTTTCTAGTAGAGATAGTACCTTAATGAGTGCATAACAATTTATTTCAGTGCACTTAGCACTGAAAATACTAATCTGAGCAGTGTGGGCTTTTGCTATTTCCAGTGTAGTTTAAATGAATAAATATGAATTGATATGCCTAAACTGGCTAAATTAGCTCTAATAAACTATTAATATGCTTTTATCATTCATCAGTTTCAAAGGTAAATTCCAATCATATAAGCCTCATCCACTCAGACTGTCCTGTCTTTGCTCTTAAATTGTGATTTCAAATAGCATGGGATAAATGAAAGAACTTGTGTTAGTGTCACTGTAAATAAGGCTTAACCTTGACACCTCACAAGGTGAATTCCCTTGGGCTAAGATTTCATGTGTATGTATGCTACCACAGTGCCTTGCTGGTATGGATAGTTAATAGATAACTATACAATAATAATTGGTAAGCAGTTTTCCTAATGACTTCTCTGTCTTCAAAAAATAATAATAAAAAAGAAAATATCTTTCAATCTAGACATGGATCTCTACCAAATATAAGTTAGAAGTCAATAGGAGCATATCATAGATACTGTAATACAATCACAAATGCTTTATTTCTACTTCACATTTTTACTGAAGGTCAACCTAATATAACTTAAAATGATCTTTTATTCTAATACATTTAGCATTTCCATACGTTAACATGACTTAAACTCGTACCTTCACTGTAATAAACATAATCTGAGCCAATTTCTGTTTGCCATAGGAAGCCTATGATGCGACCTAATTTGATATTTTAAAAATTGCCATTAGTGACCTTAGGGACAAATAGAAGAGGGAGCGGCACTGTGCCAGAAGATTTAAAGCGTCAAGAGAATGCTTGTCAGATATGTCTGTCAGATGTAACCTCCCTGGTTTTTTTTCCCCCTGAAACAGGTTCTCTGTTATTTTGTGGTGGGAGAGTTTCCCAGTCTTTATGCCTCCTTCATTTTCTCATTTTTTAGAACCATAGATTCCATGCCCCAACATCACAAACACATACTTGCATATCTTCAATTACTGTATCTCTTTTTACATTCACTCTTATTCACCCAGAAAATCTGTAATCCTAATTAAACCCAACTACCTGCCTACTCATGTCTGCAACCGAGCAGCTGAGCACTGCTGAAGAAAATCACAGAAGCACGCTGTTCGGTCTTGCTTGAGAGTAGTGACCACAGATATCAAGTGGGCCCTCACTATTGCCAACAATCCACTGCATTTCCCTAGTCAGTTGAACCTTCTATTTTCACAGTGCCTCCTTCACCTGTGTGCCCCTGTCTTCCAATCTTGGTCATCCTTTCACTGATCCTCTCAGTGTTCACTCAGAGAATAATCTTCCTATTGGCGAAAGAGCCTAATGAACTTGCTGCTTGTTGAAGTAGAGATGGACTTGGAGGGCATCATGCTAAGTGAAATGAGCCAGTCAAAGAAAGACAAATACTGTATGATTTCATTCATCTGTGGAGTCTAATGAACAAACTGAACTAATAAGGAAAATGGAGACAGACTCATCGATGGAGACAACTAGTGCAGGAGAGGTTAGGGGGTGGAAGGATTGAGCATAAAGGAGAAAGGACTCATGGACTTGGATTACAGAGTGGTAATTGCCGGGGGAAGGAGGGGGAGGAGGACTAAATGGAAAAAAATAAATAAAGTTTAAAAAAACAAAAGCAATCAGAAGAGACTCCTACATTCTCCCATCATCATCGCATCTGCCAATCTACTTTCCACTGAAACTGTACTCTGTGTTCCCTCCTGTTACGACAGATGAACTGTTTGCTCTTCTAAGGACGGCTCTTCTGTGTGCACGCTCCATGGCCTGTAGCTTACTTGAGCATTCCGTCGCTGAGGTTATCTCCTCTCCCTCCTGTATTATATCATTTTCCATTTTGATCGCTTCATTTCCCTACATCTGCAGATATGCTATGCCATATCTCATTGTGAACAAAGCAAAACAAAATTTATCTTAGTCTTGAGTTTTTTAGTGCCACTCTGTTTTTTAAATCTATTTTCAGCAAATCTCCTTCGAACGAACTGTCTATACATAGTTTCCACTTCCTCTTCTGCCATTCTCTCTTAGACCCATTTTGCTGAAAGAGCTATAATTAAGGTCATCAGTCACCATTACATTGACAGATATAAGGGCCACTCTCAAGTATTTGTTTAACTTAAACTCTCAGGAATATTTGATCCAGTTAGTTACTTTCCATTTCTTGAAACACTGTCTTAAACTTGGCTTCTATGAAAATAGGCTCTTCTGACTTCCCTCTGACTTTTCTGGCTGTTTATTCTTAGTTTCCCTGTCTGGTGCCTCTTCCTCTTCTTAGCCTCTCAATGTCAAATGCCCCAGAACCAGTCCTAGATCCTCTTTTATAGTCTACAGTCACTCGCTTGGGGGTTCACCTAGCATCGTGGCTTTTAGTACATTCTATGTGATGATGGTGCTCTAGATTTATATCTGGAGTCCCAGTTTCCCCCGAATGCCACATTCCTATACCTAACTGCCTGCTTTATGTCTCTGCTTAGAGGGATAATATATATTTCAAACTTATGCTCAAAATCAATTTTCTTGGTTTCACGTCCCAAACTTGCTTCTACCACATTGTTCTCTATAGCAATAAATACCACTATTACCCAGGACTGCGGGTAGTACAAATCCAAAGTGCGTTGTTCTAAATGGGTCAATTAAATTTTTATTTGAATCTTCTTTTTTTTTCCCCAATGGGCATCTCATTTGTTTGAAATAGACTTAATAATGCAACAACTTGGCAACTCTTTCTAACTCTTGAAATGTTTAACCTCTGTGAGGAACTACTATATTAATTACATGATGAAAATGATCAACTAACATCCCTTTGTTTAAGAAATTATGGAAGATCAGAGAATAACCTTCATCACAGTAAAGGAACATAATGCAAAAAAGAAAAAATGGTTTTAACCAGTTTTCATGTCTTGGAAAAATTTCAGCAAAGGCTTTTAGATTTTTTAAAATTTGTTTTTGCCTAGCATATTCTGATTCTACCAATGATGGATGATTGACATGCCCAACTTTTAGACTTAACTCCAAAGCTACAGTAATGAAAACAGTGTGGTATTAGTGAACGAGTAGAAAAATAGATCAATGGGAGAAGAACAGAGCCCAGAAATAGACCCAGATAAGTACAGACAACTTGTCTTTAACAAAGGAACAAAAACAATCCAAAAGAATAAAGATAATTTTTTTCAGCAAATGATACTGGAAATAGGACATCCACATGCAAAAAAGTGAATCTAGACGTAGACCTTATACTCTTCATAAAAATTAACTCAAAATGGATCACAGATCGAAATGTAAAATGCAAAACTATAAAAATCCTGTAAGATAACATGGGAGAAAACATAGATGACCTGGCGTCTGTGATCCTCTTGGGTATTTCTAGATACAGCACCGAAAGCATGACCCATGAAAGAAATAACTGATCAGCTGACTTCATTAACATGAAAAAATGTATGCTCTATGAAAGGCATTGTCAAGACAATGAGAAAACTAGCCACATACTGGGAGCAAATATTTGCAGAAAACACACTGATAAAAGAATGTTATACAAAATATACAAAGAACTCTTAAAACTCAACAATAAAAAAGAAACCTGATTAAAAATTGGCCTAAGGCCTTACCAAAGAAGATATACAGCAGCGAGTAAGCATATGAAAAGATTCCCACATCATACGTCATTAGAAAAATGCAAATCAAAACAACAAAATACTGCTATTAAAATGGCCAAAATCCAAAACACTGACAACAAATGTTGGGAGGATGTGGAGCAACAGAAAGTCTCATTCAGTTCTGGAAATGGTTCAGTTATTTTGAAAGACAGTTTAGCTGTCTCTTAAAAAATTAAATATACTCTTACTGTACAATCTAGCAATCTGTGCTCCTCGGTATTTACCCAGAGTCAGTGAAAAGGTATGTCCACACCAAAAGCAGCATACAGATTTTATAGAGGCAATGGAATATTACTCAGCTTGGAAAAGAAATGCATTATCAAGCCAAGAAAAGATAGGGAGAAATCTCAAATGCATATTACTAATTGAAAGCAGTCAATCTGAAGAGGCACATATTGTATGAGTCCAAGTATAAGACATTCTAAAAAACGCAAAACTATGGAGACCGTGGTTGTCCAGGGTTGGAGGTAGGGGGATGGATGAATAAGAAGAGAATAGATGATTTTTAGGGCAATTAAAATACTCTATATGATACTTTAATCATGGATAGATTTATTATACATTTATCCAAATCTATAGAATGTGTATCACCAAGAGTGAACCCTAAGGTAAACTGTGGACTTTGGGTGGCATGTCCATGTAAGTTCATCAGTTGTAACAAAGGTACCACTCTGGTGAAAGATGTTGATAATGGGGGAGGCGGTACTGTGGGCCCTGGAGCAATATGGGAAATCTCTGTAACATCCTCTCACTTTTGTTGTGAACATAAAGGTGCTCTAAAAAAGAATCATATCTTATTAAAGAAAGAGTGGTAAATATCAAAGAACTGAAAGCACATTATTAGCTTTTTTTATATGCTGTCACCACTACAGCTAACTTCATAAGGTTTCTGGCCGGAAATATTGCAAAGATCAAAGAACTTTCAAAGGGATTTCTAATTAACAATAAATATAGGTCACTCTCTACATAATCCAGGCTTGCTCTCCCTATTCTTCATGGTCTAAGCAAGATCGAGGCTTTTCAAAAGTCAATTATGGGAAAAAATGGCAAGTATGAAAGAGTGTAATCGATGTGTGCCTAAGGTATTAAACCGATTTGTATCACTGGTTTCACTAGTGCTGTTGCCTTCTGTGTTCTGTTTCTTTCCCAACTCGTATTTCTGCCTCCTGCCTGGAGGTAGCTGCCGATCTGAATGCTGTGTTTATCATTCCCTTTAAAAAAATACTATGTACTCCTAAACCATATATTGTGTTGGTTAGTTCAGCTTGATTAGGGCCTTCATAAAATGACATCATTACGAGGCTTTCTTTGTCCAAATAGAAATAGCATGCTTAAATGGGGTGAACTTGACAGCACAATGAGCCGTTGTGCCGTTGTTTACATGCCTGTATTTCTTATTGCCTTCAGTACTGTGTAATTTGGTCACGCAACTGATTAGCCAATTAGGGATTGGAGGGGTGATATGTAAATGTTGCTGTCTAACTGACAGAATGATTTATTAGAAGTGTATCTCTGTGGAATTTCACCTGCTTTGTTGTTTGGGAGGCCCAGTGCCAAAGCAAAAACATGTGTGTCAATGGCTGTCCTGTGGCCAGCTTTTTAAGAAAATTCTGCCAAAGTTGAATTCCATGCAAATATAATTTGGGTTTGGTTAGCCAGTGGGATTGTACTGATTGAAAAATATATTTACCTTTTCTATAGCTTCAGCCAGCCTTGTTGACACTTTCGACACGCATGGCTGTGACCCGAGGGCCCTGATGCCATCCACTGACTACGTTAGTTTAGTTTTTGCCAGGGCTTGTGCTAGCACTTTGTGTTCTTCCCATGCCAACTGCCAAGTGAATTCTCTGAACTGTAAGATTTACATGAAGATATCTTTCCTTTGCTCTTCACATGTGGTTCATTGACCCAGGTTGTTTACTTTGATCTCAGAGATGGTTCGACTTTGGTCTTCATTTGAATATTCCTTTGATTTTCGTACTTTGCCTTGATGTTGTTTGGATAGAAAGTGCTATAAATTATTTTTTTATAAAGAAAGCAGAAAAAAGAGAAAGTGACATTTGGCCATAACTTTGATCTACAAATGAAAAAAGAGCATTGATTTACTTTAGGAGATGATAGAAGTCAATATTATGAAAGCTCTTAGTTAAAGCTCTGTGATTGGAAAAGTGCTCCCTTAATACTGTGCTCTCTTTAGCCCCATTGTGTTAAAAGGCAAGTGAAATGTGCATACCCTCATAATGTCATTATAAGATGCTAGTGGGGAAGACAATAACATGGTCATATCTGAAGTGTATTGCCTTAAATAATGAATTATGCTTATTGTTATGAAAGTTAGAATTTCATTTTTTGTATGTATTATCTGAGAAGTTTTTATCTCTTGCAACTCTTTACTCATACTGATGTTGAACAGCTCTAAATGGTAGGCATAGGTAAGTTTATAAAAGTGAAATGTCAGGTTACTGGCTTTTATCCTTCAAGTTCCAATGTTACGGGAATAGGTAAGAAAACATGGCGGTGAGGTAGCACACGCAGAGGCATCTGGGAGACCAGTGAGCCCGACGCTCAGAAAAATCCTGGCAAGCGCATTCCATCAATGAAAGTGCAAGTGGCCGGCAAGGGTGGTACCTATCAATTATTCACAACATCGTATGAATTACTCTAATTAGGCAATCACATTGTTTGCCTTCTACCATCCTAGCTTAATTTCTGGGGGATTATTAGTTAGAGGAAAGAGGAGCAAGTTGGAAGGGCCAGGGAGGGGAAGACCATGCTTAAGAGTGTGAATACCTGCTAGCATGGGGCTTGGAGCAGGTGGAGGTCTGTGGGGGCTGGAGACAGTTGGAGGGCAGCGCGCGGCTCTGAAAATTGGGGAGCCAGAGTCCAGAGCTGTTTGTCTGGCAGGACTGCCGCAGAAACCACCCACTCTGGCTCCTGGCTCAGTGTCTGAGCAACCATTTTCAGGCTGAAGAATGGCTGAAAACATGCAGGAGATGTTAAATGGAAATGTCATTGTTTTAGGACTCCTCAGATATTTGTCAAGACCACAGACAGATAATATCAATTTTTCAGCACTGCATTCATTGTAACGTTCTGAAACGCTGCATGTAAAAGTGTCCTAGATGAAATAACAGTGGTCAGTATTCATTTCCATCCGCATCGTACGCCTTCACTTTTTGTTTAGTTAATAGATATCTGACTTAACTAAAACAAAACTCAGTTATGAGCAGAGACTAGACATGCCAAAGTCGTCATTTAATTTTTCATCAAAGCTAAAACCAAACTAAAAAAAAAACTGTATATGTTGGATTGACACTTTACTTTTTATATTATCCCCAAATTCTGAAGATTTGTATATACATTAGGCACAAATACCCAGCGTGCATATACGTCTTAGGCCATTAGCAGTGAATGTGTTCTTTCAGAAGGTGTTATTGAATTACACATTCAAAAGGTAATGAAAAATACCCATTTTTGTAGTCAGTTGACTTGTTGACTCCGCAAACACTTTCTCAATGCTTACTGTGTCCTACTCCGTTAGGTTACGACGGCATGGTGACAAGCAATGCCACACTCACTGAGGTATCATTTATAGCGTTGACAGGGTGGGTGTGAGGATTGCAAAGTTCTCTGAAGTGAGCTACTGTTACAGATCTTGTATCACAGGAGTGTATACTTGAAACCTATATGATCCTATTAACCGATGTCAGCCAACCCAATAAATTTAATTAAAAAATAATTTTTTAAATGTTTTTTAAAAGGTAATATAATGTGAGCTACTGAAGGTCCTTTTTCTGGTACCTTCTAACCCAAAATTTTTCATTAAAGGCAAATTACTAAGGCCTTGGGAAGGGTTAGTCATTAGCCAAGATTCTTTGAGTAACTGAGTGAAAATTGCTTGCCCCATCAAAACTTTTTGCTTTCGTTTTCTGCCCTAAGTGGGTGGCCTTGTCAGGGTTTCTGACTGTTGTTGCTTCCGGTGGTGATGATAGCATGGGGATGATGGGAAGAGATTTCCGTATTCTAACCGACCCCAGAGCGCTCCCCTGAAGCCATGTGATGAGCAGAAGTGGAGGTGAGAAGTGGTCCATGCTGGAATCGGGAATCTGCTGCATTGCCTTTCTGGTACTTCCTTAAGACTCTTTTAAATTTGACTCTTAAAACTAATCATTCCATGGAAATATACAAGACCCTAAATACTAACAATGAAAAGTAACAGTGTTTACCGCCCTACTATGTAAAGGCCTATGGCTTGAATTCTTCAAATCCCTTTGCCAGAATCCAAACAGAGGACTCTGGCCTCCTAATTCTGAGGGTGGAGTTTCCTTCTGACCTCATTTTAGTGGAGGGATTCTTTTCTCCAAGAGGGCCCCCCTTTCCAGCTGGAAACTGCAATCTGTGCCGAAGGGTAGTGGTTCTTTGTCTCAGCTGGCTACTTTGTAGTTCTAAAGACCTCTGGGTGTATGACATTCCATTCAAAAAGACCTCTTAGCCTTTCCCAGGTGTGAGCTCTTCTGTTTTTGTTTTGTGTTTCAGTGCTGGCGCAAGGAAACCACAGACGCCATAGAATGCCCCGAGTGTGTCCCAGAGCGGTAGATAGTAGGCCTGGGACTAAACGCCGGAAGTAGGGACTTACGTCCTGGGCAGAACATGTTGTATTAGCAATTTAGCTCCCCTAAGCTGGGATTGACACTGTGCCTGTCAGCTCATTGCCACATTCTACACTGTCACAAAATTTTGTTTATAATAACAGCAACATGGCACAGATCAATGAGAACATAGCAGAATGCTGAGGTCAAGGGAGGGTAATGTAATTGGTTAATGAAGGTCCCAGGTCAAGAAATCCAGATAAGCCAAAGGAATTTCACAAGAGAACATGCAAGACAACAGTAAGAGTGGCAAGTACTGAGGCAGTGTATGAGGGCAAAAGGCAGAGCCCTGACGACTTTCATTGGGGGTTGTGAGTAATCTTCCAGGCATGGGGGCGCGCAGACAAACCCACAGGGGCTCAGCAAGTAGAGCATAGTATTCAGAGAAGCAAAATCAAGAAGTTCTGAAATTTGTGTATTATAATTTTAATACCACATCCCTAAGTCTAAAATATTTGCCAAAAAGAGTGATAGCTGGATTGCTTCCTCAAATTGACTATAAACATCATGAAGTGTAGGTTTTACTGTGAAAAACGTGTCAAATGATATCAATGTTTTTCCCACAGCTCCAGACAAAGTGTCCACAGGCACAATTCAAACCTTGAATTGGCAGTACAAGTGAAACGGATCATTTTCTGTATTGCAGAAGTTCTCTGATTTGTTTTTTTGAAACTTGGTAGTCTCGTTCTGACCTAGACCCTGACATTGGAAGTTAAGGGGCTTTGGCACAGCTGTTGCGTACTCTCGGTGGCAGTAGCTCCCATTCATTAAGATTTTAGCCCTCCAGGCAGCCACTGGGGCAGATGGTAGGAACAGGGGACTGACTCTGGGAAACAGATAGTAGGAATGGATGCGGTTAAGGAAATGGTGGCTTTTCCACAAGGATCCCCCAAAGTCTGATGGATGATTACAGTGAGGCTGAATGCCTTTCGTTCTGTATTTCTATGGATTGAACTGTGTCCCCTCTAAATTCTTACCATGTCAAAATCCTAAACCCTGGTATAAAATAATGTAACCTTATTTAGAAATAGGGTCGTTGCAGGTGTAATTAGTAAAGTGTGTTCCTAATGGCATAGAGTGGACCTCTGATCCGTCAAGACTGCTGTCCTTATTAAGAGGGGAAATCTGGCACAGGTGTGCACAGGGAGAACGCATGTGAAGACGAAGGCAGAGACTGGGGTGATGCTTTCACAAACCAGTGAATGCCGAAGATCACCAGCAAACCCCCAGAAGCTGGGGAGAGGCCGGACCCACATTTCTCCTCACAACCCCCGGAAGGAGGAACCCATCTGCCGCTGCCTGGATCTCAGCCTTCTGGCCTCCAGAACCGTGACGTCTCACAATGCATCTCCGTTGTTTAAGGCCTTCGGGTGTGGTGCTAGGAGATGAATCCATGTGTCATCTGTGTTTCTTGTCTGTCTCCTCCGATCACTCCGTATTCATTGAGGTCAGGCACTATATCCTGGGCATTTCTGAGTCCTCAAAACTTAGCACACCGTCCAGAACACTTCAGGGGACCCCAAGGTATTTATTGAATAAGTAAGTAAATATGCTGATTTCTACCAATAAACATTCGGATATCTCTCTACTAGGAAAGCATGTATTCTATTTTCCCGATTCTCGAACTTACTCCAGTTGAGTAATTTTGACCCTGGATTAGGTTCAGGTTGCCTTTCCTTGATCACTTCTCCCAGAGTCTACCACTACACTGCGTTCAGATAGTTCAGTACTTCAAAATGTAAGCATTAAATCATAGTATCTATAGATAAGTGAAGTGGTTATACCACTGTTCTAGGAGAGTCATCTTTTACAATAGAATCTGCATAGGTTGTATTAAACACTTGGTTAAGATTTTCTTGATGGAGGAAAAAGCATTTTTTTATTGATGGACTAACAAAGTCAATGATTCATTTTGATATAAAAACGGCTACTCATTGTACAGATATGTCTTGAATAAAGAAAGAATGTAAGTGGACAATTTATTTACCCTGAGCAAAGGGACAGCTTATCCAAAATATTCCCATAGATGCATACATCTATCATCTCAAGTGTAGGAAATAGTGATACAAATTTCTATGCATATGTACGTGAACTGAGATATTTTTGAACTATAAGGGAAAATGTAGTTCTTTAACTGGAAAACTTCCTCCCGAAGTGCCAGCAGCAAAAATATGCCAACTGGCCACATGTGGAAACCTCACTGTCACTTACTGTAACTTTAGCCTTTGTACCAAGTGAGTAAAAAGCAGAGGGGAAGGAGTCTTCCTGGTGACTGCAAAGAAGATGAGATGATTAGGACAAGGGAAGAAGGGAAGAATTCTTTATCTTCTGTAATCGTTCTTGGACCCCCCAAGTTAGAAGACTTCTCTGAAAGCTTGAAGCTCAACTGAGATATTCTCGTACCACCATAAACACGGAAACAACTTTAACTTCATATCTTTTGTGTGTTTCAGTTGCTGTGGTTCTTTGTGTATGTTTGGTTGTGTTTCTTCTAAAAGAGGGAAATAGCAAATGCTTCCATTAAATTCCAGATCCAGTTAAACATACGATGGACAACATGGTTTTGCATAAAACTTCCCTCTGAAAACTCATTTGCTTGAATTACTGTTGTTTTAACCGGAGTTATCTGTTTTGCTTAAACCTTTAGACTTGTCCAAATGGCTGCACAGAAGTTTTATGCTGAATTACAACTCCCAATTTGCAGTTAAGGGAGAATTGTTCTCACAGGACGAGGAAGAGCGAATCCTGCGTGGTCAGAGGTCTTCGGCAGCTCTTCCCTGCTGCGTGTGCTAGAACGAGATTCCTAGAACCAGAGTGCGAACTGGAGGCAGGGGCCAGACTGAACTTTATTTTATCAGCATTGCAGATTTACTCTACTAAAAATGATAGGATAGAAATTTTGTCGAAGATATCCTACTTGCTACATAGTGTTTAAGAAAAATTTACTCAATTTAAGACAGTCTCTTGAGAAACCTAAGAGCAAGTGAAAAGACTTGGAAGGAAAGCATCTTTTGACCGCGATGGTGAAATGTTTGTGGTGTCTATTTGATAGAGCAGTAAGTGAAATAGAACTCCTAGCTGGTTGCTTTCCCTGACCTGACTAACCTCTGTTTCTAGGAATAAAAAGAAAAAAAAAAAAAGCAGAAGGGCAGTTTGAAGCTCAGAGGATTCTCACTTAACAACTTCGGCTGGGTGGGGCCCAGAATCCGACTCGAGTGTATAAAATTATACTTGAACTGTATGGGAAGATATTGCACGCGCCTTTGCCAGTGTCAGACAGACACGTATTTGTGGTATACACACAGATGACTTAGCTTCCTAAGATATTTACTGTCAGAAATGCCTTTTAACCTCTGCTCTGTAGTAGTATAATATCATGATTCCGTACACTTGACTCCATCTTACTTTGTCCCATTTATTTGTTTAGTCACTTATTCATTCATTTATTTACTATCTAAGCATAAGAGACATACTGAGAAATGCACAAATCGTACATGGTAAAAACTCAAACGCTTTCACAAAGGGAACATATCTGTGTAACCACCAGCCAAGTCAGGGTGTCAGGCACCAGCATCCCAGAAGTCACCTTCTGTCCTCTCCATGTCTTTAGTCCTGTAAAGATAACCACTGTTGTGACTTCTGTTACTGTAGATTAATGCCGCCCATTCTTGAATTCTGTAGAAATGGAATCATGCATGCACTGTTTCTCTAGCTTCCTTTGCTCACTGTTTTATCTGTGAGGCTCATCCTTGTGGTTGCACATAGCCGTGAATTTGTCCTTTTCCATGGCTGCGTAGAACCCCATGTTGTGCATTTTAAACTCTACTCTCAATGTTACTGCTCATGCATTTGAGTTACTTGCATTTTGAAGCTATTGAGAATGATGCATCTTTGAACGTGCTCGTGTATGTGGTTTGGGGCACGTGTACGTGCATATCCATCCAGGAGTAGAAATGCTGGGTAACAGGGTAAACGAGTATGTTCAGCTCAGCAGATACTGCCCAAGAGTTTTTCCAGAGTGGCTTAAAAATTTATGTTCCTGCCAGCAGGGTTTGTATTCCAGTTACTCTGTATCTTCACCAACGCTTTAAAGTGTCAATGTTATTTCAGATTTATGTATTTTATTATTTTTACTTGGCTCTTCTGGGAGGTATGCAATAATACATGCAATTTCAATTTGTATTTCTTTGATCACTAATGATGTTTAAAATTTTATTTGCTTGTTGGCCATTTTAGTAGCCTCTTTTATGAAGTGCCTATTAAAGTCCTTTGCCATTTTTAAAACTTGGGTGGCCTGTTTCTTACTTTCTGATTTGAGGGAGGCTTTTAAAAAAAATACAAGTCCTTTTCCAAATTTACATACATTACAAATGTGTTTTCTTTCTTTATGGCTTATCTTCACTCTTTGCGATATCTTTTGATCAACTAAAGCTCTTACTTTCAGTGAAACTCAGTTTATTAATCTGTTCCATTGCTGCACATGCTTTCTTTTGCCCTTTTAAGAAGCAGTTACCTAACCCAAGATCTTGGAGATATTCTCCTGTGCTGTATTCTAGAAGTTTTGTCCTTTTAGGTTTCACATTTATGATCTACCTGGCGGTGATTTGGGTGTGTGGTGTGAGGTAGGAGTCAAAGGTTTTTTTCTCTGTAGCCTGAAGAACGGCAGTGGCAGCTTTGCTGTAAACCAGGTGACTCTGGACGTGTGGGCCTGGGCCTGGGCTCTGTTCAGTTCTGCTGGTCTGCTTCACCTTGACCGGGGTCACTCTCTCTCTTACAGCTGGTCAGCTGTAAGTTTGTCCTGCTATCTGCTAGTATGAGTCCTTCGATTTTATTCTTCAAGATTGTTTTACTCCTTTGCACCTTCCCATTTCCATTTAATTTTAGAATCAGCTTGCCAAATTTTAATCCTCCAAATTTAGGTTATTAATTAAAATAACATTGAATCTATGATCAATTTAGGGAAAGCTTACATTTTGCAATATTGTGCCTCCCAGGAGCAGAGCATGGTTCCGCATTCCTTTAGGGCTTCTTAAATGTTAGTAAAGTTTCATGATGTTCTTCGCAGTGGTCTTGGACATCTTTCATTAGCTTTATTCCTAGTCCTGTGCCTTTTTTTAGTAGAGAGCAGCGCTAGTTTGTACCGAAGCAAAATCTTCCTTTAGGCTCACACCCTTAAACAAAATGTTACAGAGAAACTCTTTTAAAACTGAAGAGAGGAAGTGCCCTTGCACCTTGAGGAGGTGGTGCGGGGTTCGTTCTTCCGTTGGTTTGAGGTAGGTGAGATGCAGCATGTCTTGTCCAGATGGAATCTTTGAAATACCATTGAAAGCAGCAGATGTGTGTGGGAAGAATGACAGAGTATATTGAGAAGCAGGCTGACTTACTGCCTTGGATAATTTCATAGTTGAATGAAGAAACCAATGTGTGTTTGAAGTATCTGAAGCACAGCCATTGATGGGAAACAAATTACCATTCTGAGTAAACAGATTATATCCTGAACCTTCCTTCCTAAATCTATGGACTTAAGTTCACCGATCGCCAGAGATTAAAGTTTTAAAATTAATAATCACATTATTATTAAGGTGACTGAGTAGGGGATAGGTTTGTTGGATTTATCATTAAGCATATTTCCAATTAAATAAAAAGATTTTCAAAATTTAATAAATCATGTATGAGTCACTGAGAGCATTCTGTTTCAGAGTTGAAGTCCTTAGGAAGTATATCTGTTTACTACTTTGTTTTTCTTCCCTCTCCCAGTCATGCTTTGGGAAAGAATGTTTCTCACTCACTGACCTGAGTATCTCAGCTGCAATTCACTTCTCACTCTGGCTCCTGGCTCCTGAAGTCCCTTGAAACTACTCTTATCATGAAGCCACAAAGGCCTCTTTCTTGTCAGATCCAGTGAAAGCACTTCAGCTTCTTTCAGCATTTGAGGTTATTGAAACAGCCCTTCTCCACGGAACTATTCTTTCAGGGCTTCCCTGACAGCCACCACGCTCTCCTGATCTTCCTCCCGTGTCTCGGACACTCTTTCTGAGGCCTGATTTCAGGCTCTCTTTGTTCCATAGATGTTGGTATTGCACATCACCCAGTCAGACTCATTGTTTTCCTGTTGCAAACTTTCATTCTGGTGGAACTTCTTCACTCCCGTGGGCTCGCTGACAAAACAGTATTCTGATGTTTCTGGAGGCTGTTTTCCTACCCTACAAACCCCTGATGGACCTCTCCATTTACGTGCCTCAAAGGCCCCTTAAATGTAATATGTCAGAAAGTGAAATTTGTAAACGTGCTGTGCATCTTGGTCAATGGCACCCTTTCCAGTAGCCCGGAAGCATGGGTGTAGTTATTGATCCTTCTTTCTCCTTTCTCCTTCCATACCCAGTGCTGGTCAGTCTTCCTCCTTCACATCCTTTAATATGGTTCCAGCCTTGGCCTTCATCTCTACGACCACTGCCTTTTTTTCTGTTCCCACATATTCTCACACTTGGCCTTCTTAAACAGCCTCCTTGCTCGCCCCTCTGCCTTCAATATTGTCACGCTCTAAACCATTATCTGTTCTCACAGTGATCTTTCCAAACGTGCTACTCCTCTGTTTAAAACTCTATAGTGGTTCCATTTTTTCCTTTAGCAGTTTTCCTTTTACTTTAAACTCTTTATCATAGTTTTCTGAACCTAGTCATACTCAAGCCCCTCTCTGCTTCTTCCACCTTATCTCTTGACAATGTCCCTTCTCTACCTGATGTGACTGGTCTCCTGACCTTCTTACAGTTCATGCTATCACTCTGCCTTCCCTTTAGGAGTGCTGCTGCTTTTTCCCAGGCACACTGCCCCCCTTACCACACTCCTTCTAGGGACTGGCCCTTACTCATTCTGCAGAACTCAGAGTTCATTCATTCAGAGAGAACGGGCTCTAGAGGAGACGCTTTCCCTTCTTCCCCACCAGTCTAGGCTATATTATTTTGCATTGTAAGTGTTTGCTTCTTTTGATTACCCCAATCTGAACTTCTTGAAAGCAAGAAGCCTTTCATGTTTGTATCCTCCTTCAGTGTCTGCTTTTATGAATGGGCACCGCACTAGGCTCCGGGGATGCAAAGATGCATAAGACTTCATCTCTGCCCACGGAGCTCTCACACTGTAGAAGGTGCTACAGAAACATCAACAGATAATTACTGTGCAATTTGTTAAGTGCCACATTACAGGTATTTACAAAACATGAAAGAAGGAGCACCTGATTCTGGGTCTGAGAGACTTTTGTTTAAGTGTACACAAGGGATCTCTAGAGAAATGATGTGTGGAGAGATAATCCTCTGAGTAAAGATCATCAAGGAAAATTCCTGGCAACACATAGCCTATTTCACCAGTTAGCTCTCCAGAGATCATTCCCTCAGATCTCTCTGATGCAGAGAATTACATGGGAGCTAAAATGTTTACAAATGATACATGAACATGCAAATAAACGTTATGCAGCTTGGTCGAAGCGATAGATGCATTGAGATGTGTTTTGGTTGGGGAGATATATGTGCATCAAGCTTAGCTGAGACTTGAAAGAGGCAGCAACTTACTTTGTGTACCTAGGAGCTCTCCGACAAAAATTCTAACCCTGCTTGAGATAAAATTCACCCTGCTTTTGTCCATAAATGGTTGCCTTTATGGTGAATAAGGACCTAAAGCCTTGAAAGGTTCATTATATCTTTTTCAGATGTAATGTTAAATGTCAGAAAACAATCCAGCAAAAGATCTTTATATTTTGGTTCCCCTTAGCCACATTCCAGGAGAGGAATCCAAGGGAGGGGCCTGGGCTAGAGAGGAAAGTGGAGGAGTCATTACCGTAGAGATGGTATGCAGAGTCAGGAGGTGGGATCGGAGCTCCCAGGGGCCGGCCCTACTGCAGCTGGAAGAGAGAGGAGGTTCAATGACTGGTCCCTGGGCACACCAGAGGTTAGAGATGGAGAAGGTAAGGAAGACCCAGCTGAGACAGTGTCATGTCCATCGGGGAAGAGGAAAGGGCCAACTAGCAAAACAACCTAAGTGAAAGCACACTAGATGCCATATAAACTGCCATATAGGAGATCATTATAAGCATTATGCACTTTGGGGAAAATGCAGTATATCATGATTTTTGGTGCAGATTTTGATTGGGGTTTATTTCATGTATCGCCTTTAGACTGTTCACTGTGGTCACCACCAAAAATACTTTTTCTTGATGTGTGGCATCGAATTATTTCTCTCAGGAGAGGTTTGCAGATGAATTACTGTTTTTAGAAGAAAGGTGTATTTTTATTAATACCTGTTGGAACTCCAGAAGATTTTGAATTTCCTTTTTTATTCCACCCACAACAAAAGTGATAAGACTAGTTTTATCCCTTTATGGGGTACATTTGCCCTTTGTTTGAATTGTTCTGTCCATGTATGCTTTGGCTTTTGATTTTTGTTTCCTATTTATTAACATTTAAACACATACTTTATGTGTTCATGAGAACAAAAATGTGTCAATATCAAAAGAAGATGCAGTTACTTTGATGTAACTGAAAGGAAAATGCCTTGTTTATATTTCTATTGATGTAAGACACTCAGTTGTTAATTGTTTTATAAACATGTATTTTATATTGATATATTTAATTTATAGATTTCTACAATATTGCTGAAATTTTTTAGAACTTTTTTTTTTTTTTGTATTTTGCCCCAGAATTTGCAATAACACTGCTCCTCACAGTCCTTTTTCCTCCTCAACTCTGCTGATTTTTGTCTCATCCACCCTGGAGCTTACTGCCAAGGCCACCCCTGCATCTCACTGTCGTCAAGAACAGCTTGATTTCTAAATCATTCTCCAAACACAGTCTCTAGCTGCGTATCCTCTCAAACTAAAAGAGTCCTGGGATTTTACAAATACTCCATCTAGAGGTAAAATATTGTGGATTCATTGGTGAACTGGTGGAGAACAGAAATGAAGAGAATGGTAAATTACACCTTGTAGGCTCTGCATCATTCAACTTCAAAATGATAAGATTAACAAATTAATATGGTATAACAATGGCCAGGTTGAGTTAAAAAGAGCAAACATCTTCTGATAGGGAGTGAGACTTCTCTAAGCCCATCCAGTAGCTTTTGTCTGAAAGATCCTATTTCTGAAGGCAGAAGTCAGCATCCAGAAAGAGGGAGCTACCTTTAAAACTTTTAACATTTACTCCCCTGCCAAGAAGTTGTCCACAATTGCATAGACATAGCCTTTAGGTAGACTCAGTGTCAGACCAAAATCAATAGATTTCTGAATATTTTAAATAGCAACTTCTAGGGACAGAGTTCACGTCTTTCTATTGGCTGTATTCACACAATTTCACCTGCATGTGTGTAAGCTCGTCGTATATACAAGCTAGTTTGTAATACATAGATCATGCATGAGTATGTGAGATTATCTGATACCATAACATCTAATCAGTTAAGATCTGACTTGGTCTTACTTCAGGTCTAGGTCCTTTTCATTTAGGTTTCAGATTTATCTAGCTCTTTAATGATTATGTTTGGCACGTAAATCGTCTTCTGCTGAAGTAATGTGCTACCATGAGTAAAAATTTAGAAGGGTAAAAAAGATTTTATAATGTTAGAAAATCTTCAGAATAGACTTGTGTTATAAAGGATGCAACCTTTTTCAATAATTAATCATTACCATTATTGTGCTTACATCTAGATATCGTATACTTAGCAAAGAAAGAATGCACCAAGTTAGAACGTGAACCCTTCTAAGCACATTCACCTTTACAGCACAACGTACAATCATTTAATAGTCCGCATGTCTGCATTAGTAGTTTACTGAGTGCTTTGTACATATTAATCAATAAATATTTACTAAATAAATCAATGATGTATTTAAGGGTATTCAAAAAATTCATGCTAATAGAATTATTAATAGTTTCAGAAATCTCTAAGCCTATAAAAGTGTCCAGTAGCTCCTAGTATCAGTGAAGTGCAGGGGAACCACCCAGAGGGGAGGGTCCTGCCGTGCCTGCTCTTCCTGGGCAGCTGCTGGAACATGGTGTGATCGCGCCCATTTGTGAAGCCGAGCCAAATGCCTTCTTTAGATGACTCTTCTCCCTGCTCTTGTATATTGAAAGTGATTATGTGATATTGTAATGAATTTTGTGGACAAGGTTTCCTTTCCAAAGCTGCTTATCTAAATGCCTTATTTCTGACTGCAAAGCTTATTTCTCTTTCTTTCTACCTGAACGAGTTGCTTGCCAGGGGTGATTTGTGGCTTACTTCATTGATTTTCAGCGATGAGATAGAGCAGTATGAGGTAAATGTCTGCGCGCATGCGCAAGGATTCTAAATCACATTCTGAAAACCGCGGGCCTGATGATGCGGTGAGTCCATCTCCTCAAAAATGCTTGTGGTGAAGATTCCTTGAAAATGCTTGGGTTTAAAGCATATCATTTAAATGACAGATTTAGAAAAATAGAGTTACAATCATGACGGTTAGAGAACCATATTGTCTTCTCCAAGCAAACCCTCTCCCAGGGTACTAGAGGAAAACTCCCCAGGCAGTGCATCTGATGGATGTAGTCTCAGTGGCCAGGGGAGGCAGAGAGAGCCTCTGGTAACTTCTGAATGCATTGATTTCTCTACAGAGTAGCATTAAGACGTGTAACTGATCACAGCTTCCGTGTAACTGATCACAGCTTCCGTGTAACTGGTAGACTCCGTACTATCTGTCACTGAGACGGACCCCTATGGCTGTGGGACAGCGGGGGATGTCTGGTAGTCTCAGGCAAGGAGGGCACTGGAAACCAACACGAAGGAATCCTTGCGGAATCCATTCAGGTGACTTTATACTCAGTTGCTGTCCCTTGGTGCTGAAATTCATTTGGCGTTCACTCTTGATCTTGATAATAAGGAGAAGGAATTATGCACCATTAAAAAGTAAGATATGTGTGGAATGGAGGGGGAATCCCCTGAAGATTGTGTTTAATGGCCCTGCTATTTCACGGCTTTTGGATCCTTCTCACATACTATTTAACTCTTTCAGTCAAATTCACTCCTTTCTGGCAAGAACTGCCTTGAACGTTTTATGAACTGAAAACAAAAGAATGTTTTTGGCCTACAGTGCCACATGCTGCGTGACTGTAGGTGAGATACAGAATGGCCTGGAGCTCACACCATTTCTCTAAATGTGTTATTCAGCATTCTGCATGGGAGAAGTCACACACACGTACACCACACACAAATACCATGTATTTATGTATGTGTGTTATCCATCTGTCTCTTATACTGTTCTTTCCTAGACTACATACACATTTATTAAAAGTTACAGAATACTTTGTTCTCTAATTATGAAACAGTTCAGGTGGATTTTCATTTCTTCTTTAGCAATTCCCCTTAAATTAATGCTCTTATCCTCTCACGTAGAGGGCCCCTCTAGGACTTCCCTTGTGGCACCTATAAATCTCCTGCCTCCTTCCCATCTGTTCTCTCCACAGTTTTTCTTCATTTCATGATCTATATCATTCTGGTTTTATTGCTGCTCCTCAGAGTTCCAGCTTCTTGTTTCTTTCATCTCAAAGGAACTTCAAGCAAAACCTTCAAAATAAACATTATGGTACCCATTATGTTCATTTTATGAAAGTACAATATAAGTAAAATGTAGTACACCATAGTGTAAGTCACTGGAAATTTTACTCCCCAAGGTCAGGACAGCTATAATCTGGTCTTCAAAAATTCATATAAATAATGATTTGATTTCTTATTTAATGTGCTGCATTTCCACTTTGGTGCGTTCTTGGTTCTTGTCTGAGTTTGGCCAACCAGGCAAAAATGTAAAAATTACCAACTAATTAAAGTAATGACATGACCTGATATATAGACTATAAGTTTGGTGCAGTTACACATAATTGAGGATATTGAAGATGATCTAATAAAATGAAATAAAAAACCTATTCTGTATAAGCCCTATTGTATATATTTGGTACTAAATGGTAGAAGTCCAATCAATTTGTCCCATAATGCAAACAATTTAGTATTAGTTTAGTGCATTCCAGAGGAAAAAGGAAAAAATATTAAATTAATTTAATGAAAACCATGCGTAAAAAATATAAGGATATGAATGGAATTTGGGTACATTCCCATACTTGTGGAAATGAATCCTACACATAAAATGACTCAGAAAAATGCAGTGATTTCCTGACAAGGAGAGTTGAGGAGGTGGAGAGAAGATGCAGAAGGAAGTAAACAGTAGAGAATATTCTATAAGAACAACTGCTAGAGTGACTCAAAAATAACCTGGGATATGTTTCTCATTCTGATAACTCCCTGTTTATATTTCTTGGGGAGAAATGGTACAACTGACCACTTCACCTCTACACATGGCAGAAAATAGTAAGAGCAACCAGCCTGCTAAGAACTCAAGGCCAGATGGTGCATGTGTGTGTCATGCTGAGTTGATGGTGTGGGAGCACCAGCTCTGCAGAATGGCTGGAGCCGAATGATGCTTCCAGGTAATCCTACTTAAGATTCTCTGGTGCATCTCCAGGCACCCTTCACATTTTTAACAGTTATTTTAATGAGTTTTGAGTTGCAGTGGACAACATGACACCTATAGGTGATAGAAAAACACAAGTAAAATGTCTCGAATGTGATTTGTTAGTTGTCAGCTCAAATCAAATTCTAATCCTGTAGCAGAAATCTGAAATGGTTTAACAGCATTGGTTAATTGCATCTTATGTGAACAAATAACCAAAGTCAGTCCTTGTTTCTCCCCAGGGAATGGTAACCCATTCCATAATTTCTGTGATCATCTTTTGAGTATTAGTAAGTATGAGTTTGAGGGGAAAAAAAAAACCTCACAGAGATCAACAGTGCCCTCTCTGCCTCCTATTTGTAAATTAGGAGGAGATCAGTTTGTACTAGCTGTTTTCCCTGACCTCTGAGTGCTTCCTCTGGGGGAGTCGTCCCCCGCAGTGCTGGCAGGCAGGGGGAAAGCTACTGGAGAGGTCCGCAGACTGTGACAGGGTAGCTGCCAGGTAATAGGGGACTGCTGTGTTAGATGACACCACTGGATAAGAAGAACATAAATCAACAATAGAAAAGTGTAACCCTGCATAGTACCATTGATGTTATAAATTTGCAAAAATTCTTTTGTTTTTGTATTCTAGAATACAAGATTCTGTTCCCCTTTTGCATTTTAAGGTTCCCCTTTTTTCCTAAATCTTCAGAAAAGCATCTGTTTGCCAAGAATCACTGAATTGTTATTTATTCAACAAACTTTATTGAGTATTTAATCCCTTGCTAGGTCAGGTTTTGTTTTCTCTATTTGGAAGCTCAGCTGTGAGGTACATGCACATTCAAGATCATTATGCCATTTTAATGAATTGACCCTTTATTATTATGAAGTGCTCCTCTCTATTTTTGGTAATATTTCTTAATCTTGAAATTTATTTTTGATATTAGCATATCAATTCCAGCTTATGTTTAGTGTTTGCATCCATACGCTTCTAACAAGTCTGTAAGTTTGTACTTAAAGTTGCTTTTTTCTTGTTTGATTTTTAAATGGAATCTGTCAGTCTCTGATTTTTAATTGGAGAGTTTAAACCATTTGCATTTAATGAAATTATAAGCATCATTGGCTTAAAGTCGGGTAGTTTATTGTTTTCTTTGCCTCATCTATTCTTTGTTCCGTTCTCCCAGCTTCTGACTTCTTTTTGGTTGTCTTCATTTTGTTGGTATTTCATTTTATTTCCACTTTTGGCTTATTGTCTGTGAGAAACAGAATTCTTAAACTTCCCCCCAAAGATGTCTCCCTCTAGCCTCAAGAACCTCTGTATTAATGAGGTGTAACCCCTCTGGTTGTGCCATGATACATGGCACAGTTGACCATAAGAAAGGGACATTATCCATGGAAGCCTGGTCTTCCCACATGAAACATTAAAGGCAGAAAACTTTTTCAGTTCGATGGCAGAAGGAAAAGTTCAAGATATCAGAAGCATGAAACGCATTTGTATTCTGCTGCTAGTTTTGACAATGGAGGTGGCCAGTTGTGAAGGCTGGAGAGCAGATGCAAGGAACTGAGAGGAACTCTGGCTAACTGCCAGCCAGGAAACTTGAACCTCAGTTTTACAGTCAACAGGGACTGGATTCTACCAACAACCAGCCAGGTGGGCTTAGAAGTAAACCCTTTAATGAAGCCTCGAGATAAGAGCCCTGTGTGGGGACTTGGATTTTGAAGCCAAGCATTGAAGCCAGAATAACCCACCTGGGCTTCTGACCTACAGAATTGTGAACTAATAAATTTGTGTTTTAAACTGCTAAGTGTGTTGTAATTTGTTATGCAGCAGAGACAATTAATAAATTAGCTAAAAATCTCTACTTCATTCTTTTAGTAGTTGCTCTAGAGTTCAGAGTATATGTCTTTAATTTATCACTGTCCACTTCCAAATAATGGTATATCACTTTATATAGAACTAGGAACTTAACAACAGTCTGTATTCCATTCCTCCCTCCTCATCCTTTGTGCTATTGTTGTCATAATTTTATTCCTAAATATGTTTAAAGCCTCACAATGTATCATTATATTTTTGCTTTAGTCAATTATCTTTAAAAAATAAAATAAATTAGAAGTTAAATTTGTTATATTTATCCACATATTTACTATTTTTAGCAATTGTCATGACCTTGAATAGAGTTGAAGTTGTACCTGGTGTCCTATTCTCCATTCCTTTAGTATTTTTTATAGTGAAAGTCTGACAATGAATCTTCTCTGCTTCCCTTTGTCTAAAATGGTCTTTCATCTTTGACAGTTCCCCCCCTTTAAAGATGTCAGTGTTTTCTGGCTTATATTGTTTTACATGAAAAGTCTGTGTATTTCTTGTCTTTATTTTTCTGTATATGATATATCTCTTTACTCTAGCATCCCTTAATATCTCATCCCAAATTGTCAGTATTTGATTGCAGTGTTCCTTATGTGGTTTTCTTTGTACATCCTCCATTGTTTAGCTTGTTGAATCTTTAAGTGCATAATTCTCATGAAATTTTGAAAAACTTCAGTCATTATTTCTTAAAATCCTTTTTCTACATGATCTCCCTCTTCTCCTTTAGGACTCGAGTATACATATTATTAGATTGCTTGACATATTCTGACAGTACACTGACGTTCTATTAATTTAATGTTTTTCTTTCTCTGATTTCTTTGGGATAGTTTCTGTTGCGATGTATTCAGTTCTTTTTAAGAGTGATTATGGAATTTTTATTTACAATTTTTAAATCTGTGTTCATGAGTAGGCCTTTTTTTGTATTAGGATTAGTTCATTGATAACTTTTTAATTTTTCTCTATATTTTCCTGTTTTTCCTGATTATTAGTGGGATAAATGTTTTGTAAAATCTGTATTCAGTTTTTAATCTTTCCTTCTGCAGTGTGTAATATGTTTTATTTCAGTGACTTTTATTATGCCAGTGATTTTTTAATTCTAGGTAATGTCTTTCTAATGTTTAAAGGTTTTATTTGGGGTTTTTTATATGTCTTTTATTTCTATCATTATTTTCATTTAACTTCTTGAACTTATTTAATTTGGTTTTTTAATGTTCCTGTCTGCCAGTTACAATATTTCTGTCATGTATCTGTTTTTATTTAATGGTTTTTCTCCTGGTTAGGGATTTCCTACTTCCTGGCATGTCCAATGGTTTTTGATTATATGTTGGCTTTTCCAATGTTGGATATTGTTGAATGATTGCATTGTGTTATCCTCCTTTAACGATGGAAGAATTTTGTGTTTGCAGGCATTTAAGTTACTTATAGATCAGCTTGATACTTTTGAGGCTTGTTTTTAAGTATTGTTGGAGTGGATCCAAGGGAGCTTCATTGCAAGGCTATTTTAGAACCAATATTTAGGTATGAAACTTCTTAGGTTTCCACTGAATACCTGTGGTAGTCAATAAGGCCTCCCTGTTTGATTCGTCAGAACTTGAATAACTCTCCATTCTGAGTGAATTCTGAAAATTGTTTAACCTACAGCTTGTGGTAGGTAGAATTCTAAAATGACCCTTAGTGGTGTTAACACTTGTAGAATCCCCTCCCACTGGGTTTTGGAAGATCCTGTGAATAGTCACTCCTGTCATTTTATTACTTTATTTGGCAAGAGGGGGAGAGAGACACGGAGAGAGAGAGAATTTCAAGGTGCGCCTGACTTCATCAGATGACCCCTTAAAAAAAAGAGAGATGTCTCTGGCTGATTGCAGAAGCAAAGTCCAAAATATGAAAAGATTGATTATGTATTCATTTCCAATGTCTAGTTGTTTATGGTTAAAATGCAAATCTGGTACTAGTTACTCAATCGTGGAATTTTAAAGTTCACTTACTTTACTTAATTTGCAGCTCACTAAATCCTGCTGTTATTAGCCATTATTTAAAAGTAGGAGGAACTGCCCTGGCTGGTGTGGCTCAGTGGATCGAGTGCCAGCCTATGAACCAAAGGGTTTCTGGTTCAATTCCCAGTCAGGACACATGCTTGGGTCATGGGCCAGGCCCGCAGAATGGGGTGTGTGAGAGGCAATCACACACTGATGTTTCTCTCCCTCTCTTTCTCCTTCCTTTCCCCCTCTCTAAAAATAAATAAATAAATAAAATCTTTTTTTAAAAAAGTAGGAGAAACTGAGCTGGAAGGAAAGGAATTGAAAGAGAGTAACTGTATCCCCAAAGCATAAAAACCACTCTTTTTTACCAAAAACATTTTCACATGACTTAAAAACGCCATGTGGAAATATTTTATAGTAATGAATTGTATAGAGAATAATTAATAAACTTCTATGTACCTCATAATCACCTTAAGAAATAAAATGTCATCAGTACAATTAAGGTCCTTGTGCCCTTTCCCCAGTTTTTCCTCCTTGCTGAATTCAGTGTCATTAATTCCCGTGCATTTCTTCATGTTTTACTTCATATACATGCATTCTTAAAATGATCTTTGCATTTTTTGAAATGTTATTTTACTTCAAAATGTAGGTTTTTTTCTGGTTTCCTTTTTTGTTTAATGTTTTGTTGTTATGAGAATGAAAAATCGATGAGTGCTTAGAATTCCGTCACACGTGTGAATATAGAGCACAATTTATTCATCCAGTCAACTGTTGAGAGACATTTGGATCTCTCTGGCTGCTTTGAAGCAGTGACTGCCTAAACTAACTTTCACACAGATTGGATTAGGACACCTGTGGGTATGGGAGAGTTTCTGTCCGGAGTGCCCTTCACAGCAAAGTCAGCAGACAATAGAGTATTTGACTCTATACATGACTAAATTATTGCCAGTTCTTCAAAGTGGTTGTCCTAACTTGCATTCCCACCATAAGGTTTCTAGTTGTTTCACATCCTTATAACCTTTGGTACTATCAGAATTAATCTGTGAATAATTGTATAGATGAGAAATGTAATCTTATTGTGATCTAAATTTGCATTTCCCTGATTATTGATTAGACAGAATACCTTTCAGTAGGTTCTCTGGCCAGATTGGTATGGGTATGATTATTCCTGGAATAATCATACAGAAATATGGCCACTTCAATTTCTCAAATCCTGTTAGGGTTGACTTACAGACCTAATGTCTGAATTCCCAAGATATGCGATGGAAAATGTTCCCAAGTATAAAGTTATTCCCTGAGTCATTTAAATTATTTCTGGTCATCACGACATAATTTGGGCCAGCTGTTCGGTTGTGCCATGCTCAGGTGTGGAAGTCTTAGCTTCTCCTACTCAGGTTTCTCTGGTTCTAGAAAGAACAACAATAAACCTAAGTCATTGGAGCAAAAAGAGAGTCTAAGTTGTTAGGCAGACTGTGACATTACTCTGGCTGAGACTGGCTGATAGCAGCAGGATTTGGTGAGCTCCAAAGAGCCCAGTGTAGTATCTGTAAACACATTGCAGGGTTTTTGTTTATTTAACTAAATCCGATGATGGAGTCTTCGTTCCGGGGAATTTTCAAAGTGGCTTCCGCGGAGTTTGAACAAAATGAGTAAGAGTGTGAGTGCGCCAGTGCTGTGCTAAGGGGTGGAACCAGGTCGGTGTCAGGCCCCCCTCCCCTTTATTCTGTGCGTCAGCGGGGCAGCCAGCGACAGCCCTTTCCCAGATGCTCTCCACTGCCAACGAGGAAATTTGCCAAGAAAAAATTATGTTTTCTAAACAGGTAATGAGTCCAGTTGTGTCTTTTACAAATACATACATCTTTTGAAAATTATTTTTGGTAGAAGGAACCAGAATAATCCCTCTGAATCTCTTCTTGCTACTAAATGGGCATGGTTTTGAGTCCAGGTAATATATTTTCTGTCCTTTCCATAATTCCAATTGCCAAGCCGTATTACAGTACGCTGCCTGCCGCCACCCATTGGCTCTGGATCATCAACACTTTACCCTCCCTTTAAGAATTTCAGAAGTAATTGAGAGATAGCATTTCAGTGTTTCTCTCTGTGGTAGTCCAAGTAAAGCGCAGCTAAGTTAAGTAATGTAATTTGTAATTGATTTGGGAATGTACAGTTGGTCACTTTATTTGGGGGAAAAATGACTATCTAAGTTTGCATATCTAAGTTTCCAATGCTTCGTAAAGATTTTAGTTCATAAACACTGAAAACCTGAGGCGTTAATTTAGTTCTAGTTTGACAGCAATTTGCTCCACATCAGTCAGTCTTGATTATTGCATTCAGTTGATTTCTCTATGACTCATGGACTAGACTCTTTCTACCACCTCCTTTGGTAAAAATTTCCAAACCTATCTGATTAAAGCATAAAAAGGTTTCTTCACATTCAGACTAAATTGTCTCATTTATTATTTAGACCACCCTGATCCTCTTCTTTGCACCTCTTCTATGTTTGTTAAACCCCACTGGTCAATGTAACTAGACCATAAATGTGATATTTTAAGGTCATGGGCGTGTCATTCTGGTAATTGGTGCCTTTCTGTTGAACCATGTGTGTGCATCCATGTTTTGCATTTGTCCTTAGGTGAGCAAAAATTGAAGTAATGTTTTTAAGATGAACTTTATCACCTACCTTTCTCTTTGTTTTATGTTTATGACCTGCCCTTTAAGTGTGCTTCTGATCTTCTCTTTTCATGAGCTGTGTTGCCCACGTGTAGCTGTGGTGGACTAATACCAGCCGTTGTCTCCCTCCAGGTGATCCAGGCTGTCTTTTTCGGGATCTGTGTGCTGACTGATCTTTCTAGTCTTCTGACTAGAGGAAGTGGGAACCAAGAACAAGAGAGACAGCTCAGGAAGCTCATCTCTCTTCGGGACTGGATGTTGGCTGTGCTGGCCTTTCCTGTCGGGGTTGTGAGTATGATGTAGAATGCATTTAACCACAAAGAAACTTGGGTCTCATTTCAGACTTCCAAGAGAAAAAGGACTCATTGTAGGTGGTTGAAGTTTTAATTTGCTCTAACTGCCATCACAAAGCACCACAGACTGGGTGGCTTTAAACAGCAGAAATTTATTTTCTCACAGTTCTGGAGGCTAGAACTCTGAGATCAAGGGTTGATTTCTCTGGGGCCTCTCTCCTTGGCTTATAAGTGGCCTCTTCTGACACATATTGGATTAGCCCCACCCACTGCAATGAGCTCATTGAACCTTAATTTCCTTTTTAAAGGCCCTACCTCTCAATACAGTCTGAGGTACTATGAGACTGGGACTTCAACATAAGAATTTCAGTGGGGACACAATTCAGCAGTTTCATAAACTGCCCAAACTTGAAATGTATGGCCCTTGCATCTATGATCATCATAGTGTTTTTGAACTTGAGAGAGACGAAGTCAGCCTTAATTTATACTTCTTAGTTACCCAACTGTGCCATTAGACCGTATCACTTAAGCAAATGTTGTTTAATATTTGGATCTGTTATGAACTTGTTAGGGTCTTTCTGAAACATAAACCATATTTCTTTAAAGGACCAGGAACCTATGAGATTCTGCAGATTTTTTTTTTAATGTGTGTAGAGCCAGGAGATGAGAGAACTCATAAATCTCAAATTGTGAGTGCAAGTAAGAGTGTATTGCCTAATTCACATTCAGATCTTTCATTTGACAGCTGATTTCTGGGTATAACAGACACCCAAGTGACCTACATGTATTACATCCAAGGTCCAATGTAGCAAGAGTTGAAAGTTGTTTCCAATGGTTCATATTCATATTTTTCAGCTCTGTAGCTGATGGAAGCTCAACATGCTTCTTCCAAAACTAATTTTTGCCATGTATAATGCACACCCATATTTTTGGCCAAAACTTTTAGGAAAAAAATCTTTTGTTTTAATTTTTAAATTTAATTATTTATTTGTTTATGTTTAGATACTTCTTTCTTATATTATAAAGGAATTTAAGCATTTTGAATACTTTATGGTACAAGAAATTTTATATAACAAATAATTACAAAACACAAGCACAGATACAAGGTATCTCAGGTATTACTACCCATGTGTAATGTGCTTCCTTATTTTTCCCTCAATAATTTGGGTAAAAAGAGCACACTATATATAGTAAAATATGGTAGTAAGCACCCAGACTATCATTGAATTGCCTTTTTCATGGACTGAGCTGTACGTTCCTGGATAAAACAGCCCTTAGCTCTAGACAACAGCACAGGAGGTTTATTATAATCTGGTTGCACTTTTCTCATTCTTATCCCCTGAAAACCTAAATGGGTGCTCAGATTGAAGCTATCTAGAAATCTCTCAAATTCTATCGCTTAATGTAACAGTTAAATGTTTTATGTATTAATATTTCCTTCTTTGGACTTGCCTTATAAAATTCTAATGCTTTCTATCAAAATAGTCATCTAAGAGAAAATTACCATTGGCATAAGGTACAAAAACCTATACTGCATAAAAGACTTATTCAAGTCCGTACCCTTTTTTGTTTCTGTTTATCCCTCACTCCCTTGGTATTTCTATAGA
The DNA here is from genome assembly GCA_004027475.1 of Anoura caudifer. NCBI lineage: Eukaryota > Metazoa > Chordata > Mammalia > Chiroptera > Phyllostomidae > Anoura > Anoura caudifer. Next base: position 542,808 of record PVKU01000202.1, on the reverse strand, counting down.
CCTGTCATTGCCTCTGGAATTCTTCCCTGGCTAGAAGGAAGACAATAGTACCACCAGAGTAAACAGGGAGACAACATGACCAGGTTTTCCATTAGCTCCGCCTCTCCTTCTGTTAGGGGATGTCAAACTGTGTCTCCAGGGCTTGAATTGTGAGTCTCACCAGTCTCATCGGAGGCTCGTTACGTATGCTCTTCAGACATTTGGACATGACTTTGGCCAGGAACTTTTTGCACCTGCTTGAGACTTAAGATATTTGTTATGCACAGATTATTTGGTCCATGTGCACTTTTTGGTTTGTAAAATGAACGGGGGACTTTTTGTTTGATTTCTTATTTGAGCGCATCTGACATTTTTCCCCATGTTCCACCATTTTTGTTGTTTTCTTTGGGTCTTAAAAGAGGAAAGAGCAATGATACCTTTGGTGTCTTCTCCCCTTTTTAAACCAGAAGTCGTGACATCACATTTTCATTATATATATATATATATATATATATATATATATATACACCTTTCCTAGCTGAGGAGCTTCGTAGGAAGATTGACAGACAAATAATCCATCAGAGAGGTGCAGCTTCACTGATTTCTTTACCTCATTTGTTCCTGCCCACTTATACTTTATAGTCAATATTTCCATTATTTTTAATAATCTTCCCTGTTTTTATGAGTCACTTACCATTTTATAGTCACTAGCCTTAGGTTCCTCTGTTACATTTGTCCCCCCCACCTCCCTTCTTCTCTCTCTCCCCACCTAAGTAGTAGGAAGAATCCTGGCCAGTAGTCTCCAGAAATCCCCTTATGTTTTCCACTGTTTCTCTCTTACTCTTTCACTTGACTTTTTATACGTATTTATCCAATTTCTACCAGATTTCTGACTCTAATACTCACAAATTTATTTTGAAGCAAAAACTGGCAAATGGCTTCTTCCTAGACCCCATTAATTTTATTGCAAAATCGTACTAACAGAGGATATGACCTTAGCTTTTTATACGCATTTTAACCTGTCAAATAACACAAATTTAACCTAGTGATGTTAGGGATCAAATTGGCTTTATTCAGTGATTCATGAATTGGACACCCTCCCCTCTAGCAAATAGAAAGGAGCTCTACCGAGCTATAGAAAATGAAAGATTTTTTAAAGGCAGAAAGGGGTCAGAAAAAGAAATTATTAGGAAAGAATGTGCTGTTTCAGGCAAGGCTGCCCTCCTAAGGGGAACGGAAGGAGCCTATAGTCTGGATTATCTCACTAATGCTGACCAGGTCATTTCGTGCTCACTGGTTAAAAGTTACATTCCTGGCCAGTGGAAACTGTAGCTACCCTAAGTATTAAATCTTGGTTTGCTGACCTGGGGCCTAGCATGAGTGACTCCATTTTTGGGTCTGTTGTCCCTTTTATAACAAACCCAATATATTTTCATCATCAAAGCCTATAATTTTATTGTTTCTTTTGCCTTCCTTTCCCCAAGGCCATTTCCTAGCTCTCTTTTCCCTGCCTGTGCTGTGACCTCAGAACTGTCGCCCGTCCCTTCTGGATCTCCCCTCAGAGCCGCCAGCTGCTCCGCCAGTGGGTCCTGGATTCCACTCTGGTTCTACCTTTCCTCCTTGTAAAACTGTGAGCCCTTCCTGGAGCAATGCCCTGAGGAGTCACTTGTGGAGGCGTCAGGTTCACTCTTCCCGTGGCTCCTGGCCTGGAGCGAGGTGCCCAGCCAGAAGGGTTTTTCAATATGAGAGCAAAGGGAATAGCACTAATGCCCAGGACTTGCTGGACATAGAACACGTAGCAATCGATAGCATAAGAATGTTTATCATAGGAGCAAATGATTGATTATAACATTTCCAATTAAACATCTTTCACCATGTTGGTTACAGTCGAAAACCCCAGAGCCTTGGGTGCGACTTCTGGGGAGGAAGGTGCAGAGCCGCTCAGAACCTGTCTGTGGTCCCTTCAGGCCCCAGGCTCCAATGGCTGAGTGACTGCCAGCCTCTCAGAGCTCCTCCCCTGCCACTTTCTGCTGCCTTCCTCACCCCACACCTTTTGTTTGTCATCCAGAAGTTTGCCGGCAAAGTAGTGTTTATTTTTGCTTCCTGGTGCAGGGCAAACAGGCAGTGGGCAAAAAGAGAGGGCACGGTGGCAGCTGAATTTCTCACTTCTGCCCAAATTTTCCTGAGGAGACCTCTCAACCCCAAGCTTTTCCTGGTGCTCCCATTGTCTCTCTCTCACCTCAGCCGCAACTACCGCAGCAAGGGGAGGTTATCTAGCATTTGCGTTTCTTACACTAATGCTTCCTCCCATACCGAGGTTAATTGAGAAGTGACAGTAATTGCTTTATGCGGCACGAAGCCCTCCACATGGCTTTGTGACCCATGACCCTAACGCTTCCACTGCATGGACTCCTCTATCCCAAGGATATACAAAAGTAAGGAAACATTCCAGTCAAAGATAATTGGAATAAAGTTTGTTTCAGCATAACCTTGAGGAAATCAGGCGGAGTTGCTTGAGTGAGCATAGCGTGTGTCGTCCTGGTTTGAGCAGATTCCCATAAACGCTAAGCTGGCCTTGGTTAGTAACGCTAATGGCCGGAAACCACCACCACTCTCAACGCCTTGCCACTCACTTTGCAGGCATGACCCATGGGAGGCTCCTCTTACCATGTGCAGTTTATTTCTGAACCCTGTCACCCTTTTAAAGAAGCATTACAAACAATTCTATGACATTATGTGGTCTGGAAGCACTGAAGCTTATTAGGAGCAATCAGACTAAGAATGTCTTTTGTCTCCTGTGAGTTCATTGACTTTTTGGCTGGCAGATACTCTTCTAGTTAAGAGAATAGACTAAGGTTTCAACCAAAAAAAAAAAAAAAAAGATGAAGAAAAAGAGGAAGAGCAACAGAAAAAATGAGTGTGATGAATCCTACATGTGTCTCCAACTGCGATCCTAAGCAGCCCTTTTAGTGACAACGGTCGTATGTTTTCCGTTAATTCAAGTCTACGTGTCCCATTCAACTGCAGCTGCTCAGCCTGCGTAATACCCGTAATTCGGTCTCGTCGCCTCCCCAGTATACCTTTGTCCCTGGTGCTACTTGGTTGCCCTAGACCAGATGCTGGCTGCTGCTAAACTCTCCTTGACCCACTCAGGGTGACTGTGGGGGGGTGCCCCTCCCTTAATAGAGAGGGACTGTGTCCAGGAAGGTCCTGGAAGTTTGGATATGTTCTAACCTGCGATGAACATCTAGTGTAGAAGGGACAAATCAGCATGTACCAGGATGAACTTTTCTGAAATTTGACTGCCTCCGTAAACCGTTTCTGGTATCATAATCATGTTCTTCTAAAGACTTGGTGAATATTTTATTCTATTCTAGAATCCTTTAAAACTTGTTTTCATTCTTGTGATGGGAACTATATGTATGGTACCTGCTTCCTGAGGAAACATGGAAAATGGAATTTGAAATCTCAAATACAAACTCAAAGAAAATGCATCTAGGGATTATCTTTTTAAAAATGTTTCTGGAAAAATCTTCATTTACTAAAACACTAGCTAACTCTAAGCCATCCTTAAGAAAAAAAAAATTGGTGCATATACGTTTAGATCTTCATACCCTTACAATTTAAAATACATTATTTTTATTTCTAATTTTAAAAGTAAAAGTTTGATTTAAATATAAAGAAAATATTTTAAATGATATTAATTACTAATGTTAATGTCTGTTAATATAACACACAGGGGAAGGGCATTTGATTCTATTTGAGATTGTAAATAAAAGCAAATGCCTTTCTTTTTGTGTTTTTTCTTTTTTAAGTTATATTTTATTGATTATGCTATCACAGTTGCCCCATTTTTCCCCTTTCACCACCCTGCATGATCTATAAAGCAATCTGAGATGTCTGCTACTTGTGCTGGGCTTCTCCAAGCCCAGGCAAAGCCAAGCTGTGAATCTAGGCTGGCTGCTGCTAGTGCCAGACCCGGGGTCATTTAGCAAGAGGTACTGGGGCTGAGGGGTTTCTGAGGCCTGCTGTTGCTTGTTTGGTAGGATTTAAGAAGTTCTGAAGCATGAGCCAAGACCAGCCATTCATATGGAAAGGTTTGGGTGGGCCCATAAGTTGGGCAGAGTCTCAGGGGATCTCCAGGGTGGGGCAAACAGTATTAACCAAGTTGATAGAGTCTCAGTTATGGCACCTGCCTGCTGGCTCTGTGGCTCTGTGAGGGAAGGGCTCAGAAAAGGAACAATGGCCTCTGCCCACCTTTCTCTCTGGAAGAAAATTGTCTTCCAGCTTCTTGCTTTGATGCTAGACACTTCAGTTCCTCCTTGTATGCCAGTGGTGCCTTTCAAACTGCTACCCCAGTGTTGGAGTTCAGAGGGAGTGAGTCTGAGTAAGTTCATTTGTGGGTTCTTTAAGGAGAATGCTTGGGACTCCAGAATTTTCTTCCACCAACTTAATCCCCATTGGTTTTTGCACCCAAATGTTGTGGGGACTTATCTTCCTGGCACTGGAACCCTGGACTGGGGAGCCTGGTGTGGGAGTTGGAATCCTTGCTCATGAGATATCCATCCTGAATTTTTATCCACCACACGTGGATGTGAGACCAGCCCATTCCACATTTCCACCCCTCCCACCAGTCTGGATGGATGTGGTTTCTTTAATTCCTTAGTTGTCAGACTTCCATTCAACTTGATTTCTGACAGTTCTGACTGATGGTGGTTCTGTGTTGAAGTTGTAATTTTGATGTGGTTGTGCGAGGAGGCTGGTCATGTGTGCCTATGCCACCATCTTGATCAGAGGTCTATCTTCCTTTTGTTTTGATATTAAGGGGGAAATTTTTTAAAAACACATTGTTTACTTCATTCTACAAATTCTACATTTAATTTTAAAATACTGTTAATATCCACTGATCCTCTCTTTACTGAATTTTCACACAGTTTCCATACAATCAAATTTTTTTATTTTCTTTAAGCCTTCTCTGATATTTTAAGTTTTCTTCACATGCCCTTTCCTTTTTAGTCACCTTTGAAGTTAAAGATACAATATCTGTTAGGTTTTATTTTATGGCAAAATCCAATTCATTTAGAGTTGAGTCAACAATATGCTTCCCCCTGACCTGAAATGAGTGTGAATTGAGTTGCCAAAAGGGAAGGTTTATAGATGAGGATTCATTCAAGATCAATAAGCAAAATGAGCCTTTTCCTCCCCAGCCAGGAGAAATGTTCAGAAGACTATACTTACCTAATCTAGGTGAGTGGTCTTATAATTTATTTTCGATAGACTTTTCAAAAGACCAAGGTGTTAATGTGATTAGACAGATGTAGCTCATAGGGAATCACTTCCTTCTCAGCCATCTTATATATACTTTTCTCCTAAATGAAAACCAAAGATTTTCTGCCTAGGTGACTTGTTTAGTTTGTACATGGTCATGCTAACTCATAGTAGTCAGCTTTCTCAATGCTTGCAAGACAAATTTCTTCAACATTAAACATAATCTTGCTTCAAAAAAATTTATTGTAAGTGCTCATTAATAATTACACTACAGTGAAAACCACACATTTCTATCCAGAACAGTCAAAGGAGAAAAGTCTACTAGGCGGCAAGTACTTAGTGCTAGGAGCCAAAATAGTAGAGACTAAGGATTGATCTTGTCTTTCAAGAGTCTTGCAGTTTAGAGAAGGTGCCTTTATTAGCTATGTTACTAGTAAATTATGGACATGATGGCCCTGACCAGTTTGGCTTAGTTGGTTGGAAATCATCCTGCAAACCAAAAGGATAATTCTCGGTCAGGGCACTTGCCTGGGTTGCGGGGTCAGTCCCTGGTTGGGGCACTTATGGAAGGCAACCAATCGATGTTTGTCTCTCACATCAATCAGTGTTTAGACAGACATGCCTCTTTTTGTCTCTCCCTTCCCCTTTCTCTAAAAAATAAAAAGAAAAAAGAAAAATAAATTAATACAAAATAGAAGAGGGCATGATAAGCATAATACTATACGTGTCTAAGGTACAGAGTAGCCCAGAAGAGGAAGTGATTAAATTAGTGAGTAGAAGGTCCTAGAAGACATCCCAGAAATGGCGATGTTTGAGCTCTGCTTTGAAGAACAGCTAAGAACTTATTGGATGTATAAGTTAATGGTACTTTCACCTGTAAGGAACTATGTCCCCAGATATCTGCCTGGCTCACTTTTTCATTTCATTCAAGTCTCTGCTTGGATGATTAGCCCTTAGAAAACCTTCCATGAATAACCTATAGAAAGTAGCCTCCCATTATCCTTTATCCCCTTACCTTGTTTTATGTTCTCCATAATGATTACCATTCACTGGCACATTCCACGTTAATTCTTTGCTTCTGAAGTGTATGTCTGTGCTGACTTGGTACATTCCCTACAATGCCAGGGAGGCTGTGTATCTGATACTCTGCTGCAGCCCAAGCATCAGGAGCAGGTGAGAAAGCTGACTACTATGAATAATTCAGTATTTGCTGAGTGAATATCCAACCAACTGTGACTCAAGCAATAAAGATATTTAATATCTCGCAAGACAAGAAGCCTATAAGGAGGTAGTTTCAGAGTGATATTGCTCCTTATTATCATTTGAGACCCAGGCATTTTCTATTTTCCACTTTTCTATAACCAAGTGTTGACTTTTTGTCCTTGGACTTGCCACCTACTATCTCAAAAGGGTTGATAAACACCCAGCTTCACATTTTCACAGCCATATTCAAGGTAGGCAGAGGAAGAAGCTCTTTAGGTTGCTCTCCCCCCATGTTTGTCTCTTCATCAGAAACAAATCTTTCCTAGAAGCTCTGCCAGCAGCCTCCGTAGGTCTCCTTGGTGAGAACTGTCGCTTGGCTAGACCAAGACGCATGGGAGGCTGGGACAGCAGGTAGCAGCGAAGTGGATGAGGTTACCATGGGGCTGCAGCTAACTCTGATCTTCCCTTATTGGTTGGCACATTGGGCCCAGACAAAAATCAGGGATTTCAGGAAGTATAAGTAAACAAATTTTGAGAATAACAACTAAACATAAAATAAGTAAAAACTAATAAGATTTTAGATAACACTGTTTATATGTGTTAATATGAAAAATAGATATAGTAAAGCTATGAGACTAATCATGGACATTTACTATTCTGGCTGCAAAAGACATATTTTTCTATTTATTCCCTGCCAATACTATTTTTGTGCATTTTATCAGTATTATCATAAACCACTATCTAAATCTGATACATGAAGAAGTTCTTTATGTTACACAATTGACCAAATGGTTTATGTTCAGTTTATGAATGTGTGACATGTGTCAGAAGTGGCCCTGTTGAGACCACCAGCTCAGATATGCAGACAACTGAGGCCAATGAGTAAACTCTTCCTTTCATAGTCCCCTAGAACTTGTAGAGAATTATCTTGCCCTGTGTATCACTTTACAGAATTACCACTCTCTCTAGGCAAGGAGCCACAAAAATATCTCAGAAAATGAAGATAGCTTCTTTCCATATTTATATCCATAAGTGAAATGTATATATGAACTCTGTGGTCAAGAAAAGGAAGAACTGATCTCCAGTAACATGAATAATGTGATACATATTATAAAATAGACATATGATTCCTATTCTCTAAAACATGACCCCCAAACCAGGATCTTTTCTGTGTCCTTGTTTGGGGACCAGGAACAAGATGCAGTATTAGTTTTTGTTTAAAAAATATAGAAAAGGGAAAAAGGAACACTTCATTTTTCTTCTTTCTTTTCTGCGTATCTGTGTTCCTCCCTACCTCTCACTACCTTTGTCTATCTATCTGTCTGTCTCTCTTACCTCCCCTGCCCCACCCTTCTACCCCAATCGTATCCTTCTTTGTAAAAAAAAAAAAAAAGGAACTGATTTGCTGTGTGGGTGTTCTTGAAATTACTACAGTTCCTGTGGGCATTTTGAGGTAACTCTTACCTGTTTAGCTGGATTAGAGTGTGCTGTGTTATATCAACCGACATCAAAAGGAACATTTCCCCCCAAGGAAGGAGCTAGTGGACTTCCACCTACACAACATTTATCAGCTGTTAGCTGTGCCCGTGCAGTTACCATGCTGATGATTTGCCAGTCCTGGATAGGACTTCCATTCATCACGCCTTTTTATACAGGAGAAAAGTTGCAGCATAATTCTGACCCTGGGGGACGTGTCCCAGAGACACAGGTGGGAAGGTGGGACGGGGAGGAGAGGAGATGGGGAAACAGTGGGGGAGGGACGGGTGTAGCCAGACTTCACAGGCAGCCCTGCTGGCCCAGTGTGCTGTCTCCCCAGCTCCCCTGAAGAGCAACCTTCCAAGAAGTTCCCCTCCCAAATACCCTTTATCTCGTGGGTTAGTCTGTGCATCATTTACTCATAGGAACAGATGTGAGCTAGGACTTGGCTTGTGCTGGTGGAGTTGACTGCCACATGAGGAGAATGAGGGGAACTGGGTCACAGAGGGGTCAGGGCATCCTCTCTGTCCAGTCCACTTCTTTGCTCCTTTGGCTTCACTACCAACACGTTCATCGGTCGCCAAGGGGAGACTGGGGAGGGATGTGAAACAAGAAAGAACCCCAAGCATGAATGAGAGGTGTGCTGAGTTGGAAGGCATGAATGGAGATGAATTTTCTGTGCTCATCTTTATAACCTTGCTCCTTAGTCTTAGCAGGGCTCCTGAGCCTGATATTAGAGCTCCTAAGGTGATATTTTTTATCACCTTAAAAATCAACTACCAAATTAGAATGGCCACCCTCATACAAGCACAAACAGCTAGACAGAAAGAAGCCCTGGCGCTCCCATGCCCAGAGTATAATGTAAGTGTGCGCATGCCCAGCAGATCACTGTCAAAATGAGCACTGAGTCAAGGAAGGGAAACAGCCCTGAGATTCGTTGCAACAATAACATGTTGGTCCAAATATTCAGAAATACTACCTGTGCCCTTCCCCGCCACATTACCTTAGAGTTCTAATGAAGACGCCTCATTCCCAGAGGTGGTTGCTGTCACCTCCCTTTTCAGGTCCAGCCTGTGGACGAGCACTTTCACTTACACTACCAGAGACCTTGCACTATCTCCCTTCCATCATGGCAACACCCAATAACAACTCACAAGGTTAAAAGCTAATAATGAGAGCTGACTTCTGCTACACTCTGCTGCAGGCCAGACACTGCCCAAAGCTTTATTCTAGTTACGTTATTCTTGTTGTCCCAACAGGCAGGACTTCCCATCACTCCCACTTCACAGAAGATGCTTCCACTTTAGTTTTAAAGATGGGGTTCCTGCTTTTCAGGTCACTTGCCTGAGGCCCACAGTTAGTAAGTGGGGTGACCAGGACTTGAAGCCAAATACTCTGAACAATGGCTTCCTTGATCTTAGCCAGTACCGTAAACTTTTTTAACAAAGCAAACCTAACTTGAGTTTTCACCATTCACTTGATAGACATTTTCAACTTCGTACATAAATTCTGAGCTGAACGCAATTTCTAATTTAGGAAAATGCATCCAAATAAGAAAGGGAGCTATGCAGAGGCTGGATCAAAAGTCACTGAAGCTGTTTCCTTGAAGCTGTTTAACAAAAGCCTCTTCGTTTGTGCTCACTGTTGTTTTCCTTTGATGCAGTAGTTGGCACTCTGCAGCCAGTGGTTTTATGTGGTTTTACAGGCAGGTTTGCAAAATACACATTTTGGCAAGAAGAGAACATCTTTCCGGAGTGTCTTCTCGTTTCAGCAATTGAACACAGATTTAATTTCCCATGTATTTCGCCAATATGCTTATTTTTAATATGTGAAAATAGGTCTTATCAGTAGAAGTAGCTATATTTTTTGAAGTGGTTACTAAATGTATCAAATATCATCTGTAAATCACCCCTGGGCTTCTGAGAAGGCATGGTTCATAGCTGCATGATCGCAAAAGAATCTTTTTGGCAAGAAACAATTCAATATATCCTGCATGGGTATTCTAACAAGTGAACTGTGCCTGCCCAGTGAGATTCTTTTACCAAGAATTCCTTCCTGAGAGCCACTTCATTCTGCTATACCAAGAGAGTTTTCATTCAAATCTTCTCTCCTTTGTAACTTTGTAGTTTACCCTCTCACCTGTTTGCAACAAGGACTGGAGGCAGTCTGCGTCCAGTGTGGTCTGACCGCAAGGCCTCACTGTTGCTCAGCAAAGGCTTCCCCTAAATAACCTTGCCTGTGTGGATAAGTGTCTTCTATGTTATGTCACAGGATATGCAGAGGAACTGCTACGCACTTTATCTTGAAAAGTGAGGCAAGCCAGAACATTGGAGGAAAACTTCCATTCTAGTACATTAGGTAACATTCATTGAGTGCTATGTCCAGCCACTGTGTTAGACATGATGACATCCTTTCATGTACCTGGAAGGGGATCTTCTGTAAACAAGAGGCAGTAGACAGTAGGAAGCCTGCTGGTCCCTGCAAACTGTGACAAGAGCGCTGGGGCACTGAGGTGGGAGTGCTCCCGAACCAGGAATGCACCCCAGCCGTACAGGCTGGTCTGCGCTTTGCCCCGGTCCCACTCGAGAATGATGCCTGCCACAGTGGACCTGGCCAGTGATGTTGGATGGACACTTTGCGCTTGAAGAGTCTCAGGAAAAAAGGGTAGTAAGGGAGGACAGAAAAAAAGTTCTAGGAGAAAAAATATCCACACGTGGGAGATTTTCTTTGGGCTTCCTGGCTTTTTTTTTTTTTTTTTCTTTCACATCAGCCTCAAAACAGATGTTTTTCCCCAATCCTGGCACCTTCCTGAACCGCTCATCTTCAAACTAAATAGTTTAGTATAACATCCTGACTCTTCATTGATGAGAAGGGTTCTTTGGCCACCAAAAAAAAACAAGCAAAAAAATCAATATTGGTTAGCAATTTTAAGGGGCCGTCTAAGCAGATGACAAGGAATTCAGGTAGACCAGATGCCAAGTGCTCGCTGTCAGAAGACAGTGGCTGAGGCTCAGGATGAGGCAGGCATCTGTGGGCTCTCTTGGTTCCAAAGCTGACCACTTGCTTGCTGAGTCTTTCCACTCTGTGTATACACCACAGATCATCATGGGGTAATTTAAAAGGCAAAAATGAATGTCCACACAAGTTTTCACAATGAGCATTTATTACTTTTATAATTAAAAAAATCAGAAAAGTATTAGAAAAGCCCTCACACAACTACTCGTATTTGGGAAAGAATCACAAGTATGTTGGCAAATGTATTCTCATTTAGAGATGTTCATGTTCTAAATTTAGAGGGTAAATTGTTCATAGAAGGAAAAAGAAGGAAAATTTATACGTAGTTGATATGGTACTAAAAAAGAAATTCACCAAGGTCTCCAAAAGTTCTTTTCCTGTTGTAAATATGTACAAAACTTGCTACATATTTTCCTAGGTTGTTTGTGCGTGTAATCTAAACTGAACAGAGACAGAGAGCTTTAACCTTCTTCCTGTCCTATCTCCTTGGCAATCAAGAGGCAGTGAGGGGCCATTTGCGGATGTCCCAGTGTGCTGGGACGGTACTCAAGTGTCCTTATAGCCCAGAACCCAAATCCAGGCACTCAGTTTGGTCCGTCTATTTTGGGGTAATCCTTCTCTCAGTAAGTGAACTCATGCCAACTAAAGTGTAGTTCAGAAAGGTAATTCGGCAATTTATAATGACAAAAAGATTGTCAGGAAGACTGGAGTCTCTGTAAACTCCTTAGAGGCAGGACAACTCTGAGGAAGACAAAGGGTAGCTGGAAGATTTCTGGGTGAACTCAGATCAAGGCAGTAACCAGGTGATATTTGGGTTAGGTCATCAGATTACTCCAGTGTGATGCATCCTTTGGCACCATAGGGACTGACTCGCAGGATAAATCAGGATGCTGCCGTGCGTGGCCCAAACCCTGCCCTCTGTACAAAGCTGAAGACACATTCCTGCTCGTTTATACCCATACGCTGCTACCCACTATGACGGTCACTTTTCTCCTGTTGACGTGTTCTTCTGGGGAGGCTGTGATTCTTTCTATCAGGCTTCAGCTTCCACTGTTCCAGTAGCACTCTGGTCAGGCTGTTCTGATCCGCTCCCAAGCACTGAGTAGAAGAGGTCGTTGACCAGCGCCACCTAACACAGGACGCTTCTGCGAAAGATGCTCTCATTACTTACATAATTAAATGTTATTAGATTTGATTAAATGAGATTTTTCTTAATTTTATTCTCAGATAGTAACTTCAAATTCAAGTTGCAATTAGCTGGATGTCTTTCCTATGTAGTTATAGCTGCCCTGTGGATACTCATTTTAATGTAATCCTATCTAATGACTAGACTATAGTCCCCATTTTATTAAAAGAGAGAGAGAGACACAGCAAGAATTCGATTATTCAGTGATTTTATGACGACAAAAGTCCAAATAGTTTCCTGAAAAAGAAACTTCTATCTATGCTAATTGATTGGCGGTGGTTCTAACATAATAAAACTAGTCTTGTGTGAGGTTTATGGATATGTTTAATTATTTTATTTGCTGCCACTTGACAGAGAGTGAAAGAAGCCTTGCTTAATTATTTTGGAGTGGAACTCAATTTAAAATGGACATAGCTTTCAACCCATAAAAACATGATTCGTTATTAAAATGCTAAGATGACCCACCTTGTGGCGTGATCTCACCTGCGTGAGGCGAAAACACACAAGATGTGGTCAAAGGCTTGAGCTGTGGAGACAGACAGACCTGGGCTCTAGTGTTGCCCCCACCACTTCCTGATGAATCTGCCACTTCATTTTCCAAGTTCTTAAAATCTTAGTTTTCTTATGTAAAGAGAGGGCTCGATGAAACCTAACTTACCCGAGTTATTTTGAAGGGCAGTGAAAGACATAGCGTATTTAGAACAGTATCTGGCACTTGACAAGCAGTCAAAGACTGTGGGCTTCCTTCGGTTTGCCCTAAAAATGGCCTCACGTCACAGAGAATGTCAAGTTAGATGACAGCACCTATTGGTGAGGCCTGATGCCGCCCCCCTGCAAACACTCACTCACAAGGTTACCGAATGCACGTTCTTAAAATCCCAAGGGTACATGTGGTCATGCTGTCCACAGTCCCAGAAGGAATTCTTATATTTTTAGATTTCTAAGTGTGTAGGGATTTTTATTCTTTCTGTTACCGATACCAAACTTAATTGCATTTTGACCAGGGTCTATGATTAGTAAGATACTGATACTCTGAAATTGCTTTGAAACTTGCTTTTTTTGACCTCATCATGGGGCCAGTTTTCATATTCACAAGGTGCGCGTGAACAGAAAACGCGTGTCAGACCACTGCACCTGGCAGCACGTGTCAGGCCGCAAGCACACTTGAGGCTCATCTTACGGTTTGGATGACTCTCTCACGGTTATGGATTTTCAGGGAAACTTTCCCTTCTCTTTCCTCTCAATACAAAGCTGAGGTTCCAGAGGCTGTTCCCTCACTGCCCTCTTCTCGCATTTTACTGACCACAGCTCCACTGATTTCCCGCTGGACGCAGGCCCTGCCAGAGGACCCGGAAATGAGAGCCTTTGGTGGTTCATGTTTCATTCGTTCAGTTATCAATTCCTTCAGAAGCAGGTATTGCTGTGTGCAAAATATATTTATAGAGGCTAAAAGCACTGGCTCTGGGGTCCCACTGTTTGGCCTCACAGTCGGGTTGCCCTCTTATTAATTTTTAACTTTGGGAAAGTTACTAAAATTCTTAAATCTGAGTTTTTTCATCTCTAAAACTGGCAAAATGGTAATAGCTATCTCAAGGTAGTTTGATTGTTAAATAAGGTCTTGCTTATAAAACCCCTGGCCCATACATAGCACAGACGTGACCGAGTCTTCCTAAACTACTGGGAAAGATTAACAACAATTTTAAATATTCTCACAATGACTGAGAGCAGTGATGGAGAACAGATTCATGGTTGCCAGGGATGAGGTTGCAGTGGGGTGTGACTCTAAAATAGTAGCATTAGGGAGTTTCTCTGGGGTGGTGGGACCCTTCTGAATCCTGATCAGGGTAGTGGCTACACAAGTGTATACATGTGCTAAAATTTCTACAATACACCCTCCAAAAATGGCGGCATGTAGAAACTCGTGAAATCGGAATAGGTCTCTAGTGTAGTTGATAGTCTCGTACCAATGTCAGTTTCCTGGTTTTGAAAAACCCACCTATGCATAATATGTTGTTATTGCAGGAAACAACATGAAGGATACACAGAGTTCTCTGTGATATTTTTCAACTTCTTGTGTGTCTTCAATTAATTCAAAATCAAGAGTTAATGCCCTGGCTGGTGTAACTCAGTGGATTGAGCACCGGCCTGTGAACCAAAGGGTCGCCAGTTTGATTCCCAGTCAGGGCACATGCCTGGGTTGTGGGCCAGGTCCTCAGTGGGGGGCGTGTGAGAGGCAATCACACATTAATGTTTCTCTCCCTTTCTTTCTCCCTCTCTCTAAAAATAAATAAATAAAATCTTTTTTAAAAAATCAAGAGCTAAGAAATAAAAATGTAAAGCACCAAGAGAGACGTGACGATGCAACAACAAAGAAACAGACTGGCCCTTGCTCTAACAGAGTGTGCATTCCACTGAGGGCAGAAACTAGTCATCACGCTGCCGGTTGTTTAATCACAGTTACGCCCGGTACCATGAAGGGAAAGCATAATGGGGCATGACAGCATGTGCAAGGAACAGGGGCCGCTCAGGGGAGGGTTCTTAATTTTTGATCCCATCTATATGGGAAGCATGGGCTGGGAAGTGTGGCGGGAGGCATTCCAGGCAAAGGGGCAGTGTGAGGCATCCTTGAAGAGAGAAGGAGCTTTCTGGCAGCTGAGAGGGGCCAGCAAGTTAAAGAGCGTATAAAAGTCAGAGTTAAATGGGCTAGTGTTATAAGCAGAGTGTCACGGTGGGTCAGAGAAAAAGTCATTACCTCTGACAAGAAATTGGAGGGATAGGACCGTGCAATGAAGGTAACACTTGATAGAGCTTAAATTTTGGGGAAAAAAAAGTAATGAATTTCAAGCTGCAGTTATAAAAAGTGCAAAGAAATGGATACTTGAAATTTGTGGTGAGCTTGGGAAACTACTCATAGCATGGGGATTGGGTTCTTGGAAGGAGCTGGAAAGAGACTGGAAGGAGAACTTGGGGCCAGGTCACAAAGGGACATTTTTCTTTTTTTGCATTCAATTTTATTTTATAGCTGTGTGCTATAAAATAAAATTTTATTTTATTTTTTGAATCAACATAATATCATCCTATATTTTATTTTATTTTTCAGATTGGCTTTTTTATTTTTTAAATTTTTGTTTATTGGGGTGATATTGGTTAATAAAATTATATTGGTTTCAGGCATACAATTCCATAATACATCATCTCTATATTGTGTTGTGTATTCACCACCCCCGGTCAAGTCTCCTTCCACCACCATTTATCACCCCCTTCCCTCCCATTATCCCCGTACAGTTGTCTGTGTCTATGAGGTTTTTTTTCCTTTACTGCCTTCACCATTTTCACCCAACCCCCCAGACCTCTCCCCTATGACAGCTGTCAGTCTGTTCTCTGTCTCTATGATTGTTTTATTTTGTCAGTTCATTTTGTTCATTAGATTCCACATATAAGTGAGATCATGGTATTTGTCTTTCTCTGACTGGCTTATTCACTTAGCATGTTTTCCATGTCTATTCATGTTGTTGCAAAGAGTAAGATTTCCTTCTTTTTATGGCTGAATAGTATTCCATTGTGTAAATGTACCACAGCTTTTTCATCCACTCATCTACTGATGGACACTTGGGCAGCTTCCAAATATTGGCTGTTGTAAATAATGCTGCAGTGAACATAGGGGTACATATATTCTTTTGAATTAATGTTTCAGGTTTCCTCAGATATATTCCCAGAAGTAGAATCACTGGGTCATAAGGCAGTTCCATTTTTAATTTTTTGAGGACCCTCCATACTGCTTTTTTTTGAGACCCTCCATGGTGGCTGCACCAATCTGCGTTCCCTCCAACAGTGCAAAATGGTTCCCCTTTCCTCACAACCTAACCAGCGCTCGTTGTTCGTTGATTTTTTTATAATAGTCATTCTGACATATGTGCTATTATATCTAATTGTGGTTTTAATTTACATTTCTCTGATAATTAGTGACATTGAGCATCTTTTCATATGTCTGTTGACCACCTGTATGTGCTTCTTGGAGAAGTATCTATTCAGGTTCTTTGCCCATTTTTAATTGGACTGTTGGGGGGTTTTGGTGTTAAGTTGTATAAGTGCCTTATAAATTTTGGTTATTAACCCCTTATCAGATGTAGTATTGGTGAATATGTTCTCCCCATTCAGTGGGTTTTCTTTACATTTTGTTGATGATTTTCTTTGCTTTTATTCTGTGCAAAACCTTTTGACTTTATTCTGCAAGTGAAGTGGAGGAACAGCATTAGAAGTTTTAAATTGAGGAGTTCTTAAAAGTTTTAATGAGAAAACTCTGAGTTCAAGATAAAGCACAGACATAATGTTTTTTTAAAAAGCAAAGCCAATGGGCCTCACCAGGAGGCTACCTCAGTAGTCAGGATTAAGGACAGTATGGCCAGGAACTGTGTGAAAGTCAGCTCAGCATGTAACGGTGACCTCAGATCCAGACGCTCCGCTTCTAGTAATGTTTTCCTCTGTTATACTCATAGCATACACAACATACACATAACACGCCTGCTGCAGGACTATTGGAAATAGCAATACTTGCAGTAACTGTACATATCCATTAGTGTGTGTGTGTGTGTGTGTGTAAGTAAATTATGGTGCATAATCATATAGTGGGATACTATGAAATGCTTAAGGAAAATGGAGTCTCATCAAGTCAAATAAATTTCATCAAAAGGGTATTTTCTCTAGCCTACCCTTTCCCTGAAGAAATGCGTGTATGGATGTACACATTGGACTAGGAATTTAGGTTAGCCTAGACCAACAGCCTTCAAAGCTCTAAGCAAATAGTATGTATTTAATTCCTGAATTAAGGACTGCAAGACTTTATCCCACATCCACTGAATGCAAATCAATCATTTTTATTAAGCTGAGTGGCCTCTCTGTGAGCTAAACCCCTCAGGTTCAGTGCCCGCTGCACCAGCTTGCATGGCCCAAGACCCTAGTCATCTGTCTCCTTGCCCACAATGCACAGAGCGCTCTGATGCTGGCACTGGTGTTCATGCCTAGAGCAACCCCATTTTCCAGACTTGCCACCACTCTAATTTTTTTCCCCTATTCTTTTTTTGTCTCTGTGGGCTGTGTGTGTGTGTGTGTGTGTGTGTGTGTTTCTGGCTCCTGGTGATTTCTCTTCCTTCCTTCTGTGTTCAGCAATAATTTGAAAGTATATTTCTTGTGACTTATTTAGCACCCAGGGTTTTGCAGCAGGAAGCTTTCCCAGGGTAGCTAGTCTACAGAACCGCAGAAAGCTAACCCCCAACTGTCCTTACCAAAGGGAGTTTTTCTTTTCATCACGTGTAAGGTGACTTGCAGTTTTTTGTAGTTTTAGTTTTTATATTTGATTCATTTTCTTAGTTCTGTTCATTCACTTTTACAATCTTCTCTTGTTTTGTTTTTTCTTGCTTTATTTTGTCTGAATTTTTCTTCTTTGACCTCTATTCTTGCACGGATAGTTACTTGATCATAAAGTACATTTATCCTGGCATAAGTTTTCTGGTTTGTATGTTCAGTTGCCTTTTGGGGGGGCATA
The DNA here is from genome assembly GCA_004027475.1 of Anoura caudifer. Taxonomy (NCBI): domain Eukaryota; kingdom Metazoa; phylum Chordata; class Mammalia; order Chiroptera; family Phyllostomidae; genus Anoura; species Anoura caudifer. Next base: position 525,139 of record PVKU01000202.1, on the reverse strand, counting down.
TTCCACTTTATCTCTTTTTGGGGGAGGCCGTGTGGCATCTATGAATATATTCCATGCTTTTCTTTTTCTTACGATTGCTCCTCCACACGCTGGTCTGTTCTTCCTGAGCCAGCTCTTTGTGAAAGTCTAGAACTGGAAACAGGCTAAGGAGTGAGCCAGAGCAGTTTGAATTTCCAGCTGTTTTCCACCACCACCACCAGCCCCTGGAAAAGGGCTTCTTTCTGGGCTCCACTCATTTCCCTTTCCTTGACTCATGTGGATCACAGCCCTTTTGTATGGGGACAGCTTGGTCCTGGCCGCCCGAGCCTGAGGCTCAGCATTCAGGCTGCTTACCGTGGTTCCTTTCTTGTGCGCCTTAACATAGCCACGTCCAGCTTCTTGAACAGATGACAGGCTGGCCCATTTTCATGTTTAACGTGAGCACTTATGACCCCTGAAGCCAAGCAGGGATCAGGACATTTCCCCCGTGCTCTCATGCATCGCAGACCTCCTGTTCCCTGCAAGGGTCACTTCATGTGCCTTAGAGTCTGCCACCTGTAACGAACTCTGTGTCCGGCTCACTCAACCGGACAGCCCTTGTGCCTCGTTTCTTACATCAGAGTCTTCCCCATCCTGGTTCAGTATTCCTAATACTTGGCAGTGCTTTTGAAAGAGTGATGTTCGGTTCTGGGTGTTTCCTACTCCCATTGGTTTCATTTCTGTTTCTCATTCTCCTTATTCTTGGTTGATTTCAGGAAAGACAGCCGTTAGTCTTCCATTTCTGATCTAGAAGTGCAGAGGAGGATTATTTTAGGATGATGGGAAGACTTAACCAGGTGAGGGAGGAGCTAACTCCTAGATCTGAGAAGGGATGGACTAGAATAGCCTTAGAAAGAAGGACATGAGGAGGCCATATCTTCATCACTGACAGAGGACAAACTGTAGGATGAACAGAGAGAGAAGTCTGAGGCCAGTAGGAAGGAAACTGAAGGTGTAGAAGGGTACTTGCTCCTGTGGGCGACGTGGAGTCCAACACAGTTGAGAAGTAGCATTTATTCAGTGCATTCAGTGTTCATTTATTCAGCGCATTTTTGTCATAAATGTGTTACATGCCCAGCATTGGGGAAGTAGCACTGGACAAGAGAGACAGGTTCTTGTTCTCTGAGACTTCACTTTCTCATAAAAGAGCTGGGCAATGAACCATTGGACAACAACAACAATAACAACAACAACAACAACAAAAAGAGCCTATTTAAAAAAATCCGGGTCTATGACAGAAGGTAAAGGTGCAGTGGAGTCACTGGGGAGCCTTCTATGCAAAGGTGGTGTTTAAGCTGCACGTGAAGGAGCAGAGACTCCAGCCATGGGGAAATGAGGTAAGAGCATTCCTGGCACAGAGAGGAGAAAATGCTATGGCCCTGAGGCAGGAAAGAGTTTGAGTTTCAGGAACAATTAAATTGCCACTTGGAGCTTATAGAGCAAGAGAGAATATGGTAGAAGCTGAGGTTGTTGAGGAAGGCAAGCACCAAATCATATGAGCACTTACAGGAGTTGGGTTTCTAATTCTCACATTATTTATTCATAATGTGAGATATGAATAATCTGGATAAATTATAAATTCTAATGAAAAGATGATAGTTGAAAGCCATGAACAAAGCCATGTAACATTAACATGTGCTTTAGAAACTCTCTAAATGGAGATTCTGGTTTTAAGATAATTTAAGCAGAAAGCATAGCATAAAAAGTATAGCCCTGGCTGATGTGGGTCAGTTGGTTGGAGCGTCATCCTATAACCGAAGGGTTGTGGGTTTGACTCCCCATCAGGCCACATACATAGGTTGTGGGTTCAGTCCCCCATCTGGCAACTAATTGTTGCTTCTCTCCCACATTGATGTTTCTGTCTCTCCCTTCTCTCCCTTCCTCTCTCCCTTCAAGCAATGAAAAATGTCCTTGGTGAAAATTGAAAAAAAGTATAATGTCACTCATAGCCTCATAATTCCAAGTAGAGGAAATCCATGTCACACTTCTAGGAATGAGTACTAGAAACTAAGTGTACTCTGAGATAAAAGATACTATAGCATTTCAGAGGGCCCTAGGCTTCACCACACAGTTCTGAAGTTGAGGGTATGGCTGAGGGAAGTTAGCCAGGAGGGGGCACTTGCTTAGTCAGGATCTCCTAGACCTGGAAAGTGGGAAGACAAGGGCCATGTTAAAATGGGACACCCACCTTGTCCATGGGGGCCATCCAAGACAAAGTCAGCTAGCATCCAGAACACACAGCTTATTCTCATGCTTCATATGTTTGGAAAGAAAAATCACAGCTGGAAACCTGTCTAAATACAATATTACCTCTCAGCAGCTGTATGACCATGGAAAGAATTGATGGAAAAAAAGGCATGCATAGGAAATCTTCAAGCAAAGTAACAGAACCCCAAAACAGAATTTAAATTCTTCCAATCAGTATTCGGTCAAGTCTGAATACTAGTAGATTTGTTCTAAAAGGGAAAGCAATTTCATAGGATATGTCATGTTGAAGCTGTAGACTTTAAACACATACTCATTTATGTCTCCCTGTTTTCCTTCTTTCCCCTTCCTTCCCTCCTTCAACAGTGGATGTTTGAGATCATGCTAAGTGACCAGTCTGTGTAGACCAATCTATAGATAAGTAACTTTTCTCTTTAGCCAAATTCATGGCACTATTCTCTGCAACATCCTTTGTATTCTAATCTGTTTTGCTAAATCCCCCCCAAATTCCCCACTGATCAGTGAAGCTGCTTCTTAGAACAGGCAAATGCCAATTAGCTTCAGCTTCTGTGGGACTCCATAGAAGAGACTCCTCACACAAAGAGACAAAGGGTGAATCCAATTGTCTTTAACTTTCATTTCTAACAGTTCCAAGGGGTCAAATGAGGGCCTACGTGACTTGTTGTGACACAGGTATTTTTGTCTGGGACGCCTGAAGGACTGGAAAGTGATGGTGCTCCTTTCACTCTCAATTCAAGTACAGTATTCTGGTCCTGGCAGCTGAGATGCAGCAGGTGTGTGCTGAGGAATGGCTGGCCATTGGTCCTGGCCCGAAAGGGAGCTTCTCCACAACAGTGGAATGTTTCACTATCACTTAGCCCGTCCAAGAGCACCTATTTTTATTTTACATTCGTGCCCTGGTAGTAGAGCTCAATCTTATTTTGGGTTTGCTGGTGACCATACAATCAAGAGGATATCAGTGCAAGAGCCAAGAAGCTATCACTGTGCTGTGTTTATAACTCAAGAATTGTTTAGAAGGCTGATTACTCAGTTAGCTGTGCCTCCTGACCTTCTAGTGTTACACTAAAAACGGTGACTAACGTGTTCTTGAAAGTCACTTCCCTTTTAATAACCCATATAATTCCCTCAACATATGGTACTAGAGGGACCAGATTGCACTATTAAGTATTGATCCCACAATGCTCTTTGCCTGCAGTAAGCACACTGAATGATCAGTTGTGGTTAACAGAAAGTAGCTCCCATCAGGGGTGTGCTGGTGAATGACTAACAGCAAGTTCTCTAGGGAAATAAACTGATCTGTAGTATTTGCTGATATCCATAGTGGAATATTAAGAACAACTTTATAAATTCAGAAAATGAGATGAAATAGAGAAAGTCCACAAAATGCAAAAATGACTAAAACTAACTCAAGGGAACAGAAAACCTGGAAACTCTATATCAAAAGAAATTGAATTCACAGTTAAATCTCACAAGGAAATGTACAAGTTCAGATGGCTCCACTGGAGAAGTATATCAAATAGGTAAGGAAGAAATAATATCGATCTTGCTCAAAGTCCCTCAGACTAGAGGAGGGAACACTTCCCAATTTATCTTTTAAGGCCAGCATTATCCTCTTACCAAAATTAGAAAAAGACATTATCAGAAAAGAAAACTAACTCTAGATCAATATACTTTATGAATATAGGTGGAAAAAATATGCCCTGGCTGGTGTGGCTCAGTGGGTTGAATGTCATCCCACAAATGAAAAGGTTTCTGGTTTAATTCCCAGTCAGGGCACATGGCCTGGGTTGCAGGCCCGGCGCCTGGTTGGGGGCATGTGAGAGGCAATCAATCAATGTTTCTCTCACACATCGATATTTCTCTCCCTTTTCCTTCCTCTCTTCCCCTCTCTCTAAAAATAAATAAATAAAATCTTTTTTTAAAAGGTAGAAAAATATCCTAACAAAATGTCAGCAAGTTTAATCCAGCAATACATGAAAATTATAACACATAACAACTAAGAATCAAAAGTTGTTTTAACATTAAAAATCAATAAATATAATTCATCATATTAACAGAATAAAGGAGAAATTTACACAATCACCTCAAAATACACAGCAAAGCTATCTGAAAAAAATCAGTACTCATTTATTACATGCATAATTCAACAGTAGATGAGATATTCCTCAACTTGATAAAAGGCACATAAAGACCTGTAGCTAAGATCTAACTTAAATGTTGAAAGCCTTAACACTTTCCCAAAGAGAGGGAAGAAGGCAAGAATGCTTACTCTTAATTACTTCTAACGAATATTGTGCTGAAGGTCCTAGGTTGTGCAATGGGAAAAGAAAAAACAATAAAATGCATACAACTCGTAGAGGAAGAAGAAAAACCGCCTTAGTTTGCAGATCATGTACATATGTAAATCTAAAATACTTTATAAAATACTATAAATACTTTTAAAATAGTTTATAAGATAACTCAAACTACTAATTAACTTTAACAGAGATAAAGGATACAATGTCAACATACAAAAATCATTTGTGTTTTTATATACTATCAACAAAAATGTAAAAGAAATTCAGTACTATCTACAGTAGCATAAAAAATCAAATATTTAGTGAGAGATTTAACAAAATATGTACAAGATCTGTATGTTGAAAGCTACAAATGTAGACAAATTAAAGAAGGTCTAAATAAATGGGCACATAAATGAGGTTTGTGGGTTAGAAGACTTAGTATGATTAAGATGCCGTTTCTCCCCAAATTGAATATATTGTTTCAGTACAGTTATAATTGGAATTTTAGCAGTATATTTTTATAGAAATCAATCAGCTGAGATTCTAAAACTTAATAGGAAATGCAAAGGACTTAAAATGGCCAAAATGGTTTTGGGAAGGACAGAGAGGGAGCGTGTGGTAAGCAGAATCGTGAGCGGGCCCCAAGATTCCACCCACACTTCCCACCCACTACTGTGCAGCCTCCAATAATTCTCTCCCCTTGAGTGTGGGAAGGGCCTGTGAATACCATGGGATATCACTCTCATGATTAGGTTCATTATATGGCAAAAGTAAAGGGATTTTCACCAGTGGCTCCATCTGGGATTGGAATGGTACAATGCCTGTGTGCACACCAGACCAAATGTAAAGCTCTGGTTCTCACCCTACAGAACAGATGCCTCTTAACCATCTTTCAGGCCAAGGGATGCATTTCACAGTCAACCCTCTGGCATCAGACCCAGGACGGAGGCCCATGCAGACCCTGGGTCATCCTTGTATCTACTTGGGAACTCCAGCACCTTGGTTTCCTGGGACATAGTCTAGAAGAGCAGGGGTGCCAGCTCTGGGTGGACAAGCCACTTGGCTCCAGGGTCACCTCGCTCCGTAGTGAGGGAGGAGGCTCAAGGTGGCTAGAGTAGGACCTGCCAGAGCAGGACAGCTCACACTTTCACTTGCACACGGAAGACCTCAGGCTCTTATCAAAGTTCAGGATCAAAACTCATCAGGACGGGAGCGGGTATTCTGAGCATTTCACATGCTCTCAGGTGCTGCTGACCCAGCGGTCCCCACTGGGTTAGCAAGGCTGTGAGCTCGGGGCCCAGGTCTGAGGGTAGGTCACAGTGACAGTGACTACATTTGAAGTCTGTAGTGGGATGAATAAACTAAAATTGTGGATAATTAAAAAATTATGCATTGTCCTTGGAAAGATCCTAAAGATAGTTAACCTTAAGCTAATAATAGATTTTTTCTTTTTTCATCTTGTACATGTATCAACTGAGTGAAAGTAGTTGACCCAAAAGCAGTGTTAAAAAACGAGGACCCCAGTCATATTAAAATTATGTGTATAGCCTACATTTGCATATTGTAATTATCATCCAGTGTGTTTTGTGAAAGAATAAATGTTCATAACACCCTAGGTTTTAAAAGTCATTTTTTTCCCTGGCAAGATAACCCATGTTGTAATTGAGATACTTGGAGTAAGAACTTGGGAACCTATCTGATTAGTAGCCTTGAGCTATAACCACCAGGGATTTCATAAAAAGTGGCATTAAAATATTTATTATTTTCATTAATGAAATGTGGGGACATGGTTGACATAAGAAATGAGATTAAAATTGTTTCTACTGAATATTCATGTTGCATTTATCATTCTGAACTATTTGTTATTTGAGACATAACTTCAATTTGAGACAGAGACTTGGATCCCTCCCCCTGGGATGGTTCCCTTTATCGTGCTATGTTTGTTGACTATTTACAAAAGCATTCACTTTTTCTCTTAAATTCTATGCTGAAGGTTAAGACCTTGGGCCATCCATTTTTTTATTGCATCTGAACTTACTCTCTCATCATTAGTTTGAAGAAAGATGATAATAAATTCAGGATTCTACTCTCTTTTGATGATTTTGTTGCTGATGGGTCAAAGTCAAGCCTCTGGAACCCAGATGAATTTACAGGTTATTCCAAGAGAATTAGGACTCGTCCTTTGCCCTCCACAGGCTCTGCTTCTCAGTGCTGCCAAAGCCCCTGCTTAGACTATATAAATTAGTACATTTGCTTGCAATGTGACTTCAGGACATTTTATAGCAGTGATTTTAATGCTGTTTGTGGTGAAATAGGAACTTGAGAATGCAAAGATTAATTTAAACCACATGATGGGTTCAAGGAAAAGGGACACCCATACAGATTCTTGAATGTATGCTGACTCTGTACTGGGGGGAATGGGATCCAAAAACCACCAGTGAACTTTTAAACCCTCTTGAGAGGAATCAAACCAACATAGTCAGCCCTGGGAGGGAGCGTTGAGGACGACAGACAGACCATTTCCCTCTGCCTCACAAACACAGCCCTTTGCCTGGGAGAACACAATTGAGAGATCAGGGAAAGAAGAGGGACCCCAACCATTACCACTAATGGCATGAAGTTAGAACTGTCTTTCCATTCATTAGTTGGTTTACTGATTCGTCTTTCATTATAGATTACAAATTCTGTTGGGTTCTTTGAACAATAGATAGTTAGCAAATTGTATGTTGTGGATAGCTGGTGAATTTGAAGTAAAGGATTTCTTTTCCCTTGCAGTTCGTTGTAGCGGTGTTCTGGATCATTTATGCCTATGACAGAGAGATGATTTACCCGAAGTTGCTTGATAATTTTATCCCAGGGTGGCTGAACCACGGAATGGTGAGTCAACTAAAATCAATGATTGCCTTTATTTTTTAAAAAATTGATTATTAAGTGCTGTTTTCTAGCTTAGGCTTTCCGTAGCCTCAGCCTAAATAGCTGTGAACTGTTGGAAGGTTATAATGCAGTTATAACCAAAGAAGAATGCTGAATATAAATAAAAATGTCTTCCCATGAAATTGAGTCACAGTTAAAACTACAGTGGGTGACTCCACAGTGTGTAAGAGGCATCCGTGTTGCTCGACAGTACAATACAGCCAGCTCATTGTGGGATGAAGTGGAGCCATTGAGAGGCTTGTCCACTCTGGCAGCCCGAGGATCGATTCTCACCTGCCCAACTATGGACACCCTACTGCTCCTAAACTCACATCAGTGGGATCACGTAGGAAGCACCTGTGTATTGTACTTGGGGCAGTTCCCCCGGGGGAACAGCAGGGCTGTTCCGTTCTCTGGGAGATGGGCGCCAGAGGTGTCCTCAGTGGTGGCTGCCTTGTCAGGGTCTGCCATCCAAGGGCATTTGCCTGCGGCTGCGAGGTCTTTTCCTTCTTCTGAGTCTAATTCATTCTGATGCTTTAGTCCTCATGTTTCAAATCAAATACCATGGATGGTTTGCACATCACTTTACACGATTTGAATAGATGTTTTCTGCAGAGAAATTGGGTGTCAACTTCTCTTTCTGCTTCTGGAACTGAGCACGGTTTGGGTAATAAGTAAGAAGCCTGCATTTTTTTGGTGACAGCAACTTTTAGACTGTCACTGGGTGCTCCTGGTGAAAAGGGCAGCCCATCACAGAAATTATAGGGGAGGAGCACAGAGCTAGAAATAGTGTCTTGAATGTCAAAGCCCTTTCCTGACTCCACGTCTTCGCTGACTTCTGCCCCACATGACTTTCCCATTCTTTGCTGGGAAACCCCTGCTTCTCCTGCTAGTTTAGATAATAACATGACTAGGAAGTCTTTTCTCACTCTCCTGTCAAGTTAGTGCTTCTGTCGTTTGTGCATGCCCAGCACTTTCACATCTCCGTATCCACATCTGTGTCCCCCCCAAAAATGTTACACTCCCAGTGCAAAACAGCAGCCTGCAAATTCCAAGCACTCTGCCCAGCTGCCTGGCTTATCGTAGGATCAGTGCATGTTTATTAGATTGATGAATGAATTCAGTAGTGCCAATTTCCATAACACCTTGCCAGACAATACTAATAGCCACTGTTTTTAAGAACCTACTGTGTGCCAAGCATTCTACAGTGGCTATATCATTTCACTTTCACATAGGTGGTAGGAATGAGAACGTATTATCCCTTTTACAGATGAAGAAACTTAAGCTCTGAAGGTTTCTGATACCAGAAGGGCCTTAACTGAGGGCCATTGGTGCATCAGGTGCTGCAGAAGTACAGGCCTTGACTATTTGGAGCCCTCACCGCACAGTGTTACCTTCTGGCCAGAGCCTGAATTACAACCTTAGCAGATCCTGGCACTATTTAACGTTTCCAACAGATGGTTTATTGAGCATGTACACAGCCATTTTATTTATTAGCATATCAAATTTTTTCAGATAATACGAGCTCAATAGGTACTTTCACAATGAATTTTGTCTCAGTACAGATAAATGACAATTTCTTGCTTTTCTTCATATTTCCATTCATGTTTCTAAGAGTTACGAACAAAGAAGTTGCTTGTGGTGGCTGAGGAATATTTTGCAGTATTAAATAATTTACATTACCCTAAATTTGTATGTATGAAATTTTACATACGGCATGCCTAAAGCATGATGCTGGTTATTTGAGACTGGCAATTAAAATATGAACATTAAATGCTGGAATCATGAGTAATTACATTTTTATAAAATGTGCAATAATATTTGTGAAATATCAAAAAATTAAATAAGTGTTTTCAGCTTTGTTTAAATTTTATTTAAGTTTAATAATAATTATAATTTATGTTTGCTTTTAATTTTAATAGACAATTCTGAATATTTAATTTGAAAAATAGAGAAGTAATTCAATTATAAAATATTTACATTAATTTTAATTCATATTTTAGTGAAAACATTTAAAATACTTACACCTTGATTATAATTACATTTTACGTTAAGTTGATGTTAGATTTAGCTTATAGTAATATTACTAGTAGAGCTCAAATTTTATAAAAATTTCCTTTACAACAAATTTCATGAATTAATTGATATGAATGCAAAAAAATAAAATTTTAAAATATTTATATTAAATATTTTATACTCATATTTGTCATCTGTGTCATTAGTCTTTATTTTAATATTCATCTAATCATGTTTTTCTATTTTGTTTTATGAAAATATATCTAACAAGGTAGCATGATAGGACTTTTTTTAATGCTTTACTTAATTCATAACTTCTAAATATTTTTGCAAATGGTCTATGGCTCACTGGTCCTGTTTGCTGTTGCATGTTTAAGTTTTTATGACTACACGAATTCCTAGAGAGAATGTACCCTGTACTGATTAGAGTCTCAACATAATTTCTGGGGACCCGGAACCCTGAACTGCAGAACTCAGATGTAGTTTATCAGTTTAACATGACACCATTTCAAAAGACATTATTAAGTCAGTCTTAAATTTACAGTGTTCAAACTTCCCAGCACAAAATTAGTCAGAAAACAAGCATAAAGGAAAACTCACAGACTCTGAAATTCACAGGGTTTTCATTTTGATATCTACTAAGGTTGCCAGAAGTTAAAGTTGATTATAACTAAAGGCATGTATTCTGTCACTTCCTTTCCACTTTCTACCTCTTTTTCTTGGCAAGTAATCCTAGAATTTATTTGCAGAAGAGAAGAGGAAAGGGGTGAATAGATGAGTCAGAATAGTAATACATCCTTGGCGTGTAACCACTAAGTTATCTCCAGGCTCCATGAAAACAGCACCCCCCAAAAAAAATTTTTTAACTTATTGCCATTAAAATATAAACATATAAATACAGTAGATTTAAATAGAATCAGTTCAGTATCCAAAATAAAAATGGTTTATCCTTAAAGCCCAATTTATTTTTATATTCCCAGCAATTCAGAAAGCACATAATGACTACAAGGCATTCATTCACTAAGTGTCGATGATAAAAAAGATGTTTGTGCATTTGTTTTTGAAACCTGGAAGAATGTCATGTTTACATTTATATTCTTCTACCACCTTTCTACCCTCAGTCCACTGATGACTAGATGGAAGAAAACCAGGTGATATCAGCCAGTAGATCATTTTCTAAAATGTAAGGAGAAAGGTCATGGACAGTTGTGTGAGGATTCTGCATGGCCGCAGCGTGGAGGGGGGTGCTATGCTTTGATTAATCCGGTCCAGCAAACATTTATTGAATACCTGTAGTGTGCAAAGCACCCTGCTAGGCACTGAGTGGTTATAGGAGAAGAAAAACACTTGCAATTTTAGAGGATGGAAATGGCATGTTTGAAGTGGAAGAAGGTAAGTAGAAAAACAATTCCACAAGCCAAGCAGAGTAATTCCCAACAGGCTGGTTCACTCTGACAAGGAGAAGCCCCATTGTTGTTCTGGTTGAGAAAATAGAAGCCTGAACCTTTCTCTTCTGCCAATTACAGTTTTAAATCATTGCCAATGGAGCAAATATACATTTACTCCAATAGGTAAATAAATAAATATTTAAACTCCAGTATGATTGCAAACTCACTGATGCTATAACAGGAAAAAACAAAACAAAACAGTGAGATAGTGTTTCTACTTACCAAAGACCTAATTAATGTTTATGAAGTGCTTTGAAAAGGCCCAGCACTGTGGAACTTTATTATATTATTATTATTACTACAGATCTTTAAGCAGACATGACCTAAATATTCTTATAATCACAGCAGGAGTTTTTCACTCCCTGTGTAATTTATAAGGAGAGAAGAAAAATAAATCCCACCTCTCTTCATGCTTGATTTGTCAGTTGTTCTTGTTATATGTAACTGATCCTCAAGAGAACCTTAATCTGGGGTACTATTTATTCTGTTCAGCATTATTTTGACATTTGGTAATTACTAAAGTTTTTGTACATCTGTCTTTCCCAGAAGAAAAGGCATTAAATACTGCTTGTATGATCATTGGTTTTGCAGGAACTCAGATTTGACATTTTTCTTTTGGTGGATTTCCAGTCCTGGGATACACAGTCCATGCATTTCAGTACCCAGGGATCCTGTGCCACCCTGGGAGTGGGTATTTTATAAAATAAGCTGTTAGTTGAAAGAGGACCATTGTAAACATTCCCTATGAAAAAAGAAAAAAAAAAACTGACCTTTCTCAGTTTTCCCAATATATTCTAAAGTAGCTAGAAGATATCTGGAAATTATTAAAATCAAAGTTCAGACTGGAACAGAGGTCAGAAATTTCTTGGGAACCTCTTTCGAAGACTCCCAGTGGACCTCCCAAAGAAAACAGAAATAAGACCCCAAAGACCCAGGAACTGGGAGGCAGACACTTTGAGCAACGCTGCATGCTGTTCCGGGGCGTGAGCTTTTTTCATACTCAGTTTTACTGACCATAGCTTCTTCCATTGTGAATTTTCACTTGTGATCGTTGGTTCCACCAAGTCCATCCACTCCTTCTCTCAGATTTTGCTGATCTAAATTTTGACATGAGGATTTGATTATTCTATTTAAGTCAGTAATCAGCTTTAAGGTTAGTTAATTTTAGCGGTTGCCAATTTTATTATTTATTTGTTATTTCAACCAGAAATATTATAAATTTGAGAAAATGTATTTTTGAAATTGATGTTTGAGAAATCTGGGAAGGATTTTTTGAGGTAGGGAGACCAAAAGGGTTTTCCAGGTTTGCACGTAAGGATCTTAGAAGTCATATCACCATCCTAACAAATTAAAAGCCAAACAGACTGAAAAATCAACAGCTCTTTTTGCATCCTTAAGACAAGAAGACACAGAAAACACTGCTGCCCCCAAGATTGGAGAGGCAGATATTCATGTAAAGAATAACAACTTACTGGGGCAGAGATTCATGAGCAGAAACTACCGTGGAAACCAGTACCAGGGTAGGGAAACCTAAAATGTAATTTACGGATTGCTGGAGGCTCAGAGTGGACAAATGTGAGAGTGAAAAACTCTAGGGGGACCCAGTCTTAGGGACCCTCACAATATTGTGAGATCTACCCCCAGAAACCCTACAGTAAATATCTGGGGGAAAAAATCCCCTCCTGCTTCCAGCATCAGGAGGGGAAAAATCAACCATTTTTAAACACACTGGAGCATCCTGTCCTTAGCAAGGTCTGCCCTCAGGGGAAGCAAACCACAGCCTAAGTCACTGAGCCAGAGGATATATCAGTACAGTCCTCAGAAAACTGAAAAGTAAAGAGAACAAAAGCTGAACAAAAGCAGAAAAGAATGCCCAAGGGCTGTGGGGCAAATACAAAGGTGCAACGCATGGTGATGAGATGACCAGAAGGAGAACAAAGGGAAAGGAACCGAAGGAATAAGACGGAGAATGTCCCTCAAATTGTCAGATATCAAATCAGATCCAGTAAGCTCAGGAGACACCAACGCAGGTAAATACCAAAAAATCTACACCTAGGCAAACTGTTTTTTAAATACAGGAATCGGAGATAAAGAAGAAACTTCTGAAAGAAGCAAGAGGGATTGAGAGAACAAGAGAGAGAGTAAGACCAGCGAGAGGCTAGGATGGAGAAGAGGAAAAGAGAGGAGAAGAGGAAAGGAAATGGGGTGAAGTCATCGGTGAGAAGAGAAACGGCTGCAGAAAGGGGGGAGATTGAATAAGGAGATCGAACAAGGAGATGGGAAGAAGAATGGGGAAGAGAGAGTTTGCGATGTCCTAGGATAAAAAAGGCACAATGGCTAAGTCATACAGTTTTTTTATACCAATCTCCTCCATGCCTCTTTGAGATTTGGGGGTTAATTTTTTCCCCTGCAGTGCTTGGCATGTTATCCGTACCCAGTAACTATCTTATGAATCAATTGATGTCAGTAGATTGAGCTGGCCTCCTTAGGTGTTCCTTAAACGCATCGAGCACCCTCCTTGTCTTGGAGCACTGTTCCCCAGAAATCTGTTTGGCTCACTCCTTCACCTCCTCCAAGCCTTTGCTCAGTCTCACCTTCTCAGCAAGGCTTCCTCTGAGCAGCCCACTAGGTGCCGCAACCGCCCCCGTGCCTCCCAGAGTTCCTCACTGTGCTGTTTATCTCCCTCTCGGCACTCACCAACTTTGACGTGTTACATGATTTTACTTATATGCTGTATGTGTGGCTCATTGTTCATCTCCCTCTGCTAGAATATAATTTCCATAAGGGCAGAGGTCTTTGTTTTATTTAGAGTTATCTCAAGCACCTAGGACAGTACCTCTACATAGTGGGCAATCAATGAATGTTCGTTGCAGTATTCCATGTCCCTGTGTTCTCTTGTTTTTTTTCCCACTCTTTATCTTTTCCTCTTCATAATAGTTGACAGAAAATGCAACCCCAAACCATTCACTTCTTTCCTAACTTGTATTTACTTCACTCTTCAATCTAAACTTCAGTACAGAAAAATTCTGCATACCAGACCTGCTACCCACCGCCCCCATCTCAGAGGATCTTATTGTTTTTTACATGTCATATTATTACTGCTACCTGAGAAGGCCTGGATTAATGCTAAAGAATGCACTGTGGGTACCTGGAACACCTAAGAGCTACAGGCAAGGTATATAATAGCCTGGATCAAATTTATTGAAAAGCTTCCATATATTGATTATTTTATCTGGTTATTATTTATTCCTTCTGTAGGTTAATAGACAGTGGCTTTTTAAAGCAATTTCCTGCTTTCACAAATTCCTTTGTAGAACTAATTTTTCATGCAAGGGTAGAATTCGAGGCTAATAATATTTGGTTTATACTCTGCCCTTTTTCTTGCTACATTTAATAGATGAGCAAGCCCAGCAGTAGTATGAGTTCACCAAAAGGTCTGTAAGTTATATTCAGATGTTTTGGGGTCAGCAAAACCCAACGTGTGGTTTACTCAAGTTTTTTTACCCCTAATCCTTAAATCCATAGATATTTCAAAGTAAACTTAATTCATATGTTTCTCATTCATTTGCCATTAGCTCTTCAGAGTCAGGCGAGGGGGTGGGGCCAGGAGGAAGGTATTGTCTTAGGAACTGGCTTCCTTCTGCACTACCACAGACAGATCATTCATTAGTCACAGACCCAGCTCCTTGGCAGAAGTCCATCCCTTTATCCTTTCCAGTTCCCTTTTAATTGAAGCTTCAGCCTCAGCAAGCATCTGTGATAACTGCCAAAGAAAGTGAAGTGGAAAAAGGCTGCGTTTTCTATCAAGGAAGCACAGAATCCCAGAAACTTAAGCTTAGAAAGTGATTCTAGAGACCACCTTGCCCACATACCATGTGATACTCATACCACCTGAACAGCGCCCTTTCGGTCCCTGCTGGAGCATCTCCAGGATGCGGCCGCAGCTGTGGACCGAGACCTCGGGTCTTCAGCTGCACAAAAGGTTCTTGTAAGGAACTGAGTCTTCTGTTGAAGTGTCAGTGCCCGCCCTTCATTGCTTCTACAGGATTCAAATGCCAGTCCTCTTTGTTCTCCTCGTGTCTCTTCCAAGAGGGTCTCACTCTCCCCCATGACTGTGGTCTCTGCTGTATATGGGTCATTCCCAAGTCTACTTCCTGGTCCACCTTCCCAAGGAGCTTCACCCTCTGCATTGGACACAACAACCTTGAGATGAACATATTGAAACAAACTCCCTACATTAACCTCCCCTCTAAATCTTGTTACTCCTCTCGTGCTGCCAGCTTAATAATGGCAGGATGCATCTCAAAGCTCCTCTTTCTACCGCATCCCCCAGAGTTAACAAGTCCTATCAGATATACCTCCAGAGTAGCTGCAAGGTCTGCCCAGCCTCCTTATCACTACCCTCCCTGCTTTGGTTCAAGGTGTTATCATCTCTCAGCTGAGCTGAGGCAACAGGCTCATCTCTCATCTCTTTGCCTCCCCACTGTCTCTTCGCCACATTTTTCTCCACCTTGCTGCCCCAGTTACCTTTCTAGAAAAGAAGTTCGAATGGCTCCCTGCTGTTGGGTTCGCGAAAAAACTCATTTGATTTTTTCCATAAGATGGCTCTGGTAGCACTTAGTTGTCTTGAGCCTCATCCGAAACAATTTTGTTAGATTGAATTGTGACAGCTGTTATGTCAACGTGCATTTTAAAAAGCTTATCAAAATTGGTGAATTTTTGTGCAGGCATTTTAATATTGAAGGTGGAAGAAAATATACAACATTTTCAGCGTATTATGCTTTATTATTTCAAGCATTATTATAAAACCTCAACTGAATTGCCCCCAAAAAATTGTGCTGTGTATGGAGAAGGTGCTGTGACTGATCAAACGTGTCCAAAGTGGTTTGCAAGAGATTCATGCTAGAGGTTTCTCACTGCATGATGCTCCATGGTTGGGTAGATTAGTTGAAGTTGATAGGAATCGAATGGAGACATTAATTGAGAACAATCAATGTTATACCACACGGAGGATAGCCAACGTGCTCAAAACATCCAAATCCCTAAAGTTATTGGTGAAAATGAAAAATGTGTCTTTTATTTTATGAGAAAAACTAAGCTGACTTTTTGGCCAGCGCGTTCCCGTCTCGAACACCACTGGTGACGGAAGCAGTCCGCAGGCATCTAGGCATCCCAGTGCCTTCTCCCTGCACTCGGAACACCTCATTCACACACCTGTGATTTCCCGTACCACATTCTTTGGTTACTAATTATTTATGTGTTTATTCTTCCAATAAACACATTAATTGTGTGCAAGGATTAGCCAGTTGGTGGGAATGTTTCCCCCTAATATAGCCCCTTTCCTTCCTATGGAATGCATTACTTTCCGTGAGCTGGAAATGTATCTGCAATCCTACACGCCCAAGTGCAGCTGCTCCCATTGCTACTCTCTCTGTGTTAGGACAGCATGACTGACGTTAGTGAGCACTCCTGTCTACACCGACCCCACTGCCGTCGCCACACACAACAGAATGTCTTTTTTGCTCCATTCTTTTTGTCACATCCGATTAACCCCAAGGAGCCACTGTGTTTCCAACAGATGCAGACGCAAGACTCACCTAGAAAGAAGGACTGAGCCTAATGATCTCTCCAGTTTTCTCTGGTTTTATTATTCTGTGACAACAGTTCCACTCGTGGGAACTTAAGAGTTTGTTGTGGGAATGCATCAGGTTTCCATGGAAGTACATAGCACACTGCCTGCCACATAGTTAGCCTTATACATGTAAGTCATATAAGTCCTCTAAAATAGAATAGAATACGGCAAGGTCATATAAGGTGAGATGAAAGTTTCACGATAGCTAGTGATCTTCATTTGTTATCATCTAACAAGTAACAAGTTAGTATCAAAGTGTCTGAAGCTTCCAGGAAAAATGCCCCGGTGGAAACCCTATATTTTTAGCCACCCTGAATTCATATGTACTTCTAAAGTAAAAACTTAATGAAATTCCCTAAAAGCTTATATAAAATGTAAGATAGTTAGCCTTGGTCATAGAATTGAAATCTTATTTTCAAGCATTTCCCCTCAGTTGCACCTATTCAAAGGAACATTGCTTAAATTCAGAATTTGACTGCTAATATTCACACATATGGCAAATATGAACTAATCAGACCACAGATATTTTGCCACATTCCATGGTGTCTCATTTATTTGTTTAATTTGCAGCTATAGCAACTAGATTCCACCACTTTAGGCTTTTACACAGAGACCTACAGTCTGATCAGCTTGGTTGAAGTTTGGCACTCAACACTATACTCAATTGAAGACATATGCACAAACTCACCACATTTTTTTAAGCTGGTTTTCACATGGGGCAGATATATGCTATTTGCATAAAAATATGAAAAGCAATCTTCTGCATGGACAGTAGACAATTAAAAGATACAGCGGCCTTCTCTTCTATAACATTTCAAACCTTAAAGTTTTCTTGGCATGCTTCTCAAAAGCCCATCTGACTTTGAAGCAGCCTGTCTCTCCACAGAAAGCTCACTCCAGCAATGACTAATGGATTGACCTGGTGCCACACTAGTGCTGCTCCACGCATGCTGCTCTGCACAAGACGAGCCTTTGGAAATGACCTTGAAACAGAGTGTTGCCAAGTTAATGAAATATGGGCCTTCAAGAAGTGCCATTTCACAAGCAACTTACAGATGGGTATTTGCAACATTGTCAGAGCTCAGCCTTTTAATTTGGCATTGGTTTACCAAGAGTCTTTAACATACACTAGGAATGATGTTCCCTCTTGATTTTATTAGTTGCACTTTGTAACAGGTTGGAAAAATTAGGTAATGGAGAAATTGGCATCCCGCTGTTATTTCTCTTAGGTATTTTCTTTTCAAACTTTTGCTGAAGGAACAGAAGATGCCTAAAGGGTGAAGGTGCAGTTAGTGGGTAACACGAAGGTGATAGGAAGAAGTACCTCTCTGTACTTGTAAACTGCCCAGTTGATAGGGTTCCACCTCACCGGATTTAGGCTCCAGGAGAGGAGCGTTGCCTTATCACAGTATGCACACCCGTATAATAACCGGTTGTAGTTTAGAAATGCTCGTTGATGTTGACGTCAGTTGTTGTTATGCAGTTTTGCTCCTTGCGGTTGACAGTGAGTGATGTGTCTGTGTTGGTGCACAATGTCTCCCTTCGATGGCACTTCTCACGCTGGTGAAGTTGGCTGACATTTCAGGATCTGGATAATGAAGCTGTGCTTTCACCTTATTTGGTAGTCAGCGATCAGTCTCCTGGATTGGCATGACTTTGAAATGGCCCCCTCAGCTTCCCTCCCTGTGGCCCTGCTTCCACAACCGGGCAGAGGGTAAGGCAGGCCAAGGTCAGGGCGGGCAAAGTGGGAGGTGGAAGAGTACTGGGGAGCGAGATGTATTCTCTGAATTCATTCTTAATTCTCTTAAGATAACTCTTTTATATGCAAAGTCAGATTCAGTAGTTCTTTTTAAAAAAGACGAGAGAGAGAGAGAGAGAGAGAGAGAGAGAGAGAGAGAGAGAGAGAGAGAGAGAACGAACAAGGGGCTCCAGCCCTCTGGGCATCATGTCTTCGGTGCTTATGGTTCCCAGTCCACCCAGTCTATCCTCACATGCTGGACACGGTTGAGAAAATAACATAAAGACCGTTCAACCCCTTTAAAGTGTTCTGAGAAGATTCTTATAAAAGACTTCAGACAATTCTTATTTTTTAAATGCTGAAAATTCTCCCTAAGTAACTCTGGGAAATAGACATCTATAAGATCAGGGCAACATACTGTCAACAGCAACTTCCCAGAACATTCCTTCTTCCTTCATCTGGGATTTTTCAATAAGTAACTTGATATTTCTGTAAGTTTATACTGGAATCACTAAAATAAAGGCATTTTTTCCTTATAAGCTCAGGCTTTCCAGAGTCATCATTTTGTGGAGTTACATAAGTAAGTCTTGCAACTAAGCTAAAAATCTAAATTATAGAATCTATCTGTTGCAAAACTCTTCATATTTCATTCAGGAACATAGGTTAAAACCAGTAACACATTTGCAAAGCAGTTTGTCAATGCAGTCACTCATAATGAAGTGAAGCTTGGTGATGCTAAATGCCATGCGATAAATTTTTGGCTTATAATTTTTTTTTCCCGGTTGCCTATTTTTGGTATTGCCTGAAAGGTTCTGGCAATGGAACCTCAGAAAGATTCCATTATCTTACCCATTTTCTTTATCTATCTGTATTTAGGCTGATTCATCTTTAATTAGAGTACCACACCTTATTTTTTCACTCTTAAATGTTTTTGACTGGAGAACACATTTTCTCAGATAACCCTCATCCTTAATTTAGAGTCTGTCATATTAATCTGCCTAATTTTTAATGTATTTTCTAAAACACTTCTCAGCTTCTTAAATAAAGAAGGGATGGAGGGGTGGAGACTGAAAACAGGACGAGTAAAAGAGAAACACATGTAACAAGGCACAGCCACCATCAGGTACACCCTGACTTCTGGTGCTTAATATTGTAGATCACAGGGACCAAGGTACGGAACAGACAGAGGAGGCCCAAGCCAACAAGATTTGACACCCAATAATTATTTGTCCTTGACCTTCTGCTAACTTCAGCACTGAGCACTACCTTTCTCCTCTTTATCATATTTTTTAGTTATCTTTTCAGTAGACATTTAGAAATTAGGAAGTGGTGAGCTTGGCATCGTCAGCTTAGTCAGACAGTACCCCATAAGTTATATTCACAGCCTCACCCTTCTAATTTTTAGAATCATATGAGATTACTTATGTGTATGGGAATAGAATGCAAAGCATTTTCTTATGAAAAAGTTCATTCTGCATCCCTGCCGAACTTCCCCCAGTTGAACAGGGACTTTCTTTCCAAAGCCTCAGGGAGGGACTTTCTCGACCTTTATTGTAACAGGATGGCACTTTGTCCCATTTGCTTTCATTGCAGAGAATCTCAGACATCTTCTCTGTACCTTCATATATATTCATAATGGAACACACGATTGAGAGAAATATGATCTTGTATTAGTCGGGATTATCCAGGGAAATAGAATCAATAGCTCACAAGCAAATAATAAGGGATTAGCTCACACGATGACGGAGGCTAACAAGTCCCAAGGTGTGCAGTCAACAAGCTGGGACCCCAGGAGAGCCGATCGCATAGTTTTGGTCCAAGTCAAAAAGCCTGAGAACAAGAAGAGGCAATGCAGTGGTTTCTAGTCTATGTCTGAGACCAAAGGCAGGAGGAGAGTGATGTCCCTGCATTAAAGAATGCAGGCAGAGTAAAGGGGCAGCACATTCTCCCTTGGTCAGCCTTTTATTCCATTCAGGTCTTCAGTGGATTGGAGGGCACCCACCTGCTTTGGGGAGAACAGTCTGCTTTACTCAGCCTACTGACCCGAATGTTAATCTCATCCAGAAACACCCTCCTACACACACGCAGAAAAATGTTCATCCAAATACCTGGCACCCGTGGCCCCGTCAGGCTGACACATAAAATTAACCATCGCCAATCCCCATTGAAAACCCCTGTTGTCCTTTAAAAACAACTCTACTTCTAGACATCTGCAGACTGCCTTCCTCCTTCCATGCCACGCAAGTCGCACTCATGTTGGTCAGGCGTGCTTGGCCCAGGTCTCCTGCTCAAGGCTCCAATGGGTTCAGTCCAGGAGGGGACCCATGCACCGTGAGCACGTTTTTAGTGTTCCCCTCACAGTGTTCTGAGGTATAGCCAATGTTGGTTTGAGAACCCGTGAATTTGCTGGTCTCTGGGCTTCCATGGAATTGAAAGTGGTTAATGGAAGAACACAAGAGGAATGTCACCTTGGTCAATGGCTGGGGCTGAGCTGCACGGAGGGTATGGCACGCAGACAAACCTGTTAAATGTACATAACCAGCTTAACTTAACCCTTATGGGCTGGTTACAGGGTGGCATCTGTGCCTTGCTTCCTGCCGGCATAAAATACTGGCAGCATCCCAAGATTCTAAGAAAAACGAATCAATATTAACATTTCTTAGCAGATTAAAAGCATAATACTTCAATTAGTATTAATCCTTGGAAATATTTATAGAGTTAAATTGTCTGTAACTAATTAGAGATGGCAGTTAGCAGGGGACATGGGTTTCCTCTGAGTTATATGAAACAAAATATAAATCTTTTATATAACTCTATTTCCTACAGAAAGGATTTTTTGCTTGTCAGTGGGATTTTTTAAAGTTTTATTTTCTTGGATCTCATTACTTTTCCATAAATCCTATAAACAGAATTACAGTGAGGTGAGTCATAGTCTTAACACTTTTTTTTGAAGCTTCTTTTGCCAATGCAGCTTGAAATATAGGGGATTTAAAAAAAAAACTGTGTTTGAAAAACATGGGAAGGGAAGGGAAAGGAGGGGAAAGAGTGAGGCAAAGAAGGAAGGAAAAAGGGGAGGAAGGAAGGAAGAAATAAAGGAAGACAGGAAGGGAGGGGGAGAGAGAAGGTACAAAATATTTTACTTTAGATTATATTTTTTAACTTAATGACATTACATTAAAGGTAAAATGTTTTGTGGTATCTTATTGGTGGGTTGTAGACAACTTTGAAATACAAATGGATTTGGATTTCAAAAGTTCATGAGCTAGTCATTGAGAACCGGGAACATAGTTCCCCACAGAAATTTTGTTATATAAGTGGTAATTAATGTTCGAGGCAAGCTCATAAACTCTCCTTCTGTTTTGAAGCTGAATGATTGTGCATATACAGTGATAAATAGGAGAGTACACTATTGAAAACTTGTAGATCTAAAGAACATAAAAGCAATAAAGTCAGTTTTGGAGTTGCTTAAAACTTTTCACTTAAATGCTAGTGCTGGAGGGAAAGCGTCTTTGATTTGAGAGGCCTGGAGGCATTCAAAACACCTACTGTTGATATTTGAGGGCACTGACGCTCAAAGGAGCAAAAGCCGTTCTTTCTTGAGGGTCTCCGCAGCCACACCCATGCTTTAAGCTTAGCACGAAAACCCAGCACACCTGGACCATATTAATAAGTCCTCAATAGAATGCCACCTTTCCTTTCTATAACAAATACTGACAGGGCACATATATGTGTGATGTGCTCCTTACCACTTATGCCAGAAAGAAAGCGGAAAGAACCCCTCTCTTTATGGAGTTTATAATCTAGTGGGGGAGATGATCAAATAATTGTACAGATAGATGGCCTATGATTCATACATTTGTATGAAAAAATATTATGTGACTATTAAAGTTGATACCTATTTACAAGAAATAATGATGAGTCCCACAGTATGTACCTGGAGATGGAGAGGAAATAAATCTCTGTTAAATACTTGCCGTGGGCCAGCCACTTACTTTAAGGCATCTCATTTAACCCTGAGTGACCCTGAGAGGTAGAGGTCATTATCACCACTTCTCAGATGAGGAGCTAAGACTGAGACTCATCAAGAAATGCAGCAAAGATGGGAAGACAGTGGGCAGCAGAGATGGGGTGCAAACCAAGCCTGTCTGACTCCAGGCACCTTCTGCCCATCCAAGATGCCTGTTCTGTAAAACCACCCTGGAGATATTCCCTATTGTTTTACTCAGTGTTATAAGTATCCATGCATTAATCTCCACCTCGAATTTAGTAACGGAAACAGTACTTTCTCTCCTGATGCTGGTATTTCTTTTCCTCAATGCGAGTTCTTTCTGCCTCTGCTCTGATGGTCCCCTCATGCCGTGGCCAGCTCACCTGTGCTTCCCTGTACAGTTTCCTCTCTTTCTTTCCCACCATATATTTTTTGTCTGCTTTTTTTTATTTTGTGATGGTTTTTGCTACCCTCAGCATTTATTTTTCGCAAACTGCCTTGCCCTTTTGAGATACAGTTAGAATACACATTACGGAAATAGAAAAGAAACAGATGTGACTTCTGGAATTCCTTGACGGTCTCTTTCTGTACCCTCCACCTGACCTAGAACAGGGCCTTGCACTCAAGAGCCAGTAATAGGGATCGACTGATTATTAACTGGTTAACTGTAGCAATTCTAAAGGACAGCTCTGGTGCCTTTAAGGAGGACCAAGAAGTTGTTGGCTCCAGCTTTCTATGTTAACTTCACTGTAAGACTTACCACTTTCCTTTTCCGTAACAGAGAATTATCTCGTACATTTTCTTCTGTCACTCGTAAAGGGATGTAAAGGACCAGGAGCACAGGTGGCAGGCACCACGCTTCTCCATCTTGCTGGGCTAAGCATTTTATGGATATTGTCCACTTGATCCTTGAACCCTATTGTGCTTCCCATCTCCCAGAAGGAGAAACTGAGGATGAGCAAACTTAAGTGATTAATGGGGAAAGCGAGGAAGTAACCTTTTTCCTGGTACTTCAGCAATAGGTGGAAGAAAAGATTAGGAAAAGAAAAAAGGATTAAGAGAAATAAATAGCTTCAGGTGTGATCAGCAAAATGCAGAAGAGGGCTGGGAAGAAGTGACTCGTAAGGAAACCATTCTTCCTGCCCATCCCCTGCTCCGTTGACCAGGATGTAGAAGTCATGTGCAAATGAATATTTTTTTTTTATATATGAGACATTCTGTCATCATGAGATCATAACTTTGGGAGTAAGAGGTCTGTACTTAGAGATTTCCTTAGTCCACATATTTATTTGGATAATTTTAAGTTACACAGTTTAATATTTGAACAGAAAACTAAAGCTCTTCTTTATCCTTCTGGGCTCACCCTTGTTTTCCTATGGATCTCCCAGCCCACACTCACCCCCAAATCCCTGGAAATGTGGATGTGTGCTTGATCCCTCTACCTCTTGGCAGGTGACCTCTCCCTCCTACACCCAGCATGCTCCCAGTCACTACCTCCACCTGAGATAGCATCCAAGGTTCTTCAGGCACATCTGCAGCTCTCCAGAACAGAAAGACCAAAAACGGGGTCCTCTCTGCCTAGTCACACCGGAAAGAGGGAGAACCCCATTGTGAATCCCCAAGAAGTGAGCATCATCCAGGGAATGAGGAGAAGGCATAGTAAGAGATTAACCTATTCCTGGGTATTTGCTTAACAAGTACTTGCTGAGTGCCATTATGCCTAGGACTTTTCTGGGTACTCATTTCGTTCTTCTTGAGAAAAAAAACAACCAATTAAGGGAGAAAAGTTAAAGCCCCAAGGAAGAGGAGGAAGAGCTCCGGTGACTAGTGTTCAGGAGCTGAAATTGGAGGTCTAGGGCAGGCTCAGTGATTTGGGGAGAATGCCCATTCATGCTGAGTTTAGGGGATGCAAACTAATTGGGTGTATCTGGAAGCAGAGTCAAAGGTGGGGGCATTGCTGGATCCGTGGGTAGGGAAAAAACAAGGGTCTCAGATCTGGGAGAGCCTCACACACCAAAAACTATTTTAGATTTTACCTTTGAGAAGACAAGAAGCATGTCAAAGTTTTGCATGAGGCAGATGAGTGAATTCACACATTAAAGAGATGGGAAAAGAAGAGAGGGGTGACTCAGGCACAGGAGCGGCATGTGCAGAGTCAGGAAATGCCGCCGTATGTTGGGGAAAGCACACACCATGTGATCCCACAGAAGAAGAGGCGCAATGAGGCAAGGACACTGGGAAATCACCCAGGGCCGGTCCCCAGCCACCCAGTGTCCTGGCCAAAGGGACTGAATTTGATCTCAACAGCTTGGAGGAGCTGTTAAAGGATTTTAAACAGAGGGAAAGCTGGGTCAGACAAGCATTTTAGAAGGCTTCCTCTGTCAGGGTCGATGGAGGAGAACTGACTGGGTCAGCCTGGACTTGGAAGGGAAACAGGAAGTCTGAGAATGGGGCTCGGTCAACACCCACACTCCAGGGAGGGAAAGCTGAGAAGATACCATTGCAGGGGTGGGAGAATAGCTCTGGGAGAAAGCGGCACAAGAGAAGCGGACACTTCTGGAAGAAGGAGGGTCGGTCACACATGCATCCTGGGCCACAGAGGTCAGCTGCTGGCAAGGGTGTTGAAGAGTGGCAAAATGACCCAGGGGACAAACCAGCAGAGAAAAAAGGAACATGCCTGGAAAGCAAACTGTAATAAAAGAAAATCCCATTGATGTGGGTTTTTTTTTTTTTTTTTTTTTTTTTTAGGTGAGGGAAGGTGAATGGTTTCGTCTTTGAAGCCAGAAACAAAGGCAGATCTAGGAACAGCCTTTGAGTGGTAGAGAATTTCCCCTTACGGGCCTCGGCTCCATTTTCTCCAGGGGAATGACATGCTATTTCTAACACACGCCCTTGCAGGGCCAGAAGTCTCCCCAGCTACACAATAATGGTCTTTGGTGTTCTTCCTACCGCTTAATGTCCTCTCCATCCAGAATAATTTTCTCTATATTGGTATGAATGTCAATCTGTACATACTAAGCATTAAGTCGTAGGAAAATGTGCAGAAATATAGTACAACAGAAGTTACTTGTTTTGCACATTTCTTGAGAAACTTTAAAATAATTCTTCCCGCTTGTGACTTCTCATTTGTCAGCACACCCAAAGCAACAAAAGCAAGAATAACAGAAACATAGTTTGATTCATTGGAAAGCTGCATGATTTAGATGATCTCTTCAAAATGTTCTAAAATTTGATTTAGATACTTAAGAGCCTTCAGAAATTTTTGTGGAGCCGTTATTAGAGATAAGCCGTTTGTTTTTGTGAGGATTCAGAAAAAGAGAAATGAATTTTAGAAAACAGATGAAACTAGACTTGACTTAGAAAGAGAGTTCTCTGGGCAAACGTTACTTAAAGACTTTGGACCATGGGCTCCAGGCTGCCACTGTTTCTCAAGATAAACATGCAGGTGGGAGCTGGGAGGGACCTTTCTAGAGTTTGCTGTGCAGTTGGTGCTTGGATGAGCCCAGTCTGCCCATGAGACTCAGGTGAGAGATACATGCTTCTCGGTTCTTCTCATAATTTCTCTAATCTTTCTGGCAATAAAAAAGGAAAAACTCGTCAGGAGTATAAAATGTTATTGAATCTGCAGCAGTTGTCATGGTTACCTGCATAGTTTCATGACTTTATTAATGTGTAATTCCCTTTATTTCTGGAAATATCATCATAGTGAAACAGAATAGTCCGCAGCCTCTTAGCGAGTTTTGCCATGTCTCAGAGACGATGCTGATGGCTGGGAGGAATGTGTGTGGTTTATGGGCCACCTGTGTGCCGAGGACCCAGTTAACTAGGACATCATTGTTTAGGAAAAGGCAACTTGAAGTTAATCACTCTTGAGAATTCCTTAAAAGTTCAAATGCTTTCTTAAACCAAAGTGCTTATTTTTTCCTAAAGGGAAATGGTCCAAAGCTGAGTCTTTTTCTAACTACAAGAATTTAAGTTTTCTGCCATTAAATTCTAAAGTAATTATTATTACTTTCTGAAGTCACTTTGAGGGGTTCAGGAATTTTTTATGATTGATTCTTTTAAAAAGTATCTTTTCTAAATTTGTTTCTTATATTATAGAAAGATTTTTATGAGATGCTTTTTATGTTGTTAATCAAGGTTTTCGAGCAAGTATTTCAAAATACACCCTCCCACTCCCCAAGCTGACACTAAATAAAATAGTTCAGTAAATGATCTTTCAGGCTAACTGCATAGGGCAGATGCTGCTAGCTGGTCCCCACATTCCTTTCTCTTCTTCCTACGCCAGACTGTATTTCCCAGCATCCCTTGCAGTTAGCTCTGACCTAGGACTCATGTGACAGTGGAATGTGAATGGAAGCTGTGAGATCACTTCCAGGTCTGGCTCACAGATCCCTCCCATTTCATCCTCCCAACTTTTGTTTCCAGGCTGGTCTGCCAGTCTGGACTCTAGAGCAACTGGGTGGAGCAGAGCCTCCCTGCTGACCAGGAACACCTATTGTCCTGGAAAACAGACAGACCCTCTGAGCTGTGAGGGTTGTGTGCTGTGTTACCTTAACTAATATACTGCTTATCAATATTTCTTCAGTGTGGGCATTTAAACTCTGGGAAAAGGTCCATGTTTTTCATCCACAACATTTTCCTGTAGCTTATCTCATAGCCTTTAGAAAGAAACCAGCATTGTAAATCTTAGGGCCCCTCATCAGGGTTGCTGGGAAACTTTGCTGTTTTGACAAGTGCTTGAGACCTGAATGGCTATAGCAATTTTACATAATTGGAAAATATCACAGACCCTTGTGACTTATATGCACGAGGAATCCAAGGAGTTGGAATCAGGTACTTTTCTGAATACTTCTATGTGCAGAGCGAGCGCTGTGTTTGCCCCTCTAATATATGTGATTTATTGTCTATAATTAATCTTTGAGGAACCTGTTATTCCCATTTTACAGACTTAAACTGTCATTTAGTTTTAATAACTTCTTCATAGCTAGGGAGTAGCAAGGAAGGATTCAAAGAAATGTTTGCCTGGAACCAAATTCAGCCAAGCTTTTTACTTCGCTGCTTTTCATGGCTTACACTCAGTTAACTACATCAGTTGATCATTATGCTCTATGACAGAATGATAGCTAGTAATAATTGGAAACATATGCAAAGAGTATTTGATTATCTGTGATGTTGGGAAGAGAAACTCTCATTAGGTTTTTAGAAAATTCTAATACTGACATTGTTGAGTTTTACCTTCTATCTTAATTAAAATATCAGAACAGTTGCTGTAACAGATAGCAAAATAACAGTACTTTAAAACTGATGGCTTGGAGGTTGGCAGGCCAGCTCTTCCTCATGAGGTTAACTGGGGCCCCAGGCTCTTTCATCTGGTTGCTTCTGGATCCTCTAGGATTCTTCATCTGCATGGTGGCAATTGACTTACCACAGCACATCAGCATTTAAACCTTAAAAAGAGGGTACAAGAGAGGAAAGGGCAGATGTCTTTCCAGTTAAAGGCATGACCCAGAAATAGCCCAGTCGCTTTTGCTCAAAAAGTTGCACGGTCTTGCTGCTGTCTAACTGGAAGAGAGTCAGGATATGTTGTCTTTAAATGCTTGGCCGTGTGTCAGTACTTGTATTCTTATAGAGGAAGGGACGAGAGACATTGGGGGACAAAGAGCAGCCTTTGCCGCACCTTCTCTCACTTCCCATTTTTGATGAACATGAGAATGGGAAAGATCCAAAAGAGCAGTAGCAGAGAAGGGAAGAAAACAAGTCAAGAAAACTAAGCAATTCAGAAATTGAGTATCTCTTTTCTCCTTAACGTCTTCCCGCACATATGCTAAAAAAATCAAGAATTAGTGCCTTGCACTAAATCACTTTAAATTAGTCTATAACTATTAAATCAAACATTCTCTGAACAAAATGATTGCATCAAATTGAGGACATAGGAACAAAGACCAGATATTAAATAATATTAACTAATGAGAATCAATTTCATTAGGTTTCACATGTGGTTAAATTATGAAACAAAAACCTCATCTGGTAGAGATATTTATTGAGGTCTCTATAAGTGAAATGATACGATGTCTGGAGTTTGCTTTAAAATGCTCCAGGAAAAAAAAATGAGAAAGGGGTTGATGAATAGATAAAATTAGACTGGGAAAATGTCCTAAGTTGTTGAAACTGGATGATAGGTTCATGGGGGTTCATTATGCTATTCTTTCTACTTTTAGGTATATTTGAAATATTCCATACCATAATAAAAAGTTAAATAAATACTAGTTCCAGGAAAGAAAAGCAATTTTTGGCAGTGCCCTGATATAAGAGCTCATTTCTGTACTCCAGTTAAGTACATTCTTAAGTTTCCAGTGTATTATTGTTTGTTCTGCATGCATACAACTGGCAAAAACTCACTTCACTTAAAGAATTCACTAACAGTTTGCTTTTGAGCCAATTAAGGAAGACATCGGTGAGTGCCTGCTGCATCTAGTTATGCAAAGGGTGCAAAAAAATGAGTAAGACAAGGCCCCTGACCACTAAGTTCAAAGTCTCATCAAGAGGATAAGACGGTCTCTCAAATAAATCTAATTGAAGAG
Source organism: Anoura caudifer (assembly GCA_004027475.1). Lineage (NCBI taxonomy): Eukaryota > Metazoa > Chordata > Mammalia > Chiroptera > Phyllostomidae > Anoura > Anoura caudifer. The sequence continues at coordinate 496,297 of PVKU01000202.1, read as the reverse complement.
AAGCGCACAAGAAGACTTAAATGTTTGGAAATCACATCAAATTGGAAGGATCAGGAAAGTTTCCTGGATCAGATATCATGAGCTTTAAAGAGAGGGTAGGCTTTTGATGGATGGAAGGGGTGGGGAGAAAGGCTGTAAGCCAGAGAATTTGAGATGGTTTCCTGGTGACAGGAAAGGAAGGTATGGTTCTGAGTGAATCTGAATGTCCCATTACAGGAAATAGGGGAGAAAAGTGGACCTGACAGAGAAAATTCTTGTCCTTTAAGGGGACATGTCATTTCTGAGATTCCGGTGAGACTCGAGAGATGTCCCTCTCCGGATGTGGTGGTGGAGCGCAGGAGGAGGTCGGTGTGGGAAGTCAACTGTACGTATTGACAGTTGAACCTGTAGGCAGATAGTAGTACGTATTTCTGCTGATGAGAATAAAGTTTTTTTAAGGTCAGTTTTATTAGAATAGAGCAACCTCCCCAACCTCCCTCCTCCCCGACTGGACGCCTGTCAAGTTACTGCCTGAGCTCTGCCTCCTGTGTCCCCCACCCCCCACCCCGGTCTGTGCAAAAATTGTCTTCCACAAAGCTACTCCCTGGTGCCAAAAAAGGTTGGGGACTGCTGGTAGGGGGGGAAATGATGGCATCATTATTGTGAAATGATGGGATGGTTTTAAAGACAGTGGGAGTCCCTGGAGTGACAAGGTCTGTATTTCTCTCTCGGCACTCCTTCCTCTCACAGAGCCCACTTCCCTCTAGTTTGTCTCTCCTCATTCCTTCAGGCTAAGCTTCTCCAAAGAGGTGCCTGCACAGGGTGTCTCCACCAGCTGGCTTCCTTTCACTCTTTAACCCAGTCCGAGTCAGAATCCTGCTTCACCGGTCCGCTGAAACTGTGCTCGAGTCAGAGTCACCGTGGAGGCTTTACAGTGCCTTCCACGTTGACGGTGCTTGGCCACCTTTTGCTGCTCCCTCCCTGGACTCTCCGAGCAACATTTGACCTGACCAGCCACTTGTTTTTCCTTGGAGCCCTCTGCTTGGCCTCAGGCACTCTCCTGGCTGCTGTTTCCCATTTTCCTCAGCCTTCTCTCCTGAACCTGTACCTGCTGTGCTACCTTAGGACCAGAGCTGGGCTTCCTACAGACTCCCCTGGAGGGTGTTTCCTGTTCTGTGGATTCACCTAAGAAAAGTCAACAAAGCACTAACATTCATATCTCATTTGAGTCCTGGACCCACCTAATACCGCCACCTGGATTTGTCACAGGTTTTTCATATGTAACACATGCTGAAATTCGGACTTCCAGCCCCCTCCCTGTTCTCCATTTCAGTAAATATCACCACCACCTACCTGCAGTACCTTGCTGTTCATGCCCATAAAGTGAATCTTTTTGCTTGCAAACATCCGCAGGACAGTTCCGCTAGGAGGCTCACACAAATACCACTCTGTTGTGGAATGTCCTTTGACCCTCAGACTGTTCCCTCAAGTGGCTGAAGTGTGGAAGCTGTAAAAATAAAGGTTCCCACATAACTCCATTGTAACACAGCCGTTTGATTCGGCACCAGTGCTGGCTGTAAATGTAAATCTGTGGTTGGATTTAAGCTATATATTTTAAAGGGTTTTATGGTCTGCTGGTCCTGCACAGCCAAACTCTGAGCCTGACCATGCTCGGTTACAGTTGGGGCCAGCCCCAGGGAGTTCCATCAGTGGAGGGGACCCCGCAGAACCAGGGGTGTCCAGCCTGCGGCCTGCGGGCTGCATGTGGCTCAGGATGGCTGTGAATGCGGCCTAGCACAAAATCAAATTTACTTAAAACATTATGACATTTTTGTGCATGTGATTACGTGTCTCAACGTATTTAATGTGTGGCCCAAGGCAACTCCTCTTCCAGTGTCATCCAGAGACGCCAAAAGGTTGGACACCCCTGAAGGAGAGGCCCATTCCACTCTTCTTTCAGCCGAATTGGAAATCCACAGGTGCAGACCTCTCCACCACCCTTTACTTGGCCCCAAGTGGTGAAAAACAGAAACCCCAATTCTCCTTTTGTGGCGAGGAGCTGGAGACACTGTCCTTTCACAAGAAGATAGTATTAGAATGGGTTTGCATTTTATTCATGTCTCGTGAGTCTGTGTTCTCAGGGGAAAGGCACAAGGATTTGGGGGAAAGAGAACCAAGCTTCTACTTTACCCTGCAGAATTAGCTAGTTAGTTGTAAATCTGATTAGTAAAGTTGTCCTGATCTCTTCTTATACCACTTTCTACATCCAACACATAATAATAACTGATGCTACTCGAGTAGCATTAGTTACTTAACCGATGAGGAAACTGAGGCATAGGAAGTCAGCAGACTACTCAAAGACAGCAAGCATTAAATTCAGGCTATTGAATTCCTGTTTGGATCCACTCTGTTATACCACGTTGCCTGCCGACTACCTCTGAATTACTTCTTCTCCTCATGCCTACTGTGCCCTTGATGTAAGATGTACCATAAAATTAATTCAACAACAGTTTTCCCAAATAAAGAAAGTACTAGCAGATCAAGTGTAGTTATAACAGGGCTGTCTTTTAAATTTCTAACCAATGTTTTCCCCTTGATAATTCCTTTTTACCTCAGGCTCTTAGCTTCAGGATAAGCTAATAGCAGAAAACAGGCAAATTCTTGTCCGTTGACCTCTAAAATTGCCTCATGAAAGTCAAAAAGGATAGTCAGAAGCTGGGGTTGGTTTTAGCTTGCTTTTGTTCATTACAAGACAGAATTTTTTAAAAGATAAACTTTAAAAATGTCTTCAAGGTTTGCTTTGACAATTTGAATTGTTAAGCCTGACAATGTCATTGAGCTGGGGAGCATGAAGGGTGATGTCTGAGGAGCTCCCTGTCCCATAGGAGGGAACGTCTGAGCTGCAGGCAGGGGGAGAGTGGGCCGTGGGATAGACACTGGGGGACGCTGGGAAGGGACGCCTGCCCTGGTTCTCCTGGAGATGGGAGGCATGGGAATCCCAGAGCGTTCAGGAAATCCCTGACTCCAGTCATCGTCTGGAGAGGCCACACCTCACAGGGGAATCTTGTGGTGGCCCGATGTTGGGAGGAGGAATGCAGCACCAACTGGTTGGGATGTCCAGGCTCCATGGAGAACATCTTAAAACTCCCTGTGTCCCCAGAGACCACCCAGGGAGAAGATCAGAAGCGCCTTGCTGCCCTGTGGGTAGGTCACGGGGATGCCATCAACAGGCGTGATGTGGATTCCATGCTATGGGACAGAGGCAGTGTCAGCAGCAAAAGCATTGTGGGCCCAACAGAGAGCCTGATGCCTCTTCCCTGACACCGTGCCACGTAGGAGCCTTCTTAGGATTTAGTTACTACCGGGCAGAAGAGGGGAAGGGCAGGACCCTACTTTCACTATGTTCAATTTCTGAATTTGACTGTAAAATAACTGAGCATGATCGCATGCCCCTAGAAGTGGCTGTAGTTTCAGTACCTAAGTTACTCAAGGTCACAGAGCTGAAGATGCCTGCAGCCAGGATTCCAGCCCAGGCAGCCTGACTGCGCAGTGTCTGCTCTAAGCCTCCATCTACACTGCGTTATCTCCACATTTCCCCAATGAAATGGAATGGTGTTCCGTGACCTGACTTAAATCGCATTATGAAAGGTGAAAGGTGATGGTGAGGTCCACCCTGTGACTTCGCACATCAATTTTAAGATGCATAAAAATCTTGGTAGCACTAAAATGTCGACTGGACATTCTCTTTTCTCTTCATGTCTTCTGCTACTGCTTAATCCATGTCTTATCAGGATAATTACAGATGCCTCCAAATTGTAGAGATTAGGCTTTTTCTATATAATTAAGAGCAAGAGAACTAGGACCAATGGATGGAAGTTTCAAAGAGACAGAGTTGTATGCAGAGTCAAGGAGAATTTCTTCATAATTTCAGATATCCAAAGATAGAATGAGCACCCTTGGGTGGCACCAAATGCCACATCCCTTGAAATGTTAGAGCATCATTGGGGCACCTGCTATTAAGAAGGGACCTCATGGAGGGGAGTTAAGTAGAGAACATATGGTTGGATGATGTAGCCTTTAAGGTCCCTTTCAACTTTGAAGTCCTGCCACTTTAGAATGGAGGTTGTGAATGTCAGATTGCTGTGTGTTTAAAGCGTGAAAAATGAGGACATGGAAGCAGTGGAATAGACCAGCTTTTTGAAGATGGGTACCATTGAGGGAAACAGAGCTGTATAGTATTGATATTACAAGTTAGCATTGAGGAAGATTTTAACACTGGGAAGAACTGAGCAGATTTGTATGTAGAAGGTAAGGAATTCATAAAAAAGAAAAAATAAAAGTTAGAGTTCTGTTTCTATATCTGTTGCTGCATTAACATCAAAACTTGGTGGCTTTAAATGACAGCCATATCTCAGTACTCAGCCTGGAACTGAGGCAGGGCCGACTGCGGTGATTTTTCTATTCCACACGGTGTCATCAGGGATCTCACTGTTGTATTTAGCTAGCACGGTCCTGTGTCCTGGTGGGGATGCCTGGGAAGCTGTGGTCAGCTGGGACTGTTGACCAGGGGCCCCACATATGGCCTCACCAGTCTCTCAGGATAGTCCATCTTCTTCCATGGTGGCTCTAGAGAAGCGTTCCAGAAGGTCCAGGCAAAACCACTTGGATTCTTATGACCTAGTTAAGAGCCTTAGAGCATCACTTCCAGGGCATCCTGTTGGTCCGTCACGTCCCTGAGGCCAGGTGAGGCTTAAGAGGAAAGGAGCTTGGTGCGACGGCTCAGTGAGAGCATTAGCAAAGAATTTATAGCTGCCTGTGATCTTCCATGGAAATAGTCAGGGGAAAAAGATGCTGAACAGTGTTGGGAGTCCAGGTGAGAACAAAGGTAGAATCGTCTTTAGAATGGTGGCCGGGCGTGCCTGCCATGGAGGTAAAAACGAGGAAAAGAGGTTTGGGCAGTGGAGACACAAATTTTGAGATGAAAACAAGAGAAAGTGGAAGGAGTTACTTCAGAGTTCAAGTGATGCCAGGTTGTCGAGTAGGAGGGGAGTTTCCCACTCGCTGTCCATATATTGTGCCTCCAAGTCGTCTCCGCATCCTGATGAAAGTCCGTCTTCACTGGTTTCACCAGGCATGCCTCACGCCGCCTTTGGTCTAAAGTCGGTGTCTGTAGGCTTTTAGGTTCATATTTGTAACGGTCTTCGTGTAGCCTGCAGCACACAAGACTCCAGTGTTATCCAGGGATGTGGGGAAGTGAACTGGCCGCCCTGGAAAATGAGCCCCTCTGGGACTGCGGTCCCAGCGCCCACCTAAGGGACTGAGCAGCAGAACTAGGAATCGCAGCTTGAGGAGCAAAATGCAATATCTGCTTTTTACAGATTATCCAGATAATCTCTTCCAAGCCTCCTCTGGATGAAAATAAATAAATAAGACGAAACGAGAACAGAGTTACTCGTGGGTGACATTGGCAGGTGTTCAAAGCTGCAGTGGTGGTGGCTTGGCTCCGACTGTGTGCACAGAGCTGCTGGATTGGGTTGGTTGGTGCGAGTCTGCTCGTATGCATCCTTGGGATAAGTGTCTTTAGAAATTTGCTAATTAGGTGATAGAAGGGGGTAGAAGTGGGCAAAGGGGGGCTAAGTGGGGAGAGAAAGAGACTTGACTTTGGGAGATGAGTGTGCGATGCTGTGTGCAGATGATGTTTATTGAGTTGTACACTTGAAACCTGTACGGGTCTATTCACCGATGTCTCCCCAATAAATTCAGTAGAAAGAAACGGAAAGAAAGAATTTTGCCAATTAATTTTAAAGAAATGTTTCCCTTTGGCATGGTGTCTCATTCTTTTCACATTATATGTTTGGTGATAAGTGATGAATGCATAAATACATTACCTTTGCTCAATCAGTGTTTTCTGTCGTTGATGTAAAGTGCGCAAATTGGATTTGTTTTAGGATAGCTGAATTTGGAATGTGACATTTGGCCAAGTCAGAATCTCACTTGCCCAGACAACACACATGTGGATTTGCAGATGTTTTAAAAATAATATATGTGTGTGGTGCCATTGATTAATGTAATACTGCATTAATGTGGTGTTCCAACACCGCGGGATATGCGCAAGTTCTTTCAGCCAGCAGTCAAGAATTCCCCGCACCAGAGTTTCTAATAAAATACAGATTGCAGGGCAAAAAGAAAAAAGCATCAACGTGAGAATTTATGGATAGCAAAAGTGCTAGAGGAATCAACTTTTCATGGACTTGCCAGTGGAAACACAGTGCAATTGTTACGTGATTTCATTCCTCTAAGTCATTAGACGTTGGCTATCTCTCTTGATTTACCGAATCTGGGCGTTTGAATGGCCCGGCTCTCTACGTTGTTTCACAGCTTTTTATTTCTAAGTTTTCACTTGCTCCAGTGTTTGTATAGTTGTAGTGTCACCTCCAAAACTTCAGTGAAGGCTGACGTAGCCACATGGGTGACAGGGCTTGAGTGGCCAAAAGTAAAACCGAATTCTTCACCATCCTTTGCAAATTGCTGCAGACAGCTTTCTTCAGTGCATTGCTGCCCCAACTCCGGCGTGGGTGGGTCATTCCAGGCCTATTTTAAGTAACAATTTTTCTTTTGTCTTTCCTAAGGTTATTTTCAACCTTTAACCGCTGTAGTTTTCCTATTCCAAAAATCTGGAATAATATTTTTCTAGGTCAATTAACTTAGGCAGAATTTAACTGAATAAAACCATTCTTGATATAGTATATTCAGCTTTATAAATTGAGATGCTCTTGCAGTCTGCTAGAGGGCCGAAATCCACCTTCCTCTTTTTCAGATTCCAGGAGTGTGAATGTTTTCAAACATCTATTTGATAGGAGAAACAGAGGCAAGTTTGTGTTTTGTGAGTAAAAACCTACCATAGCCTTAGAGTGAATTTAGAATTCAGAAAGTAACATCTGTCCCTTAATCACATAAACATTTTAAGGTCCTTAAGAAAGCAAAAGATACTGAAACAAACAAACAAACAAAAGTATGGTGCTCCTTCACGGAAAGAATATTTCCCTGTAGCCGAGCTTTATGAGTCAGCATTTTGCTGTAAATAATTTACAGCTATAATCAGAAGATCATTAAGTTCAAGCATGCGGAAAACCATTTCATGGTCTTTGCTAATAGTGCTAATAGAGCCCAATTCAAATGAACCGGGCCACTGATATTAATAATAAGCCTTCAAAGTCCAACTGACGTTGAGGGAAAGCAGAGGGTATTTCTCTTATATTACAGTGTTTTTAGATCTGGATATTGTGTATGGATTCCGTAAAATAAATATCAATTGAGATCAACAGCTAAAAATTAAGGCTGATGAGAGCATCTCCGTGGTAGGTGGTTGTGTTTAAAAACCATATGCAAAGGGGGCAGAGCTCATGATGTCATAAGCCATATACACTCAGGAGGCATTAAAATGGGCACCCCTTACTCCGCAGGAGAGCTGTGGCCCGAGGATTCTGGAGGAACAAGTGGGGGAAGCCTCCCAGATATCACCTCTTTGGTGAAGAATGCAGTTCTCTTCTCTTTTGCCTGAGTCGTAATGACCTAAGGCTTAAATTCCATCCCCTGAGCACCCTTTCCATGGAACCACCAGATAGAATACCTCCCATGTCCCAGTGGCACAGCCCTCTTGTGTTTTTCTGGTGTTTGGATTCCCAGCGTTGCAACCCAAAAGTTTATTTTTAGTTTTAGAATTTTCCTTTCCATTAAAAAAAAAAATCCCTGAAGATTTGTGGCACCACTGTTATTTCTGTTAATGTCGTTGCTTCCATAGCAGCAAGCTGAGACTGCATGAAGCTATGTTTATGACAAAGCAATTACCCGAGTGAACATTATAGCTACATGTAGCAAAGCCTCAATTTAGACTTCCTGTAACCATTAGACCACACACACACACACACACACACACACACACACACACACCTTCCAATGTATGTTATAAACACATACAGTATAATTGGCTAGACTCTCCTGTCCCCGTCCACAGAGCTGAGATGTGACTAGTTCTTTTGGGTTTTGTAGCAGAATGGAAAGCTCAGGCAGCAAGCGTTCTGAGCCATGGAGACAGTGCATTCTTCCCTGCTCTCAGTTCCAAACGGGAGTGGAATATAAAATAAAGGCACTTGTACTGACATTTAATTCTTAGAGTAGGTTTAAGGAAAAAATAGAGAAGAAACAAAGAAAATAAATTCCCATTTTTTATAGTTCATTTTGCTAAGGATAAACCTAATATTTATTTTGCCTTAAAGGTCTTTTCCTTTCAGAATTTCAGTTGGTACAGTCATGTTTTAATTTAGGGCATGTCAGATTTGCTTTACCATCTCCTAGGTCAGAGATTTCAGCATCCATTCTATGGAGAAATCAAAGGTCTGCGTGAATGGGAATTTCTAGTTAGACCTAACTCCGTGTAAAGTGAGATGGGAATGATGTCTAGGGAAGTCACGCTAGGGAACCACTGTCGAGTTTTTATCTTCACGTGAATAACAGGTTGGCCTTCCCCAATGTTTGATTGTGGCTTGGCATTATCCATTTTGTCTAATTCCAAAATCTTTCTGATCAGCACAGCTCCTATTCAGTTGTGCAAATAAAAGGTAGTTAAGAAATAAAATTAATGTTTTTGAATCCTTTTTGAGCAACATTCTTTATCAAAATCTAACTCAGCAACATTGGCCACAGAATTTTATAGCCATTGTGAAGAAGTATCATCAAATCAAGAGCAAGGGGCCTCTTCCTCCTTTCCTGCTGAGAGCTGACAGTTGCTCTGTAAGCTCCAGAGAACAACACAACCTTACATCCACAGCAAAATAGATGGATACAAAGAAGAGAAGCGAACGGACATGCATGCAGCCAACCATGTTATATAATCGGGAGCAGGAAGTGTCAGTGGATACGAGGTGTTAGTAGACTGTCAAGGCTTAATTCTTATGCAGAATTAGAGAAAGGGAAGGCTGTGACTTACTGAGGAAGAAGCATAACGTGCTTTAGATGCATCCAGCAAAATAGGCGTCATAAAATCAAGCAACACTGCAGAAATTAAAAATTAAACTCAACATATTCATACTGCATAAAAGCAGCCCCATAAAACTGTGTAATCTCACATTCACCAATCCAAAGCCCTTCTAAATGATTTTAGATCTTTCCCCAGCTATTCTAAAATTCAGTTTCTTTATCTGGAACATGATCACCTAGGATCCTTAAAAAACCCTGTATTTTATAATTCAGGAAAATTGCCATGGCCAACAGAAATCAAAGTGGGGGGGGGTGCTCTCAGGAAGCCTTTGGCTTCTGGGAGGAGATGAGGGAAGAGCACAACGGGGGTGCCCCACTAGCGATGCTGATAAGGCAGGGCCAACTCCAAGGGAGACGCCAGAGAAATTCGTGGAGAAGTATCATGAATAGGAATGGCACAGATATGTATGCTGACCAGCGCTATGCAGGACACAGGATGCTGAGAGTGAAAACCGGTGCGGGTCTCAGATTTATGCCGTGTACCAAGAACAAAAGGATATTTGTGTGTGCATATGTCCCTATAAGTGCTTCATACACAAACATTAGTTGAGGTGGATAGAGGTTGATGAGGTATGATCTGAATGATTTTTTAAAATTCCAACAGTAAGTTAACTTCTACAATTTTTTTCCATTCTTATGTATAGTATGACACCTGTCCTGCATGTCCTTTGTCCAGCCCAGGGTTTCTCACCACAGCAGTATCAACTATTTGGGCCAGATAATTGTTTGTTTGGGAGGAGGAGGTGCATTGTAAGATGTTTAGCAACCTTCACTAGTAGCAACCCCTCCTCTTCCCCGAGTGTGACAACCAAAAACGTCTGCAGACATTGCTGAATGACCCTGGAGAGCACAATCGCTCTGGGTTGAGGAGCACTGGTACCCCACCAATAATTCCAATCCCACCTGTCCTTGAAAAGCAATTATGTTGGCTAATGCTTCTGGCCCACTCTCCTCTCCATCTTCTCTTCTCACCAACACTGCAGTCTTCCAAGCTCAGCAGGTACCTTCCCTAAACTCAGCCAACCCCACTCCCACCGCCACCCCAGCCAAGCGGGCTGCCCTAGGATGGGGAGGAGGTCATACCCAGAAGGACAGCAGTCAGCCTCAGCTCACCATTGCGCTGCACAAGGCTGGATTGGGGTTTTCCAACCCACTCTGCCCCGCAAACTCTTTCCTCCGTATCCCTGAACTTTGAAGATGTTTGGGTTTGGGGGCTGGAGAGCAGAAGAAAAAAAGGAAGAGTGAGCTTAGCAGAGCAGTTGGGAGGGAAAATAAGGTCAGTGTGGAAAGCATTCCAGAGTAGGAGGCTGGTTGAGAGCATGGCCATGAATGGGGCCTGAGGCAAGTCTAAGAGATGCTTCCAGGCACGTTTTGAGCAAGGGACCAACCGAGTAATGAATTCTGGTCTGTTGGTGGAAATTTCTCATTACTTTATAGTTATAGCCATTGAGGCCTAAAACTGAATCATAAATGAAAATGTGGTCCCATACAGTGCTGCATCCTTGAGGAGAAAAGGTGAGATGTGTGAGTGTGGAAGAGCTCAGGCACGAGAGGTCCCTTGAGTTCAGCTCCCGTTCGGACCAAACCGTAGAGGCTCCCCTCTGAGCAATACCAGCATGGGCAGCAGTCAAAAGGCAGAAACCAAAGTGGATTTGAAAGGCGTATGTGCCCACAGCATAACACCCAGTCTCCTACGACAACAACTCAAGAATGCTTGAAGGTTTCCACTTTTAAATCAAGAAAGGCAGACTTAACCTGAAAAGCCTGTGCTTTGTGTGGGAAGCGTGCCGGGGGGGAGAAAATGGAACACGTAGCAGCCGTCCCCAGATCAACTTCCTAAAGAGCATCATGGCCCCAAGGCTTAAATATTGAAATGGACCCATAAAGAGCACCCCTGGATTCCAAACCTGTGCAGTTGTTCAGAAAGCTTTTTATGTTTTGCAGTAAAATTACAATGGAGGTAGTTCTAGTTCTTTTTTCCTTAAAAGTGCTAAATGTTTTCTTTTTACAATTTTAAATACAACTGTCTGTGGTTAGTCATGTGATTGCCCCATTTTATTCATTGACCTCTGAATACTTATTGTGGGCTTACATGCCAACTACTGTGCTTGAAAATAATATAAATAAATCCATAAATACATAAACAAGCAAGCAAACAAATAAATGCCCTGTTGCTAACTCTAAGGATCTTACCATCTAGTGGAGAAAAAGACAAGCAAACTAACAACCATAACGCAGGTTTTTAAGAGCCTTGACAGAATGTGGGATAGCTTGATCAAGGGGGACAGCTTCTAACTCAAACGTGAAGGTCGGGGAAGAGAATAGGTGTCTGGAAAGTTCTTTGTAGGATGACAAAAATCTATGAGAGCAATTCATGGAATAAAATTATTATATAATGTAGTTGAGTTGAGCTTTTAAACGTCTATTTTGAGAATTCTTATGGCTCCCCATATAAATGTGGAGAGATGGACTGTAATCAAATAGAGAGCTGGAATCATAAAGAAACATAGACTGTTCAGTTTGAATAATTGCCACATCACCGAACAAAAGAATAATAAAATATATGGGTGATTTTTCCTGTTAAGAGAACTTGCCAAAGCCTAATAAAATACTCTTGATATCTTGCCTCATGAAGTAACTGAAGGGAAATGTCTCTGTGTTTTCTTGCACTTCATGTCACTGAGATATGGTATTGCCAAGACATGCAAAGAGCACTGCCTGGACTGGATTTAAGGGTGACCGGCTGGGCCTGGAATGCTGGTTACTCTCAACAGGCAGTAAGGAGAGCGCTGGACTTGGGACCAGAACACCTTAATGCAGGCCCCACTCTGCCACTTCCTAGCTGTGAGATTTTAGACAGGCCTCTTAACTGTTCTAAGCCTCAGTTACTTCGTGTGTAAGACAGGGTTTCTCAGGTTGGCTGCAAGGGTTCAGTGAAGTACAGGTTATGTTTATCCATTGTGTTTCTTGATTAGCTACTGAGTGAATGGATCTTCTTGTGCAACAATACAAGATCATATTCTAACTTAAGCACAATTGCAAAATACGTGATGATGGGTAAATGGAAGTCTTCGGCTGTCCTCCTCCCTTCTCACCCCGCCTCAGTCTGTCCTCATTGTGGCAGATCTGGCTTTATTGAACACAGATTGATCATGTCACTCTCCTAAGTGATACCCTCCAGTGCCGTCTCATGACTGTTCAGGGGAAACCCAAGGCCCTGTGTGATCTGTGCCCACCTCTCTGGCTGACCTCTGGCTTCTCCCACCCAGGCAATTGAGGCTCATCCTCTCTCTTCCCTCTCTATGTATTTGCGTTGCTCGCTCATGTTGAGAGGCCTTGCCCTCACTTCCTTACCCCACAGATTCCTTCCTAGTTCTTCATGTTCAGCTCAAGTCTTAAGATCTTCCTCTGTGCTTTCCATGGTGTGTCAATGTCTACCTTCCCAAGAAACTTCTCTTCCTGAAAGTTTATTGTCCATGTGGTTGAAATCAAGAACTATGGTTGGTATGGAAATTGATCCTGGAGTGGCTTTCAGGAAACAGCCTGTCAGGGAAATATGAAGAATTGGGAATAGATTATCTAATCTAGATTAGGTAGAACACAGAAAAGTCTTATTTAAAACCCAGAATGCGAGTCCAATAGCTCATGGCACCCAGTGGTGAACGAGTGAATTCAATGCACCTGTGTTCACCTGGCATCAGCTGCTCACAGAGGACGGTCTCGGATCATCACTGCCATGGAAGAGCAGAGAGGATATGAGGGGTCAAGGCCCCTGAAGTAAGAGACAGAGTGACAGGCTCACATCCACACATGCTTGGTCCAAGGTAAAAGAAAAATCCAAGAGCTTTCTGATGGCCGTGTAAAATGATTCCTTTATATGGCCTCAAAACAGGGATTTAGAAAAAAAGAACCCACAAAGTTTGATCCTGTGGGTTTCGAATCATAGTGTTAGCTGAGCTCACAGTGTCTTCAGGTCTCTGAGAAAGAGCAGGGCCCAGGGAATTGGAGCAGTTGATTTGGGGGTCTCCAAATACCTGGAAATCCCTGCTCCCGTGAGCCTCCCTTGCACTTGGACATGGCTTCTCCTCCTTGGAAAAGTCACTGTTGCTCCATAACCTATAGGAGTTCCTTGCCAGGGGAAGTCCCTGTCACTATTTCTGTTAGGATACCAGAGTCTTATCTGTTCTTCAAGCCCAGTTTTTGGAGTGGATTTTTAGCCTATCATTTTTGGGTGCCAGAATTTCTCAAGTTCATGCATCAGAATAACTTGTATTTGTGTGGGATTCTGAAGGCCTCCATGAGTGAGGTTTATTTAATCTCTGGTTTAGAACCCTCATAATTTTTGCTACTAAAATAAAATACATTATTGAACTAAAAAATCATAAATACTAAAGATATACAACTAAAAGCGATTTTTAAATAAACGAAAATTATCAAGTATGCTTGGCACTTGCCTCATTAATCTTCATTTTTATTCAATAACTTCTCTCTTTTTGTTTCTCTTCTTGTTTTTATTTTAAAGGAAATATAAACATATTACAAAAAATAAAGAAAACATAACCCATTATTTCATCATTGTTACCATTTTGGCTTATTTCCTTTGGGGCTTTTTCATTTGCTTCTCCCCCTAACCATTATTGTAGGCATCATGCCTGTGTAGAGCTTTTTAAATTTAATACATTGCACACATTTTAATCTCTTTGTGTGTCCATAGTCTCTTTTTCAATGGTTGCATAATAGTGAAAAGAGTACAGTTATTAACTTGTGATTATGAATTATTGAGGAAGGGAACTCTGCTTTATTATACCCAGCTACTGGTAGGTTTTCAGTTACCATTTGTTGAATTAAATTGAAATTCCTCGCCCAGTCTAAGTTTGTAATGTTTTAAACACTATTCCAACACATACCTTCCTAGGTATAGCTTTTCACACGTTTTTACTTAAGGTGGATTCCCACAAGTGGAATTACTGGTCATGCGGTATGACCATGTTTATGGCTGAGTGTGTGTTGCCAAATTACTTTCCTTCTGGAAGGGCTGTACTGATGGACAGCAAACCCCTGCAATGCATGAGATCACCAGTTTCACTCCACCCTGTCAGCACTCATGCAATGGAAGGAAGTACAGCCTCTCATTGTGATTTTAGTATGAACGTTTTCTCATTTGTGTATTTAGTGATGGCATTTGCTCATTTGTGAATTCACTTACATAAGCAATTTGAATAAACTCTAAATAGACTGAGAACATTAACTTCTATGAACTGCTAGTATTGTCCTCTTTTGCCCCCCCCAACCCCCCATCTAGTTCTGGGATTTGGGCGGAGCGCCTCTCTTCTCCTTTGTGGAGAAACCTGTTAGCCCTCTTCTAAAAGCACCTTGAGCTCTGAAAATTGGCGACCTTGTGAAAATGCTCCTGTCACCTTGCTTTAGCTGCCAGCCTTAACTGACCCAGCGGGGACAACTTATTCATAACTACTGCAGCTAATCCAGGAAACACTTTAAATTACCTCATCCTACATGCCAGTATTGCTTCCACAGGCAAAAATAAAATAAAATACCATATGTTCCCCATTGTTATTGCTCTTTTCCAACTAGGAAATTTGCTTCTTTTTGACCCAGTTTTCCCACCCAACTTCCTGTCCTTGCAGCAGGTGCTTGACATATGTCTTTACAAATCTTTGTACCTTTCTGTCTTTTTCTAATGTTTTGTAATGTTCTAAAGTAGCCAGGTTACCTACCGCTCCTTACCAGAACTTGGGTCTAAACAGAATAGAAATCATTCCCACTATCTAAGGTAGTGACTTCTGAAAAATAGGCACCCTCAAGGATTCCTTGTTCATTCTCAACATTTTGCAAATCATATCTTTTATTGTTTTCCTAACCTTTGCTACTTCTTGATTCTGTGGTTTATTCTTTCCCCAATTTTCAGCTTGAGGAAAGAGTAACTCAACTTTTTAATAATCCCTTGAGGAATTGCTGCCTTAGTCCTATTCCCTCACATTTCACTCCTAAACCCTAATTAAAACATCTTTTGGTTCTGAGAAAACCTGTGTGAACTGCAAGACACTGGAAATAGGCCGTGTGCTGGTTGTTCCAATTTAAGTAAAAATGGTACTTTGTAAAGCGTCAGAACCCAGGCATATGCTTTTGTTGAAGGGAATACATACTGGCTGGCATAAAATTGAATAGAAACAATCTCCATACCTGTAAAGATCAGTACCTGTGTTTTATGAAATAAAACACGGCAAAATTATTAAATCAGAGATCAGGAGATGGGTTCTCGGACCAGTTTGCCACAAATTAGCGATCATTGGTAAGTTACTTAACTTTTGGGGGAGCTCAGTTGCATATCTATAAAACTGGACTCTATTGGTGATTTCCAAAACATGAAACAGACAGTTGAGTCAGAGAACTCCCCTGGCTGAAGGAAAGGCAGGAGGCTGACTCAGAGTTCCAGTCTCTAAACCTCCCCCGACCTTCCATGCCCCAGGGCTTCAGAGGCTGCTCCAAGGGGCCCTCCCTCAGATTACTCCTCATCAGGATGTGATCGTTGATCAGGCACCCACCAAGTTCTTTGCCAGCTTTGACATTATTCTCCAGTGGTTAAAATGTGGCTCATGCTAGGATTTGATCAGGTAGGCTAGATTACCAGGGCAAGGCCTGGGTATTTGGGGATGTCTGTGGATGGAGAAGTGATCTCTCCATCTGCCCTGACTACACAAGGTCATTGATATGTCATGGAATTTTTTTTAGTATGAACAGTGTGCTTCAATGTGCCATGGAGTGTAGTACAGATCATTCTACATTGCCTCCTTTAATCCTCATTACCAGCGTCACCTTGAACTGCTCACTCTGACCCATTCCACACACACTAGTCCAGCTGGCGGGGCCACGGGACCTTTGCTGCTTCCTCTGCCAGAGCATCTCCAACCTGGCCTGTCTCTTATTTTAGGTTTCAGTGTGTTTGTCACCTGCTAAGAGAAGTCTTTTTTGATCATCCTAACTGAAGATATCCTGAATATGCTCTCTTATTTAATCACAGCATTTATTACTATTTGCGTATTAGTAGTTGTTAATTCATTATATTTATGTTTACTGTATAGTTTCTGGGTCTCTTCACACACACTCAACTGTGAACCTCTAGAGAATAATGATATTGTCTGTCTCATTCATCACCAAATCCCCAATACCTAGGAAAGTGCCTGGCCCACAATAGATGCTTGTAAATATATGAACGAATAAGTAAACCAGAGAGGTAGTTATTATAATCTCTATTATACAGATGCACAAAGTGAGGCTTAGAGAAGTTTGATTACCAACTCAAAGGCACATAACTAGTAAATGATTCAAACTCAGGTTTGACCCAAGAGTAACTCTTAACTGTTATTTGGAATCTCTTGGTTGAAGCATTTTCAACTCTAATCAATGCCCATATCTACTTGGTAAGATAATGAACAATGGCAATGAAAGTTATGATGCCAGTCGTTGTATACCCCATGAGTATTTCCTGGGCCTCTTCCTTGATCACCTGCAGAGCACACACCTCACTTGGCAGCATGCTCATTGCTGGGTACCTCTACTTTTTAAAGAGTATTCTCTTATCTGGAGCCAAAATCTGCCTTGACGCATCTTCCACTCACTGATTCTAGTTTATCCCTCTTTTGCAAAGCAGAATGAATCTTTTCTAGCTGCCAGGGTGGAGAGGAAGCCGGCAGCAACAGGGCGGACTCGGATTTCCCTGATTTCTTGCCTGTGTGCAAGTACCTGGTACATCAGCCATTCCCATGTAAGCGATTTACCCACCACGGGTGCTTTAATGTGCAGTAGTGTTGTTTCATCTTAATTAATGGTGGTATCCTTTTCCTTTGCCAGTGAATAAGCACACTTTTATTCAGGAATCTGAGTTCTCACCACAGGCTTTGAATGATCATTGTTGTCTTTGCAAACTGCCCTCATATGAAAGAGGTGTTCACACTAGACTCACTGTTCACCTCCAACTTGAACGTGGTAAAAATTGACGAGGAGATGTCTAGTAAACTCTTGGAGCTCCTTGAAACCATGGCCCAATACAAACCTGTTTAATTCCGTTCCTTTGTGGTCTCTGGCTTCAACTTTTGGCCTTTGAGAGTGTTTCAGTCCAAGCTACACTGCGGTCACTGTGGTTTCCACTGGTGGCAACTGGCTCCCGAGGATATTCCTTATGTTTGAATCTTGTATGGCTTATAACTTTTATCTAGATCCAATTTCTTTGGGTGGTTCCACTCGAAGAAATAGAGAAAAATGTGATAATAACAGCTAATATTTACTGTGCTCTGTGAGCCAAGAACTGTTCTAAATCCCTTACTTGGATTATCACATTTACTAGACAATAACTTGTCCTGGGAAAAGAGTACATTCCCTGTGCTGAGTGCTTCACATTCATCATTTCATTCCATCCTGACTTTCCAGTCCTACGTTATGGTATTCTAGCTTCTCAGTGATATGACTGATTAGATGCAATAATCCATACAAAGTGCTTAGCGCAGTGCCTGGCAGAGACTTAGCACTCAAGAAATGTGAGTTGTCATTATTACCATATTTCTTACTTAATACTCAAGAGAGTCAATATTTTTGGATCTAGACTCACACTGAAGCATGCATTTTTCTGGCTTAAATCAACACACGGTACTACAATAGACAGGATAATAAGGCAGAAGTAGCAACAACCCTCAGGGCAAGAGATCTGCGGTTGGGTGTTGAGCTCTTCCATGTAATGAATTGAACACCCCAGCAAGCTCCCGTACTCCTGAGAGCTTTCCTTTCCTCGTGTTCCCACGAGATGAGTGAGCCCAGCGGTCTCTCAGATCCTTCGTCCCCTGTAAGTCCCCCCGCATATTTCTTTGTCAACATGTGAAATTTGCTGTGAGGCTCATATTTCTACCATCTCAGCCGACATCACATTAAAAAGACCCAAATCACCATCATGGCAGGTGCTTCAGGAAATGCCTGGTAAGGAAGGTAAGACAGGCACCCCCAGGATTCCTTCTGTCTGCTTCCCAGCCCTCTCAGCAGGAGGGCAAAGCTGTTGATCATCAATTGATTTGGGCGTTTTCTGGGAAAGCACAGCATAAAATGCACTTTGGTAGTATTATTTGTTTGTTTTAATTTTATTTTCATGATTCGACTGCAAGGGAGGAGGCAGGCTGTGGTAAGGAGAGTACCCGCCTAGCAGCCTCTGAGCTTTATCCCAGCTGCAGCTCCACCACTGTCTGGCCCCCAGGCAAGTGACCGTAGCCTTCCTTGGGCCTTAGTTGTTTCACTTGTCAAAAGGGATTGTGAAAAAATTCCTAACCCATATCATTTCATTGACCAATGTCACCCCAATAAAGTCAATAAAAATCAAATTGAAAAATTTCTTCCAGTTTTCGAAAAACTCTGTGCTAGTAAGTTCTTTCTGTGAGAACAATACTCCGGTGAAATCTTACGGACAGAAAAGCATTTTGTCTCCCCGTTCTCTCTTCTTGGCCAAGTGTAATGAGAGTTGGTGTGGAAAAAAATCTGCTGTGAAAAGGTTCATTCAGCCTTTCCTTAATAGATCGAGTGGTTGGTATTTCTGCTGGCTTCTGAAATACATTACAAATCACAACCTGGAAAAGGTCCCAAAGCAGCTCCAAGCCTTCCTGCTGAATTTGGATCCATCTTCAGGTCTTACACTGCTGCTCATCCTTAACAACTGACAAAATATTTACTTTGCTCGGTACAGAAAAGGGTAACATTTTCCAAAATATTAAACTAGGTTGGATTCAGAACACAGACAATGAGGCAAAAAGTTGGACCTCTGTTTGAAGCCATGTCGCTGAATCATTTTCCAGAGTGCCATGAGAAAGCCTTAGTGGATGTTTGCGCGCCACGGTGATTCGGAAGGGGCAAAGCCAGCCAGCCCGTCTAGCACGCACTCGCTGGCATGTAGACCAGAGGTTCTCCAAGTGTGGTCCCCGGTCCTGCAGCATCAGCGCCACTTGGGCACTGGTAAAAGATACAAATTCTCACCCGCCCGGCGCAGTCCTGCTGGACCGGCAAGGCCCAGCAGTCTGTGGTGTAAGGAGTCCTCCAGGTAAACGAGCTCAAGTAACGGTGCTGGTGAAAGTTTAGAACCGCTGGTGCGGGCCTAGGAAGGCGACAGGTGCTTATGCCTCTGAATTCAAAGTTACTGGTGACAAGACTACTAACTTCAGTTCTCATTAACACAGTAGTTTTTCGAATATAAATGATCTGGTATGTAAATTTGAACATTGGGCGTGTTGCTTTTTGAAATGCTTTCCCCCACCATCACCCCCCCACCCCCTTCTCTACCCCCCATCTTCCTCTACCCTCTACCCTTGGCCCTGCCTACATGCCCACGGAGATAGTGTCTGAGTTATATTTGGCCCCTGTTAAGACTGTAAAAACACCCCGCAATTTGCCCCAACATACCTATGAGTAGCTAGTGATTTTGAAAAGAACTAATTGCACTTTTTAAAAGCTCATATGAGGTTCCTCCTAGGATAAAAAAAGGGGGGGGGGACCAAAATTGTATGCCTGCGATTCATAATTTTCTGTTCTATCAATTACTTTTATGGTTGATAAAACTATTTTTATAAATCAACTGTGATTTATTTTCAATTCAATTACTGTAAATTTTTCTAGTTGCCAGCCTTAATTAAGAAATAGACTGCCATTGTTTCTCTAAGATTGTCAGTAATTTCTGGGAGAAATTAAGCTAATCCTCACCAGCACCTCCTCCTGCCACTCCCTGGTGTCTCCTTCCTGCCCCCTCATCATGTGCATTACCTGCCTGGCCACTGCAGGCATCTGAGCTGCGACCTTTGTCCTGCAGTCTCAGGCTTGGCAATGTCATCTGGTCCCTGGGTCCTGCATCTGTTGATTTGGAAGGCTCACAAATCTGTGACTACAGTGTGATTTTGCTCCCGGGTTCCAGCCAACATCTCCAACTGTTTCAATATCCTTCCAGCACCTTCAAGACCTGAAGACTACACATCCAAACCAGAACTTATCGTTCACCCTAACCCGACTTTCTGACGTCCCTGTTTCTTTTCACGAACCTCCCACTCCTGTGTGCTCCACGGCCTGTCGTAAGTCAGGGGCAGGAAAGGAGGTGTAGTGGAACAGTCATGGGTTTCGGAACTGTGTGGAGCCAGATTTGAATCCAGCCTCTACCACCTATTAGCTACACGTGCCATAAGGCACCTCCTCAGATCTTCAGCTTCTTCGTATGTAACCTGGATAAGCTGGAGAAATCAACGAGAAAAAGCACATAAGAATGTGATTGTGAAATGTATTGTCCAAGCCAAAAACATTGAGAATGAGAGAGGCCATTCTTAATAATTATCCCATAATCAAAAAACAAAAGGCATAAACTCAGACTGTGCCAAGGAAAGCAGGATATGTATCCATCCTCTCCATTTACTGTTATGAGTTGCGTCTTCAATAAATACTAGTCCCCTTTCCCTTCC
Organism: Anoura caudifer; assembly: GCA_004027475.1. NCBI lineage: Eukaryota > Metazoa > Chordata > Mammalia > Chiroptera > Phyllostomidae > Anoura > Anoura caudifer. Next base: position 475,793 of record PVKU01000202.1, on the reverse strand, counting down.
TTCCTGCCATTCCAGTTTGCCCTCAGTGTTTTCTGAATCTGCCCTTCACTTTCACACTTCTGCTCCCAAAGCTGTCCTCGGTCCCCGTCGCTGAAGGATAATAATGTTCTCTCGATGAAGCTCCTTGCCTTCCATTTCTGCCCCCCACTATACATATGCCCTGTGGCCAAATTAATCTTCTAAAACCACATCTCTTAAAGCATTCCCTGCCTCGAGACCCTTTAATGACCTCCCACTGCCCACTCACTAACATTAAAACTCTGAAGCGTGTCATTTAAAAGTCTTCCTGTTTGGGGTCCAACGTATTTTTTCAGACTTAACTCCAAGCACCTCTCCTTTTCCTACATCAGCTTCTTGACAAACTCAGCCACTTCCCTAACTTATGCCTTTGTTAATGAAGCTCTCTTCCCTGGCTGGACTCTTCCATCCTGTCTCCACTCTTAAAATCCACTTTGTCCTTCATGCTGGAGTATGACCTCTTTCAAAATGCCTTCCCCAATCTTCCCAGTGAGAAGCTCTTCCTTTACGCCCCATGTTCTCTAAGGATGTCGCATTCATAATCTGTAGCACTGGATGCTCTCTGTTTTACATTCTAGTTAACCAGGTTGAGGTTTTAGACATCCTACAAGTAAGGGGGTGGTGAGAGGAGGCAGAGGATACACCTGGCCCATGCCACATTGCTTTAGATAATTCACACATAAGAGGAACTGGGTGAATGCTTGTTGAGTGAAGCAATAATGAATGAAAGTCACTTTTGCCCTGCCAGCAAGTAAATACTGCCATTACCTCCTCAATTAGCCAAAAGTTTCTAAAAATATATGGCAAAGATTCTCATTTATTTTGCTCCTTTTAAGAAACAGGAGGTTGAAATCATCCAGTCAGTGACAGTAAAGATTCTAAAATGACACGTAACTTCCCCTGAATCTTCACTTTGATGCTGTTAGCCTGATTTGGCCAATTTTTGAAAAATTGTTAGTCAAAGAAATTTTGTAGATGCATATAGTGAAAGTCGGGCATCTGTCTACATCTCAGGCATTGGAAAACACTTAAAATTCAGTCTCCTTGAATGCCTTTCACCAAACCCCAAAATGTGTGGGACAATTTTGTCTTGATTTTTTCTTTCTTCTGCCCCATTTAGAGAAGAAAATTTGTGTGTACGTGCTCAGGCAGTGTGTCTCTGCTATCTTTTTGGCCCTTGTTTGTGTGACTGCTTTGTAGTAGTTGTGACATACAGGTTATTTTTTTTAGGAGAACAGATATGGTTAAAGGAACAGGTCTTATTTCAAAATTTTAATTTTTGCTCAAAATATCATTAAGAGGAAGTTCCTTGCTTCCAAAGACATCTTTTGAAAGGTAACAAAATAACTCATATAATTTTCAGAATTTTTCTGTTTTTATATTTACCACTGGTTTGACTTACAAAAATGCTCTGGTGTAGTGAAAAAAGTTTCACCTGTACAATCATACCTTTAAATGATAGCTCTAGATTCCATTCTCCTTAACTTTTTAATTCAAGAGATCATTTTCTTTGCATTCAATAATTACTCAAACAGTTCTGCCAACTGCTGTGAATATTTTTACCCAAGACTTTTATCTCAGTATGAGTTTTCAGAAATGAAAATATAGGCACTTAACCTTCATTGAACTTGAAATGGATAGGCCTTCAAATGTGCGTTATTTGATGAAAATTGTATGCGTACCACTTAACTTAGGTGCCTATTAAAAATTAGTGGAATTACGGGTGGGTCGCTAATTCACATCACCTCTCAGGAAACTGGGAGATCAGGGACAAGCCACCAATTCTGCTGTAATATTTCCAAAGATAATCTAATGTCCTAAAGAAAGATAATTAACTGTCTGTGTGAACTTCTGTCATTGAGATAAGACTCTTGAACGCAGATAACAGACTTCTCAGAGGTGGGAGTGTTGGCCCAGAAAGCAAGAATCTTACCTGTAGTCAGTCAGTCAGTCGGTCATACATGCTTGCCCAGTGCCTGCTATGGACTAGGCCCTGCGCTAGCGTCAGGGTACATAGCAGACCACCCAGGCATGGCCTTGCCTCGAGGCGCGTGCTGTCTAGTGGAGAGGAGCCATTGAAAATGTGCCAGCGCCTCCACGCATGCCCTTCCTTCACCCCCCGCCTGATGGAAGGCTTGGGAAAACCTCAGTGAGAGGTATTCTTTAAAGGTCCTCCAAATTGGGAGGACATTCATCTAGATGACTGTAAAATTAAAATTAAAAAAAGAGCAAAAAATAAAAATACAGCCTAACTTTTTTTAAAGGTTTCATTTATTGATTTTTAGAGAGTGGGAAGGAGTAGGAGAAACAGAGGGAGAGAAACATCAATGTGTGCTAGCCCGCAACCCCAGGCATCTGCCCTGACTGGGAATCGAACCAGCAACCCTTTGGTTCATAGGCCAGCACTCAATCCACTGAGCCACACCAGCCAGGGCTAACATTTAAGGCCTAAAATATCTCTATAGCTATGCAGAGATCTAGGCTTCCAATTTTAGGACGGAAGAGCTGTGATCTCTTTGAGGTACAATCTTTTTCAACATAGAAAAGTATCTTTGTGGCTATTTTAAGGTTCTTTAGAAGAAAGGGCCAAAGGCTTATTACTCAGCAGCTTCAGGGGTTGGGTCAGGGAGGAGCTGAGGGTGGGAGGCCGTAGTTTACTACAAGGTTACACATGCCCGGGCACCAGGACAAGCCAGGGAGACCTGGGGCTGCAGAAGAATGGGGGTCTTCAGTTGGGGGTCTGCATTCGTGTGATTCAGATGGTCTCCCAGGGCCCACTGCATTCTTCTTTATGTTGAATATCTATTATGTAGCTTCTTTAACCTTCTCTGGTTCTATTTTTTTCTCTTCTTAATGATTTTCAGACACTTGAGCAGTGAAAACATTTCTGCAAAAAACATCTTATATGTAAAGCTGATGAAGGTGGAACTGCTCTGGATAAAGTGGGTGTGGGCTTGTCTTGGCTCCTCCCACCCAGGCCTCCTGACACCAGGCCCTGTGTTACTTCCACAGGACCCCAATGATTCCCTGGGACGTTCTTTTGAAAACTTCTGCTGTGTACTTAGCTTTGGCTTTCTCAGTTTACTTTTTCCAATGACCACCCTTTTACACATCCTGAAGAGACAGTCTAATGGGCTCTGTTTTATCTTGTTGCACCTGACTGGACTGTTGATCTAATCTGTGGTGGCCAGCATGGGGAAGAGTTCACGTATGTAAAATGTGTCCACATAGGGCTGTCCCTTCAACAAGGGCCGGGTAAGCTAGTGTCTCAGCAGAAACTGTGTGTGTGGCAGCAGAACTGCCGTATCTGCTGCGTGGTGGGGTTGGAGCAAGTGTGTCGGTGCCTGAACCAGGAAAGGACAGCACCAGCTTCAAACAGCCCCGACCAACGCATAGGAGAGAGCAGCTGAGGGATAGGAAGCGGAATCCAAACAGTCACCATGGGGATCTGAACGTCCTTTACGCACAAGAATGAGAGACGCTGGGCTTTGGACTCAGGGGACTGTGGGATGCTCAAAACCGATAAAGAAATGATTGTCACCAAAGTGATGGGTGTGGTCTGGGGGTCGGGGAAACAAAGGTAACCTTCATCTTCCTCTTTGTGTAGGTGTGGAGTTAGCTTTTTAAAAATGTATTCTTTCCATTTTCAAGATGTCAAGCATAAAACGCCAACTCATTCTCAGTTTAAGAGTTAAGTTCTTATTCTTGGGAAGGGCAGAAGTTGCTTTTGTGCCCACATGAGATACTGCTTTGAAGGATGCCTGGCCACAGTCTTTTTGGTGGGGTTGGACTGCACCAGCACGATGGTGGAAACCCAGGCAGGAGGCCAAGAGAAGGAGCTGTGGTCCTCCCAGCCAGAAGAAACCCAATGTGCCCCTACGTGGGCCCTCTTCCTCCAGCACACAGAAGGCCTGCCTCCTGCAGTGCCCTTGGACTTGGCATCAGAAACTGTGAAGGAAGCAGCTTTGCTGCCTGCAATTGGAACAAAGTATTTGTACTTACTACTCACATTTGAAGACCATTGCCTCCAAAAGGAATTAGTCTGAAGAAACTCATGTTATAACAATTCTCTTCCACCTTCTCTGGGGTTCTATCACAAACAAATGGGTGTAGCTTATTGGGAGTTGCGGGAAAATAAGTATTTTATTATGTACTGTACATTTTCACATTTGCTTCCCAGAGAAGGTGATGGTGAAGCTGAGTCTTAGAGAATGAAGAGGAGCTATTTCCATGAACAAAGTGAAAAAGGCCCCCTCACTGAGGGATCATGGACATACCTGTAGACCAGCACTATCCAGTAGAAACACAATGCATGCCACAAATGTGATCCAGATTAAACAAAAATGCAACAAAGCAGGGGATATCATTGAATAGTACCATATTTTCAGACTACAAATTTGGGAAGAAAGGCAGGTGCATCTTATAGTCCAAATGTCACTTGCCTGGCTCACTGAGGGTGGGAGGGCAGTGGAGCAGGGTCCCAGGAGGCAGGAGCAGGGTTGCCACTGCGGGAAGCGGCAGCAGCAGGAGTGGGGCGATGCTGCGGGCCCTGGGCTGCAGGAGGGGGGTGTCCCGGCAGTGCCAAGCAAGAGAGGCAGAAGCGGAGTCCCTGCTGTGGCATACTATAGTGCTAGGGAGGAGGGTACAGGCGGTGCAGGCACGTTAGGAGAAGAAAGCCTGCGGCGCCCGTGCATGCCTACGTCCTGTGACTGGTGCATCCCCCATTAACATTAACGGAGGCAAATTCCACTGCAGGGTCCCTTGTCAATGTGGCCCTGCAGCTGTTGCAAAACTACAACTCCCACGATACTTGGACAGGTTGGGATGATGGGAGCTGTAATTTGGCAACAGCTGCAGAGCACACAGTTGTGCAAAACTGCTGTCCCCTTACAAGAGTGTTGCACAACCTGAGGCCCTCCAGCAGCAGATGCCCCCATAACAGTGCATCCCCCACTGATGTCCTCAGCTACAGTGCCCCCATAACTATGAAGACACAGTCCTGACAGTTCTGTCGTTACTGTATTTTGTTGTACAAAGACACAATCGCGTACCGTAGTCTCCTGCTGAAATCTACCGTATTGTGGAAAGATATCAAAGCAGAAAAGGATTTCATATAAAATCCCGCTTAAACTGGAGGTAGTGAAGTACGCCAGAGAACATGGGAACCGAGCAGTGGAGAGACACTTTGGGCCACCTCCAAGAGAAAAAATGATATGGGAATGGAGGAAACAAGAGGATCAACTGCAAAACACAGATGAAATGAAACAATGTTTTCATGGGCATGCCGCAAAATGGCCACAGTTAGAAGCAGACATGAAAGAGTGGATCACACATCACAGGACAATGGCTCTTCAGTATCTACAAAAATGATCGTATATGAAGCCAAACTTCTTGCTGCAGAGAAAGGCATTGAGGACGTCACTGGATCACCATCGTGGTGCCCCAGATTTGTGAGGAGGTTCGGCCTTGCTCTGCACATCAAAACTAGCATTGCACAGAAAATGCCTATAGAATTTCACAAATTTGTACTGGGTGCAAGAAAGAAAAATGGATTTGAAGTAAATCAGATTGGGAACATGGATGAAGTCCCATGAACCTTTGATGTTCCATCAAACAAGACTGTTGATGTGAAAGGTGCCAAAACCAGCACCGTGCAAACCCCAGGGCAGGATAAAACCCATTACACAGTCGTGTTGTCCTGCTGTGCAGATGGCACTAAACTGCCACCAATGCTGATTTTCAAGAGAAAAAACAAGCCAGAAGAGGCAATCCCAAGAGGAGTTATTGTTCATGTTCATGACAAAGGATGGATGGACGGAAATGGCACGAAGATATGGATAGAAAAAGTGTGGTCCAAACGTCCTGGAGGGCTTCTGAAAAAGCCTGCTCTATTAGTGCTTGACCAGTTTAGGGCACATATCACTGAAGCCACAAAAAAGAGATTTAAAGAAGAGGGAACCATCTAGCCATAATTCCTTGGGGGGCGGGGGGGAGGAGGACTTCCAGCCAGTTGCAACCTTTGGGCATTTCCATCAACAAGCCATTTAAAGCTTTCATGAGAGAAGAGCGGAACGAATGGACGGCTGCTGGAGATGATGACCTGACACCAACCGCACGAATGAAGAGGCCCACTGTTACCCAAGTTTGCGAGTGGGTGGAAAGCTCAGGGTGGTCAGTTAAGGATGAAACCGTTGTGAGGTCCTTCAAAAAGTGTGGCATCAGCAATGCCATAGACGGCTCTGCAGATGACACCCTGTGTGAACAGAGTGAAGACAGTGACACTAGTGATTCTGAGGAGCTGAGCTCCACAAATGTGGACAGCAGTGACGCGGAGTTCTGGGGGTTCCCTGGTGATTAGAGGAGTTTCTGTGCTGAAAGCTTAGAGTCAGTAATAATGGTTGATAACACTGCTGTTGAGTTCTGTTTACATTTGCATTGGTGAAGTAATATGTCATTTATGTTATTAAAGATTTTACCACACTTTTTGCTTCAAAATTTATTTCCCTATTTTCCTCCTCTAAAACCTAGGTGCATCTTATAGTCCAAAAAACTAGTATATTTTATTTAATTCAACAAGTCCTAAATATTGTCACTTAACAAATAATGTGTTTTAAAGTTATTAATGAAATACTTACATTCTTTATTTTACGCTAAATTTTAAAAATCTAGTGCGTATGGTATACACCTATAGCACAGATCAATTTGAACTAACCATATTCCACATGTTCTGTAGCCGCGTGTGTCCAGAAGCTGTCGTATCTGGCAGCGCAGGTTCAGATGATGGAGGAAAACCTCGCAATATTAAGTAAGCAGGGAGCTCCTTGGATACCTGTCGCACAGGCTAGATGCAGATGTCAGGTGGGGGATGGAAGGGAGATGCGGGCAGACACCAGACCACGAAGGCCGTACACGCCAAGTTAGGGAGTCTCGATTTAATCGTGAAGGCACTTGGGAGCCTTCGATGCCTTTGTAGGTTTATGTAGATCATATTTGAGCTTTGGAAGATGATGCTGACAACTATGGTGGGCTGACTGAGGGAGGAGGCACGGTGCGAGGAACACTGGCGCTCCTCTCTCCACCCTTTGGGTTTCTCTGTGTTTAAGGGAACATTCATATAAACTCTAGCAATGAGTGAACAGCTGTTCTCAATTTCAGTGTTTCATGAGTCTTGTATGTTTTCTGGGCCTTTATGAGAATTTGAAGGGTAAGGTGGAAGAGGAATTAAGAACATCAGGTTGTTAAAGAGGAAACGCTGGGTGGGAACACCTTGGGCCTGGACTAAGCAGCTCATGCCGTGCAGCCCTTCGGCAGAGACCCTGGCCTCACCGAACCGCTTTGTGCAGGAGTCACACCGTTACCCACTGCACACGTGCGTGGCAGAAGGCAAGCTTTCTGGATTCGTTTTCTTCTCAGGACTGCCTATTTTATGGGGGCCTTTCTTCTTCTTCCCGCCTGTGCTTCTGCCACTTTGTTCCCTGGCTGCATCAGTTTCTAACCCGAAAGATAGCACGCAAATAAATTTTACATGTGAAAGTAGATCAAGTTGAATCTTGTTCAAGATTCAATTTGCGCTAGCCATGCCCCCCTTTTTTAGGCTCGGGAGCTTCCCAAACTATGCTAGTTCTCTTGAGCCAAATGGTAATGACTAACATATATGTGGAGCAGCGAGCAAGATTGGAGGCCACGAGCAAAAGGAGGTGCTGCTCTCACTGATGGGGGAGGTGCCTGTGCGCCTCACACCTGCCTCCACTCCAGGCACCATCCAACCCTCTTGCCCCAAGGCCCGGAAGTGGCTAGAGCAGCAGGTAATTCTGATGACTGTCATTCACGTCAGGACATGGACCACCCAGGCGGCTCTGCCTTGCACTGCAGCCGCGTCTCAAGTGGTTTCAAAAACTATTTCAAAAACTACAATTTCTTAAATTTCAAAACCAAGTCCTCAGATTACATAATGTTGATGGGTTCATTTATTTTGCCCAAATTAGAGCCCAGGCAACCCGGGAATGATTGGTGGTTTGATGAGATAACAGAAATGAAAGGGGAAATGAACCCTGTGTTACATTGTTGGGGAACCGCCGGGACTGCGCTGGGCCACTTGTCAGTAACTGCTGTTCCTCTCCACTGGGTGCATAGTTTACCCAGTTAGTAGATTATTAGAAAAGAATGTTTGCCCTGACTGATGGGGCACAGTGCGTTGGATGTCATCTGAAAACTGAAGAGTCACTTGTCCGGTTCCCAGTCAGGGCACATGCCTGGGTTGTGGGCCAGGTCCCAGGATGGGAGAATGAGAGGAAAAAATTCCCCTCTCTAAAAATAAATAAATAAAATCTTTAAACAAAAAAAGAAAAGGATTTTTTTCTCTTTCTTTTTTAAAAAAAAAAAGGGTCTGCATTTCGAGCCCAGTGTTCCTGGGAAGCCAGCTGCAGCGCCTGGCTGGCATCTGTCCATGGTGCTTGTGCTGGGCGATGCTGTTCCGGAAACGGCAAAGCCCCCAACGCAAGCCCCGGACACACCCTCTTCCCAGCCCTTTGCAGCGGGGACAGTATCTCTGGGAAGAGAGGAAGACCTGGACCGAGATAGTTTTTCCCATTGTTCAAATAAAACACTAGGTCATTAGCCTTTTCAAAGGTAAAAGATTTCTCTCTCTGAGTTCTCCACATATGCTTACTCATAAAGGAAAAAAAAAGAGACAAAGTAACTAGGAGCTGGAAAACTGCATCCGTTGCTTTTGTCAACTGTCTTCTTTCAAAGGTGGATTTGAGAGATTAAGTGATAATAAGATGAGTATCCCTAAGCGGGTTTCCCAAAGAAAAGAGAAAATCCTAGAGATTTCCCCATTGGGTTGCTTTTGAGGAGCTTGTTTCAAAAGAGAAGAAAATATTGATTGAGTGCAGACTGGGAGGTTTTGTCTTTATAAGGAAAAAAAATTATTGCTGGAAAAATAAAGCACGAAGGGGAAACATAAGCCAGCCCGCCAGTGTCTCCTCACTGGGCCTTCCCTTCTTTTAACCTGGTTGCTTCGAGTGTCCTTCTTGGATAAGGAGAGTGAGGATTCCTCAGACAGATCCTGATTAGGATCTTTTTACCAGGAAAACTGGATCCAAATCAGACTCAAGAGTCTAATCAATACCATTGATAATGTGGTGGAACAGAAATACTTGGACTTTTCACTTAGAAACTTGCCTTTCACAAGCAGTGGTGAATATTCTGTGATACATAACACTAGTAAAAGCAATTGGGAGGTGAGGGTGCAAATGAACTTCAATCGGATTGGCTGAGAACGTGGCAAACGAGTTATTCCACTTGAAACTCAAATATCCTCCCCTTCCTAGGAAAATGGAAACGAACAAATTAAACAACAGTTAAACAAATTGTAAATCCGTAGCCCTGTGTACATGCATTTATTCATTCATTCTTCAATCATTAATTGAGAGCCTACTAAACGTTAGGTAGACGGTGTGAGGGGTTTAAAATGAATGGTACAGGACTCTGACTGTAGAGGGGAGGCAATTCTAGTGGCAGAAGTGGGTTAGGGAATCGTTACATACGAGGTAAGGGGCAGGATATGTGTGCGGTGTCATGAAACCCCAGGAAATGGGCTTTTTCTTCCAGTGGAATGACATGAGGATTTTAGTCCATGCAAGACTTTTTTAAAAAATAAAATTTGGTATTTTCTTTCATCATTGAAGGTCTCCATTAGGACATGTTTCATGTTGCTACAATATATTGCTAGAAGAAGAATTAAATGCTGCACTTGGGATACTTTTGCACTTGGTTTTTCGTGTGACTATATTTTGTAAAATGATTGCAGGGGAAATTTGTGGGAAATGTTCAGATCTACAGGGTTTTTGTGATTTGAAGCCGAAGCTGTGTGTCAGAAAGGAAGTGTATCAGATTATGCTGCTGGAATGGAGAACAGTGGCCTTTTTCTGCTAAATGCCTCCCTTGGGTTCTCCATCTTACTCCCTTCTACCTCACCTGATACATTTTTACTTTTATTTGGCCGGCAAGCCCAAAAGGAAGTGTGACGTCTTACCTACCCAGGATATTTTGGTTTATTTGGCCCTGGGAAGCCTCTGTGGGCTTTACAGGCTGTGCCAGTTCTCAGGAGTAGATCGCGTATGGCTGGTGTCCCTCCTGGTGACCTTCGCCGCCATCTGGGTCTGGACCCGCGTCTGCCCGCTCAGCCCAGCAGGGCAGGGTCTCAGCCCTGAGTCTGCAGATGCTTCACCCGGACTCGGCTTCCATGACTCATGCCATCTGTTGGTAATTTGTTGTTATTCTGGAGTTAGGGGTTTTCAAAGGTTTCGATTTCTGGAGTCCCTCCATGAAGTGCACTGTCTGGCCACGGTTTTCCAACTCCAGCTTCCCATCCGGTCTCGGGCCAGGCCCCAGCTCTGAGTCAAGCTGCCATGGACGTAATGATAATGTTCTTTGCACTTCAGAAAGCTTCACACCAAGTTCCTGCCCCCTCCTGAGTGAGTTTCACTCTTCATGGGACTTGTTTGAAGTTCAGCCAAGCTGGCAGCCCTGGGGTTCCATTTTTACAAGCTCTAGCAACAGTAGGCTGCAGTCCTTTGTGTCACCATGCCATCTGCTCGTCTTTTTCCCTTTTCAAACTGTAAGCAAAGTGAGTGAGCTACCTCCACCAGAAACACCCCCCCAACTGAAGCACATTTGCATCAAGTCCACCTAAATGACACTGCTTTGTCTGTTCTAAATCACACTTCTTCCCCCTACTTCCAGAAGAAGTTTTATTTTCATCAAACACATAAACAATAAGAAAAATGAACGTGTATTTTTTTTTACATACCAGGCACTGCGCTACATGTTTTATGGTCTCGTGATTCCATTTTATCTACAAAAGCCCAATGAAGTGCCATTCTTACCCCTGCTTTTTGCATATAAGGAAATTGGGACTCAGATAGGTTAATTAACTTACCTGTGACCATTGATAAAGCCTAAATATAAACCCCGCTGCCTGTCTCTTCAGTATAAGAGCTTAATATTTTTTGTATACCGCCCTCTCTTGATATTAATTATCCAACCTTTGAATTTCAATGCCTTGGAATAAAAAAATCCCTTACTACTTAAATAGAGCCTCACGCATCCATTAGCAATTCTCATTCATTTTTTCATCCAACAAATATTTATTGAGCATCTATTGCATACACCATGCTGGGTCCTGAGGAGGCAATTATGAAGAAGTCTTGTCTCATAGAGCTTATAATATAGTTTGGGCTACATTTATTTGTTTAACAAATCTTCGTAAGAAACAGTATACAGTTGCTGTGCTAGGAACTGGTGCTATACAGTCAAAAACAATACCATTCCTTAACTGTATTATACTCACAGTTAAGCTTTCCAGTATATTGGAGCTCTCAGGAATTGCAGTTTCTGGATTAGGAATCAGAAGAGCTGGATTCTAGCACCAGCATTTATTATGTATGTCTTGGCCAAGTCATGGAACTTCTCTCTCCCTTTCTCTCTTGGTTTCTTCACATATTAAATAGGTATCATAGAAGGTTACCTCCAGCTCTGTAAAAACCGTTTCTACTTTAACTGGTCTTACACGGGATGCTAAGGTTTAGCATTATGGAGAAACAGAAAAGAGGTAACTCTAGGTTTGTGAGAGAAGCAGGGAAAAAATTCAAGCGGCATGTTAACCAGATGGCTTCAGGTAACAGAAAACATGACCAATCACTTAAAAACAAATATGAATTAATTTTTCCACATAAAAAGACATACAAGGAGAAGTGTTTCTGCTGTTATTTTAATTGCTCAACAATGCTGTGAAAGACCTAGTTTCTTTCTAGGTTTCTGATCTGCCACCCTTTGGATGTTGGCCTTTCATCCTCAGAGTTATTGTCCCATGGTTGCAAGATGGGTTCTGTGGTTTTCAGAATTGTTTTCTCATCCTGGTGTCCAAAGCAGAAAAGAAGCCATAGGAGAAAAATGTCTTTCTTCCTAGTGTCGCACTTTTTGTTGTTGTTTTCACCCTGGAATAGAAGCCTTCCTCCTTCTGACATTTCCTTTTATCTTATTGGCTAGAACTGAGTTACATGTCAAGCCCTAAACCAATCAGAATTAAACCTTTGGATCTGAGGTGGGGCTTCTACTTTCTCTGAAGTCATGGAATCTCTACCTGCTACAATGTCTGGGTTTGATTTGCAAGGAAGAAAGTAGGCAATTAAGAATGTCTGTCATAGAGAGGTGAGTGGAAGCAGACACTCAAGCAATGGTCATTTAGCCTTAGAAAAGCCTAAGTACTTGGAGACATTGTAATGAGCAGGAATACTCAACAGATTAATTCTTGGAAAGATAGATCTTGAAAAAAAAAAATCAACTTTCGTTGTCCAAAAAGGTTTTGTATTCAGAGTAGATTATCCATTAAAGGGAAAGCTGGGAGATAAAATTGCTGCTAAAAGGCTTCTATGAACTTCTCATGATTGGCTTGTATTTGGAATGGAGAAGAACCAGGTATAACTTCTTTTTCATCTTAAATTCAGATACTGCAGAAGTAATTAACAAAGAAGATCCGTGCTCACTGGGGCAGCCTGAAAGAACTCAGTCATCCAAAAGTTTTTGTTAAATTGAATGCCTTGATACAACGATAAATAACACACAGTCTACTCACAGGCAGAAAATTTAGATTTCTATGCATTTCCAACTGTAATTGCAGTATAATGAGTGCTTTACCGCACATGAATGCTTAGGCCCAGAATACAGCACTGGGAAGGGGCTGGTCAGTTCTGCTTGGAATGGGGCAGATGGGGATGCAGGTCGGATGTGTAGTGGAAATGATGTTTGAGCTGGACCCTGAAGGAAGAAAACAGGTATTCAGGGTTGAAACATAGAGAAGGATAATGGAGTCAGGGGAATCTTATAACAGAAATCAAACTCCTCTGAATCTTTTTTCGGCAGACACTTAAGACATTCAGGATCAAAAGAATCAACACTTAAACCAGCTAATTGGAAAACTTGCCATTTTTTTCTTTGTTGAGATAGACTGTTGCTGTTGCTTCAAAAAAAAGTGAAATAAGCTAATCAGAGGAAGACAAATACTGCATGATTTCGCTTTTGAGGAATCTAATGAATAAACTGAACTAACAAGCAAAATAGACTCAGAGATAGACATCAGGATGACAGCTATTGAGGGGGAGGTTAGGAGGTGGTGGGATCAAGCAAAAAGGAAAATGACTCATAGACCTGGACAACAGTGTGGGGATTGCAGTGGGGGTGGGGGGGGGAGATAAGGGGGTTAAACGGTAATGGAAAAAACAGAATAATAAAAAAAAATAAGGAGGTGATGGATGCTTGTATATGGCTGTTTTCTGATGAGCCGAGGCATTGGCCTTGGGCAGAACAGTGGACAAGCAGCCCCTAATGAATATGGGAAGGACTGTGTGCTCAATTCCTCACCCCTGCTACCATGCGATCTTGTTTTGCTCTCACTGTTCCACTTCCACGTTCCTATTTATGAGTCCATCTTGCGATGGAAGCTTCACATCCTAAACAGTGAGATGTGTGTCATCACAGCTCTGACCTTCCCATGCCCAAGCACAAGACCTGCCACACTGTCGATGTTCGAATCGTGGATGTTAAACAAATGAGTGATTGAGTAAGCTCAGTGAGAACTTGGCCATGGCTGTCGTATGTGCGGGCCACACAGACAATTGGAACTTATGGAGTACTCTCCTGACTGTGTTATATTAAGCATATCTGGCTCCAGATGTTTCCTCTGACTAGAATGTATGACATGTGCCAGTAGGTGGGGAGCAGAGGCCAAAGGTCTCCCTATAATTAGGTACGTGTAACTATAAGGTTCCGAGTCAAAGCCAGCCACTGCCAAAGCCCACCTAAAATGGGCCAAGAGACTGAATGAGCAGGGATCAAACATGCATTCAAACTGCGCATGAAAGGGAGCGCATAGAGGGGTTAATTTTAGAGTCTTCAGCCAGCTGTTTGAATCCCAGTTTCATTACTTCCTGGTTCTATGACTTTGGGCAAATCACTAAACCCTTTGTTCCTCAGTTTTCTCATCTGCAAAATAGGGCTGTTGTGAGAATGAAATGAATATATGTGTGTCCCTTCATATTATCGCATGCCTGGCAAATAGTAAGCACTCTACACGTGCTGATGACTTGACCTGCACAACAACCTAGGAAATAAGTATTATTTTCCCACTTCGCAGATGGCGGAAGTTTGGCTTAGTGATATTAAATGAGGCCCTGGATCTGCTAGGTCAAGTAGGTAATAAGTAACACAATCAGGGTTGAAATTTAAATCTGACACTACAACCTCTGTTGTAAGAAACTGAGTGACTGCAGATTATGCTACTAGTGGCAATCTGTTGACCTTAACTTTGCTAGACAGTAACTGAGACTTCCATTAATAAGTCTCCTTTAACAAACCTGGCATTTCTACATGAAATCATAACCCGCGGATGCCCCTTTCTGCCTGGGATCATGAAAATGATGGAATCACGGATTTGAGAACGTCAACCAATCACAGTTCCTCTTTTCCAGACCGATTTTCCTAACACTTGGCTGTCTATGGGAAAGAAACATTTTGTTTTCTTTCTTTGTAATTTGAAATCTGCCAAGAACCAAAATTTTTATAAATTATAATTTAAAAATGATTACTAGAAAAAGGAGATGAAAAAACAAACAACAGTCTAGCCTCAATTTTTATATTATTAGATTTAATGGGCAAACTGCTAGAGAAACTTCTAGATGCTTATTCTCAATTTCTGTACTTATCTTTTTATGGATCTGTACCAACAGCCAGCTCTGATCCACAGGCCACACTCAGAGTTTGTGGTGAGAAGAACTTCTGTGAAGAATTATCAAACGGAAGTGATACCAATTCCTATTCGCTTTTTGCTTATGAGGAAGTTCCTCAGATTGCTATGGATTTTCCTGTACAAATATTGACCTGCTGTTTGCGAGGCCACCGGAGAACCTCTATCAGAGGGCACAAGAAAAATGATCTGGAAAAATAAAATAAAACAAAATGGGAAAATCACAGCCACTACAGTGGATCTTGTGCTGGGCACAGGGTAAATGTTAAAGTCACTTTTAAGAAAGGCTCAAGAGAGCTCCTGAGAGAGACAGGCCCTGGGAGTTCTTCAGAAACACTGCTACAGCCCAGAGCTAGTACAAACCGCCAAGCGAAACCCCTACCCTTGCGAGTTAGACCAAGCGGTTTTGGAGTTGTTGTGTGGAGTTAGGTGGAGTTACGTGGAGCCCTCTCCCTCACCCCTCAGCCTGTATCCCTGCCTCAAACCAGACTCGCTTGGCAACTTTTCCCTCAGGTCCAAACTCAAATTGGCTGTCACCCTCTTTGCACTTTTAGGATGAGGTACTAAGAGAAAAAAACAGAAAGAAAAGCCAAGCAAGGAGAGTTTATTCCCATGAAGACTTTCTAGTGTACCTCCAATCAGATGCTCCACTTTTTAGTTCATTAGCTTTTATTTTTTATTTAACAAATACTTCCACTGTGCTTATTATATGCTGGGCACTGTCGTAAGTAATTTGTAAACATCAGCTCACTTAATCCTCACAATAACCCTAAGAGGTGGGTTCTATTACTCTGTCTGTTTTGTAGATGAGGAAATAGAGGCACAGAGCATTTGAGGATCATCCCGAAGTCACACAGCTGGTTGTCATCTATGGCAGCCTCCTCCTTGTCCCAGATGAAAAGGAGAAGTAGAAGGAAAGGCTTAGAATGAGCGGGAACGATAGCAGTATGAGGGGAATGGAGTCTTAGTCCAGAAGAAACAAGACCTCTGGCGTGAAAAAGCAGCCAAATCTCTGAAGAACGACAGGGGACACTAGTCATGGTAAGGGAAAACAGACTTAAGACTGCATGGCAGGGCTGGTACGTAATGTGAGCACATAGAACCAAAATTACGTATCCGTCATAACCAAACTCACACCAAAGGACATGGGGGGACACCTGTAACCATAACAACAATAATAAAGTAGCTATGTTCTTTTTCAGTCTCTACCGTGGGGCAGCTGACATTTATAACTTGGTTTAATCCTCACAACCCTATGAGAAAGACAGTATTATCCCCATTTTTCAAATGAAAACATTAATAACAGTACAGAGAGGTATAATAAATCATTCAGAGTCTCACAGACACTGATTGGCAAAACTAGAATTTCTTTCCAGTTCTATCATGATCACAGGCCATTTGTAGCTGACCACACTGTCAGAGTTGATGACCCCATGCCATGGAGGTTTGAGTTAGCAGAATCTAAACCTGTGCGCAAAGTCACACTGTGTCCCAGAATCTCATAACTATGTTACCTACAAATGAAACTAAATAAGTTACTTGTTTTTTTCCCCAATGGGGAAAACCCAAGAAAGACAAACCTAGTCACCCATTGACACAGGACACAGAACACTGAACACTAGACACATGCATCTTACAGGAGGAACAGAGACATGAGAGCTGAGAATATGTCCCCACTGAAAGTCCTGGGGTATCTGTCTCTCTTACAACAGGTCGTATGTGGTCTGCGGGAGGCGAAATGTTACTGAGCCTAACGGCTATCTGATGCCCTGGATGGATCAGCCTCTAGAGTGATCGGGTTCTTCCAACATTATTTCCATCCTAGATCTACATAAAGTTTGTTGACAGAGCTGGTTCCTGAGACCAGACCAGAGGGTGTTTTCATTGCTTCACAGAACTTGTATGAAATGTGTTCCCTTCCTTTTACAATATTTGCCAGTCCAGCTACTTTTCAATCTTTCATAAACAATCACTTGATTGTGTAGGAACATTTGCAGTGGCCATAGGTAGATGCTAAAGCCATATTGGGTGTGTAATTGGTATTCTATGTAGGACATTCAGTTTATCTAAAGCAGTTCCAGAATAAGATCATAAAAAAAACAAATAATTCTGGAACGGGTCATCAGGAGTGATACTCTTGGAATGCCAAGTGAAATTGTGAAAACAGCACTGGTAGGAATTTCAAAAGGAAAGGTGTGGGGAAGCCTGTGTGTTCTTGGAATTGGCAAGGTACTTTCCCAGAATCTTATACTTACTCGGAACCCTAGCTGTATCTCTCTTTGAATGGTCTCCCAGTTAAAAATAGCCAGCTACAGTATCCTAGACACCCAAATGCCAGGAATCTTCTGACCAGGTGAAGTCTCATCTTTCAAGATATCTGACCTTAAGCCACCCCAGATCAGCCTGTCCATTTTGTTTGATAACGGTGGTAACGTGGGTATCGTTAAGTGCTAGTCAAGGGTGATGGAGGAAGGAGGCTTTCTAAGGCTTACTTGAGGAGAGTAATCATAGTTCAAAAGTATTGCTGTGGGTTACTGTCTTACCACCCCTGAGGGTGGACTAGGAGGAGAAATCCATCCCCTGTGGTATGGGAGAAAGGAAAACGTAATAGATGGAGATTTTCAGGATTGGGTTGAGGTTAAGGGAAATGGGGAAGGTGGGGAGGAATGCAAGAAACATTGTAATCTGTGCTTGCCAGGCTCATCTGTGAGTAGATGTCCATTTAGTTTGAACCGGAAAGCATTTTCCACCCACACAGGCATCCTCAACGAAAAGGATGCAAATATGGTACTCATTTCTCAACCCTCCCCTCTCACTCTCAACACAGACATAGCTAATCAATCACAGCACTCTTCCCTGCCATGCTAGCACTTGGCATGTAAATCCTTCTCACCCAGTGTTCCAGGCATAACAGTTGGCAGATGAGTTCAAACCTGTTTACCTTCTCTTGTCAGCACTGGTAATGCAAAGATGAGTAAAACCTAGCTCCTGACCTAGGCTTGCAAACTCGAGGGAAGTAGACGTACCAGGAGTGACTTATATATACTATTTCAAGATGAAATGATAGAATTATGCATTCGATGGTATGGGAACATGGAATGAAGAGTAACTATTCCTGAAAAAAGTGTTTCCTGGAGGAAATGAACATGAATGAGATTAAAAGGAGAGAGTTCATTTCTCAGTCAAAGTGGGATAGGCTTGGGGCTTACCGTATTTTGCTGTGTATGATGCGCATCCATGTTTTTGTGTGCGTTATACACAGGATTATTATGCCCATTATTGTATACCCATGGCATGTAATTGTTATACTCATGTATAATGTGCATGCTTATTTTACCTCAAAATTTGAGGCAAAAAGGCAAAATATGGGTAATTTGCATGGCCTGTGAAGGTGCTTTCTCAGCCTAGGGTCTGAGTGGGGAATGGCAACAGGTGAGGCTAGGTGGCAGCCCAAGGTCAAGAGTGGTCTCTCCTTGATTGCCGTGTGTCACAGATTTTTCTTGTAGAAAAATTCCCAGCCTGACTGGGACGCCATGGGAGCCATGAAATTACTGCAAGAGTTCCACAAAGTCATAGCCCACTGAGTGGCCCCCAAAACATGGTGCATGTACCACATAGGTGTGCACTTTATAATGTCGCTGCTGAGAACACACAGTGTTCTTGGAGCAGTAGAAGATCCAGGGAGAAGAAGGCTTTCACCCGCAACTGTTTAATCAGAGGTGCCACAAACCCAACACCGTGACCATAAAGGTACCGCTCGAGAACTGACTGATTGAATTGGAAAATGTGCTTCCTGCGCAAGACAGGAAAATGTGGGCCATTCGGAAGTGTCCTGGGATCTGAATGTCTGCTGGGGTGCTTTTACGATATCTCACATTGTCAAGTTAATTCTTCTTTTATTGAAAAATATACAAACTCAGTTTGGGCTCACGAGCTCATAGCGCTTGTTACCACGAAAGCCTTTTCCTGACATCCCGGAGTACTTGAACTTAGGATCATTCTCTGAGAAGTCATTATATCTAAATAAATACTCTATGAAGGAAATATGCTCAGCTATTAATCTGACTAATAGTTCAACTTTTGAAGAAGAAATGATCTGTAACATTACCACTAAATTAGCATCATTAAGGATCAGAAACCATTATTGCTTTTGTGGGAGGGTGCACCTCTGAAATTCCAGTTCATAAACAAGGCTTCTGGGTTTATTCATCAAAACACTGAACATTAGCCAGTCCTCAGTACCAAAGTTAATATCATAATCTCTTACACTTGCGTAACATAGTTGGCAAAGCACTTTCTCTTACATACGTTGTATTATTCAATGCTTCTAATAGCCATTAGAGGTAGGTGGAAAGCTATTATGAAACCTGTGTTAGTATTAAGTATTGCCATTATCCTGTGGATTTTTTAAACAAATGCCTATATAACAGAATGAAACAAAAGATTCGGTAATTACCAACAATGAGAAATTGGGACATTAGCCCTTTCCCATCCCATGCCAGTTAAGTCATAGAGAGGTTATGCAGAGTTATTGAGAGTCCTTTAATATTTTTAAGGTGAGTAAGCACCCCAAAGATGAACCCAGTGAGCCTAATAACAAATTGGGTCCCATGGCAACCTGGCAGCATGCAATTTGAGGAATTATCCCAATTTGAAACATTGCTATTAATAGCACATTTTTCATAAGTACAAAATGTACCCCTGAAAGCATGAAAAATGAAGTCAAATTTGTAAGGAACTGAAGAAAAGGGAGGGAGGATGGATGAAAGGAACAGGGCTGGGAAGGAGAAGGGGAAGAGGTGCCCGTTTCTGAGGAGAGGTCAAGCAGTGGGTGTGTAATTAGTGCAATCCACCGAAGCAGACAAACTTTAGGACTTGCTGTCAGTTTTTTTCTGGACGACATTTTGATATGTGCAGCAGCAAAGTTTACTGACATTGCATCTATTTATACAAAGTAATGAAAGAAGATGAAGAAGAAAGAATATAGCTTCCAGAGAAGATTTTGCATGTGTAGAGTTTCATGGCAGTTTCAGTTTCCCCCAAGGGCTCTGCACTAAATTTATTGCTCTTTTCATTTTATTGATACTATAATGGAATTTGATACACTCTAATTCGGAATCGAAGATGTTTATTCATTTCATATGTCAGTACAAAATCCAATCAGGAACAAATATTGCCCCTCCCAAAGCTACAATCATACAGAATGCTAATTGCTTTGAAAGGAAATAAACAAGTTTTGGATGAGGGTGCTATTCTTTGCTGTCAACCAATGAAGCAGTCTCAAAAGTGGGGCTCTTCATCCGAATTTTTCCTACTGAACAATTTGGGTGTTTCTGTCCTGCAAAGACAAACACCGCAAACTTGATTAGCTGCTGCTCCCATTCGTTGATCTATTTGCTCCCAGGCTTGCAAACATCCTCTGTCATACTGACAGCGATGTAGCCTATGAATACCCTCAGCAGAGATGTGTTACGGGCCGTCTAGCTTATCAGCCAGCAGAATAGGCTTTCCAGAAACACAGGTCGGTGTTCAAGTCACAAAGCTCAGGATTTAAGTCCTGAATTCTGCTTACTAACTGACCCATCCTAGAGAAGATATTGAACCCCTCTAAGTTTCATTCAGTTTCTTCTTAGAGTTAGTTGGGAAGGAAATGAGATGATCCATTTGAGCCATTCAACACAGAAATGGACACGTAGGAAGTGTTCATTTTAAAAATGGTTAGTAAATGTTTGTGCGTGAAGCCAATAAAATAATAGCCAACATTTACTGAGCAATGTATATACATACCAGGCACTGTTCTACATGTTTTGCATGTAAGACCTCTTAATCCTCTCAACAACCATATGAAGAAATCAAAAAGTTCCAGCTGACTGTGAGAGTTAGCAAACTAGAAAATTCGAGGGAGCAATGTCCACACAAGACCATCCTCACTCAACTCTGACATCAATTGCAAGTTTGGGGATTCTCAAAATCCTCCACAGGTTCGAAAATCTGCTAGCAGGACTCACAGAACTCATTGAACACTGTTATTCTAGGAAAAGGATACAGATTAAAATGAGCCAAGAGAATGAGGACATAAAGAAGGGTCTAGGAGGTGTCCAAAGTGGGTTGCAGTTTTCCTTTCCCCCTACAGCTATGGATGGCATTAGTTCTTCTCTGTGACAATGTGCACAGAATATTGCCAACCAAGGAAGCTCACCTGAGCCTTTGGTGGCCAGAGTTTTTATTGGGGCTTATTCATGTACTTCCTGCATGGCTGGCTGCTAGTCTCCACTCCTTTCTTGGAGGGAGAACTGATACCAAGTAGCCTAAAGCCCCCATCATAAAATCACATTGTTAGACTGTCTGGTGGCAGAAGCTTTGTGACTTGAAAAATTTAAAAAAAAATTCAAGTTCTCACTAGTAATTTATATTGAAATGTAAAAAATGTCAACAAAAATATGTTCATGCCTTATCTCTAGAATCTCTGAATATTACCTATTACGGCAAAAGTGTAATTATTAGCTCATATGACAAAAATACATGATCAGCTAAAGATTTGGAAAGGAGGAGCTTATCTTGATCAAAGGTGACCTATGAGAAAGGCAGGGGAAGGTTAGACGCAGAAGAGGAGCAGGCAGTAATCACAAAGGCAGAGACTAGAGTGATGTGCCCACAAGCCAAGAAATGCTGGCACTCTTCAGGTGCTAGAAGAGGCAAGAAAGGATTCTCCCCTAGAAACTGAAGTGATTGCATCCTTGCTGATACATTAATTTCAGATTTCTAGCCTCCAGGACTGTGAGAATAATTTTTTGTTGTTTTAAACCACCAAATTTATGGTAACTTTTATAGAAACCTTAGGAAACTAATAAATAATACTGTCTTAAGTGTTCCACAAAAGTCTGTGGAGTTCTTATCTTGAAAACCAGCCTGTGTCATGCTATGTGTTTGCAAACTGGAGTGGATTTTGGCCTGAGGTAGATTCCAGTCGTGCCATGACTTGATCTGCTGAGGTAGCTGGCCCGTAAGCCCCATGAGTCTAGCACTGTGTGCACATTGCAGGTGCTTAATAACTGAAATGAATGAAAAAATTCTCTGGTTTCCTCCTGGTTGTTTTTTCAGATTCTGTGCACTCAAACGATGCCTCTGGCTCCAGGAGGCAGTGCACTTTCAAGCTGCAACTTTTCTGACCTTGTTTTGGGTCCCATCCTGGTCCCTGGCCTTTGAGGATTCTTTCTACAGTTCCTCCTTTCACCATCTCCATGCACACTCTGGATAAGAAAAGCCACCTGCCCTCCTTTTTGTTCCCTTTAACCTATGCAAACTATTGTTTCTGAAATAAACCCCATTACATCTTCTTTCCATTTCTTCTCTTTATTTCTCCATTTTAAAAGCTTAATCAAACTTCATCTCCCCTTCATGTCACTTCATCCTTTTCTATATTGCTTATTTCTCTCTGGAAACCAGATATTTATGTGAATACCATCCCTTCTGCCAGATTTTTGAATCGTTTTACCTTTCAGTTCATCATTCCCTTAATGAATAATATAGGAAGAGCTAACTGTATTGGAACTCAGCAAATATTGCATAATTGAATTGAATGAAAATGAGAAGAATTGAGGAGGTTAAACAAGAGTAGAAAAAAATGTTGTGATGAAATCCTTAACATGCTAGGAAGATAATAAGGTAAATAAAATTATTTTGAAACATTAAGGGCTGAAGTGAAATGGTGGTGGGCTGGTCCAAACTCATAAGAGTAAGGTCAGAATGATTAGGTTAATCTACACTTGGTTTCTTGGTTTTTCCTATTGCTCCATAACAGTTTACCACAAACTTAGCATCTTAAAACAATGCACATTTTACCCTGGCCACTGTTGCTCGGTTCGTTGGAGGGTCATTTCATAAACCAAAATGTTGTGGGTTCAATCCCCAGTCAGGGCACACACCTAGGTTGCAGATTCAATCCCCCTAGTTGGGGCATGTGTGGTAGGTGACTGATCAGTGTTCAGTGTTTCTCTCTCTCTCTCTCTCTCTCTCTTTTTCTCTACCTTCACTGTCCTGCTTCCTTGCTCTCTCTCTGAAAAACAATGAAAAAAGGTCCTAGAGTGAGGATTTTTTTTTAAATGCACATCTATCATCACACAATTTCTGTAGGTCAGAAGTTCAACATGGTTTAACTGGGTCTTTTGCATCAAGGCCTCCCACTAGGTATAATCAACTTGTCATCTAGGTTGGGATCTTATTCGAAGGACTGAGTGGGGAAGGATCTCCTAAGATCCCTTGGCTACTAGCAGGATTCTTTAAGGGCTGTTGGACTGAGAGCCTCAGTTTCTGCCTGGCTATCGGACCCTCAACTTTTGCCATGTGTGCCTCCTTGCCACATAGCTACTTGTGTCATCAAAGCCAGTAAGGGAAGTAGGCTGCTACCAAAATGGAAGTCACTTTCTTACCTAGCTTCATCATGGAAGTGGCATTCCTTCAACCTTACCATATACTGGAGGTTAGAAGCAAGTCCCTGGACCAGCCTATGCTCCAACAAAGCCATGAATACCTGGAAGCTGGGATCATTGAAAACATATCTTAGAATCTGCTGCCTGTGGTAAATACCAAAAGTGTTCCCTAAGTTTTTCAAATGGGTCATATTCTAAAAAATAATATTTTCTTCAATTGGAATTCAGAATCTAGTATGATTTTTTAATAGAAATAATGTAGTTAGATTTTTTAGCTTACTACCCAGATAAGGGTGTTTTACCAACAATATACCAAGGATCATGCTGCCCAAACTACTATAAATAATCGACATTTATTTATTCCACTGTTAGTCTATGAGAATATGCTTTCCAGGTTTCAAGTTGGGATACTGGAACAAATTCTTCAGTTAACAGATCTTCAACATAGCATATAGGAAGTTAGAAGTTCTATATCTCCACCATCAGGAACTCGTTAACTATTTTACACTATGCATAGGAACGGATTATTCCCAAACAAAATATTTATCCACAAGCTGATGTTTATCAGTGTTGCATTTACTGTGTAGTCACTCTATAAAAGTCCGAAAAATTTGCACTAAAAATCTAAATGTTTTTACAGGGAGAGTAAATCATTTTCAAAGTCATTCAGAATATGTTCATTCAAGGAACCATTTCAAATCATTTTTAAATCCTTAAAGGGAAAACAAAAACTGTCACTGTAGCAATACCAAATCCCCCAAGCTGAAGCTCCTGGTCCTAGTTTGTTTACACTAAATCTCAGGGGTTAGTATTATTGATGCCGTCTCCTCTCCCCGCAGACCAACGTGGAAAATCTGCCTATTTCTTCTGCTAGCAGAAGAAAGTCTTTTGAATTTTTAGTTTCATCAAAGACTGGGCCTTTCCCTTTTTGAAGCCTCCCCTTACTTCCTAGCCATTGGGGAGTGCTTTGAACTCAGCTCCCACTGACCCTGTTTCTGCTTCAAAGGCTTCTTGCCTTCCATGCTGGGAGAAAGTGCCTTTTGAAAGTGGTGGGTTCCTGCCTTACATGGATCTGTCAGCAGCAATCAACAAAAATAATAATAAGCAGCAGTAGCAGGTCATGGTTATTACAGAGATCTGGAGAAAATGTGGAAATGAAAGGAAAGCCCCTTAGCAGCACTACTTGGAAGACAGGAGATTTAACTTGCTTTATTCTCCATGGAGCTTCTGTAATGTGCGTAAGGCGGGGAGTGGCTTCCGAAGTGGCCCATCCTGAGGTGGAAATTTTGGCCCAGGTAAACATCCCAGAGTCATTAGACAGGTGAGAGTCCAAATTTAAAACAAGTTACTTCCATGGGGATCTTCCCCAGGCTCCGGAGAATTTAGATCCGACCCTGAGGCAAAACCCCTAGACGTCCTGGTGACATGTCTGCTTTATTTCATCTGCAAACACAACCTGAAGCGGAAACTCTCGGAAATTTCTCTCTTTCTGTACGTCCTTCTTTTCTCTAGATATTGACTCATAGACTAGTTATGGGTTGATTCTCTTGTGCTTTTTTGTATTTTTCAGTTTAATTCTCCAATTAGATATGTAAAATTTTAGCTCTGATGAAGTATTTTTTGTTTTGTTTTCCAATGAAGATATTACTAAAGTTGTTGTGATGCCTTGTGAGGCAATTAAAAGCAGATCTTCCCCACTCTAGATGTCTCTGATTCTGTGAGCCATCAGATAAATTATCAGGGAAGTGTATCTATCAGCCAGTGTGTTGTAGAATAACCCCTTAAATTGCTGCGTGATACAGAACAGTTCATGTATGAAGAGTTGGGTCTGCAATTAGCAACAGAAATTGAACCACACTTTCCCCCATATATGATAATGGCTCTCTCCATCATGAGGTATGTTGCTAGGGCTGCCATAACAAAATACCACTGGCTGAATGGCTTAACCGTGGGGGACCCCAGGGGGCCTCAACCCCTGGGCCGCAGAGCGGTACCAGTCTGTGGCCTGTTAGGAACCAGGCAGTACAGCAGGAGGTGAGCAGGGGGAGAGGGAGAGAAGCAAAGCTTTCACTAGTAATGACAGCCTGAGCTCCACCTCTTGTCTGTCCCCCACCCCCACCACCAGCAGCCTCTCCTGCTGTGGGAAAATTATCTTCCACCAAAGGGATCCCTGGTGCCAAAAATGTTAGGGACCACTGCCTTAAACAACAGAAATTTACTTCTCACAGTTCTGAAGGCTGGGAGTGCAAGATCAAGGTGTTAATGTGTTCGGTTTCTCCTGAGGCCTCGCTGCTTGGTTTACAGATGGCTACCTTCTGTGTCCTCATATGGCTTTTTCTCTATGTACTTGCTTCTCTGGTGTCTCTACTTCTTCTTATAAGGACATAAGTCCCATTGGATTAGGCCCTCATCCTTATGATCTCAATTAACCTGAGTTTTCGCTTTAAAAGTTCCGTTGGGGGTTAGGGCTTGAACACATGAATTTGGGGGAAACATGATACAGCTTATAACATAGGGTTACCCACAATGCCCAGAGACATCTTGAAGGTCATAAATAGTTTATAAAATGTGTATGAGCATGTGCATATGTGGATTTTCTGTAAGGAGAGTTTACAGCTTTAATGGGAATTTCAAAGAATTCTAACGGGTAGGATGCACTGCTTTGTATCAACCTCCTTCGTTATTTTTCCAGGTTTGATGATATATGTGAATCACTCATAAAGATTCTATGATTCTGTGCCCTGATTGCTCTATCCTCTCTAGACTTTGAGATCTAGATTCTGTTTGGCTACTAATCATTAATCTTTTCAAAGATTAGAGAATAGTTGGGGACCCTGTGTTTCTATCTTGCTGAGAAAACTGAAATGATGATGCTGTATTTTTCATCATTGTACAGTTTTAAAGGGTCTTCCTTTGTAAATAGTGACTTAAGTGCTTAAGAAAACATATAGCTCTATAAATCTAATAAATACTTGAGGTAGGTAAACAGAATAATAATCAAAAAGCAATTATGAATTTAGGATATGGTAATCATATTACAAAAATTAATTAGTTAATTAGTGAATGAAGTTGAATTTCCCCGTATAGGCAATGTTGTCTGTACCTATCTAATATGTGGCAAAAGCAATAAAAAATGTGGTGGGAAATGGCCTTGTGGTAAAAACCTAGAAAAATTAAAATCTTTGAAAATGCAAAACAGAGGATAAACGACACTTGAAAGGTCATCCCTACCCGTGCTGTTCTCTCTCTCTCAAAGCTCTACAGCTCTGCTTGGGTCCTATCATGTGCTCATCTCTGGGGCTACTGCTTTGATTGCATATTTGTACTTCTGATTCCTTAAATCTGAACTTAGGATTTTCATTCTCCATCAATAAATTTCATTTTGATAGGATTAGACATTTTTCTTGCCCAGTGATTTTCAAAATTTTCTCTCGTTACAGAACAATCTTCCATGAACATCAAGTAGATACAAGTGGAACTTATAGCTGATCTAAAGTGGGAAAAGAGCCCTGACTGGTGTGGTTCAATGGGTTGGGCATTGTCCCACAAACCAGAAGGTTGCCAGTTCGATTCCCAGTCAAGGCACAAGCCTGGGTTTCAGGTCAGGTCCCTGGTTGGGGGTATGCGAGTGGCAACCAATCAATGTTTCTCTCACATTTCAATGTTTCTCTCTTCCTCTTTCTCCCTTCCTTCCTCTAATCCAAAAATAAATAAACAAAATCTTTTAAAAAATAAAGTTGGAAAAGTATCCTACCAAAATAAAAATATACTATACCCCGTAGGTATAGTGTAAGTGGGAAATGTGATTTTTCCCTAAACCAAAATAGTATACTCTGTGTACTACTCTGTGCGGATTCCCCAGTCCATTAGCACTTCATAGCTGATTATTGCTTTCTTCGTTTAGCACTCTCTGTATGCTGGGATATCAAAAACAAAAAATAAAATTGTGTTCCCAGTTTGTTTTGTTGTTTTTAAAGAGAAAAATTAGCTGAGACATTTGTTTTCTCTGATGTGACTTCCTGTAAAAATATCAGTAGTAGATGAGAAAATTAAAACAACACTCACTTCCTTTTCCTCATCATTGGGCAACAACAGCAGGAGGGACTAGGAATCTTAAAGCACATCATTGGCTTTGGAAATATGTGCAACCTTTGGTCTCATTTGCCCCCAAAATATGCAGCTGGAGTCATAGAAGTAACTATTTAAGACATCCTATGACTTTCTGGTGAGTAGCTCTTTTGGAAAGAGTCACTTCGAACCCCTGTGTCATTTTTGCTGCAGTCACAGTGTCGGGACCACAGGCAGCTGGCAGCTCCCACCCCCACGGCCCGTGCCTGATGGCTTTCAGGGAGCACTCCAAGATCCCGGGGTCCCATCCATTCCCTCCCCGCAGTCAGTAGCTGCGAAGCAGTAAAATAAAAAGAAGTTTGAAATATGTTTCTTACTGTTTAGAGAGACTCTGAATATTTCCAGATAACACGACTGTTAAAAAAATATCTTCATTCACTGACCCTGAAAAGAATGAAGGAAACCTTTAAAAAACAAATTAAACTTCTGAAATTAGTACAAGTGCAACCTTTGTGAGTTTTGGGGATATTCAGTGGAAAAATACACTACTGAGTTTCTGTATGTGTGTATAGAAACAACTGCTATAGTTAAGCGTGTATATGGTTACAAAAGCTTTACTCCTGCTATTTAGGATTTGTGTTTGTTTTGGTTTTGGTTTGTTTTGGTTTGGTTTGTTTGGTTTGGTTTGATTTAGTTTGGTTTGGGTTTTTTTGTTTAGTTTTGTTTTGGTTTGGTTCTTACAACATTTTGGCTCTAAATTGATCAGCAAAGAAATAAAGTTGTGATGTTTCATGTAATTTGCCCCAGGTCATGCAGAATTTGTGTCAAAGCCAAGTTGAGATTATTTTTTAGCCAGCGGTTTTTGATGGGCTGTTTTAACTAGCCAACGCAGCATCCCTTGTTTCTTGAGTTATCTGGTAGTTTCGAGATACTATAGGGGCCGTAGGAGACACAGATATGTGAGTCACAGGCCCTCTCCTCACCTGTGTGTACCTTGTCCTGACTCCACAAACCCAGTCCGTTGATAGGCCAGGATAACCTCTTCATGAGTTCTAATTCTTACTTCCACCCAATAATGTCTTAGGAAGATGGAGACTTAGTCTAACTTAGCTCTTAGTTAGACTTTGCTGACAGGCTGCATCCCCCTTACTGCTCATCACTTCCTGCCAGCCCTCAAGGTTAAGCATGGCCATGCGCAGCTGGTGGTGCTTTTTCTATTGGGATTTTCAAAGTTAAAAAAGAAGGACGGAAGGGAAAAGAAACTAGTAACTATTGAATGCCTGTTTAGCCCAGCTGCAGGTTTATATAATTTAATCCTCATAACAATCCCATGAATACCTTATTGTCATCCCCACTTAACAGATGAGGAAACTGAGGATCAGAAAAACCAAGTAGATGCTCAAGGTCCTCCAATTTAATCCATGACATCAGCAGTATTTGAATCTAGGTTTCTCCTAAGACAAAGGCCAGATGTTTCCCATTAGACTGAACCATTTCTATACAACTGCTAATGAGGATAAGCCTTCAATTTCCTTAGCAGTAAAATAAACTCAAAAGTCTGCCACCTTGGTTGATCTGTCATCAAATGGGAGAGTCGTGAACATGAGTGAACAAATTAAAGAGAGTTGGTGTTCCTTCGGCCTCTTTATGAATTGTGAACAACCACCACTATGGCTCAAATCATCAATAGAATTAATGTTTGCACTGACTCAGGAATGCTGAATTACATGTCGTCCCAGTGCAAAGATTTCTTCTTAACCATGGCTAACGTTAAAGAGAGTGGTATCTTCCATTTTTACCCACACCTTCTTGCAAAACTCATAAAACCTTTCTTTAAAGACTTTTCTTCTCTCAAATGTTTCTTACCCTACAACCTCTGTTAGCCAGTGAGGGCATTTCATGGACTTGATTGGCAGAGAGAATCAAGGAAGGACATGTAAGTAGGTGGAGTGAGGAACCAGTAGGGTGACTGGCTTTGGAGATTATAAATGGATGCTTAAACTGAAAACAACTTGAGGAACAATTGATGAAAGGTCTCAAATTCTAGACCTAAGAGTTCTGATTGAATAATGTGGGCTAGCAGGATCTACTGCATTCTTGTTTTCTGTCCCCATCATCTGCCGAAATATGTTTTTCCAGGCTCTCTGTTGACCTACATTTGCCAGAACATCAATAGAGTATTAAATGCTATTGACTGCTCCCTCCATTCACCACCTAGCTAAGGATTTTTTCCTCACAATTCAGACCTACATGAACTTGAACATCATAAAGGTTCCTTATGTCTAACAGACTCATAGTCAAAGTCAGAAATGTACATCCCTAGACCCCTGTCAAAGTCTGGCCCACTCTCAGTGTTTGCGACTCAGTTTGGCCATCTAGAAACCAAAAGGGAAGACAGGAATGATTGTCAATGTGTTGTTCGGGCAGTTGTTTGGATAGTGGATAGAGAGTGCTAGAAGAAGAGTAAGAAGGTAAAATGGCTGATGATTCATTTATTTTGGGACTTAGAGCGTTGGAGCTGCCTAAGGTTTCCATTCAATAAGATTCAGCGATAGTGAGTGACCTGGAGGCCAACCGGACAATTTCTGTAGAGTATCTAGGCCAAAGTTGTATTGGAGAAGGGGTTAGTTGGAGACAGTGAGGTTTTCTACTTGAATGCAACATTTTTCAAAGCACTGGAGTAATAAAATCACCACCAAACTAACCCCACAATGGGTTGAATTCATGGAAAAATGGGAAGTTAGAGGAGCCCTCATTAACTTGGAGTTTTATTTGCCTCGTGCGAGGAAATCTAGGTAAGGGCACCTTCAATGAGAGCAGTGGGCTAAGCAAACAACTCCACTTCGCAATGATTTAAGGAACCTCTGGAAGTTCTTTTCCTTCCTTCACGTTAGTGCCATAAATTTAAGTTGGCTGATAATCTTTGGACTATAGGGAAAGCAAATGGTTAGCTTATGGTCAATTTCTCTCAATGATTATCTTTCAGACAGCATATGAGTTATGAGAGAGTATGTAACCTATCCCGCTCTTGAAAAAGAGAATTGGATGACACGTTCAAGGTGCTGCTGCTGAGAGCCTTTCAGCCATTGCTGCAGCCCAGCCATGGATGTTTCAGTGAAATAAATCAGAGATAGCAGTCTAAGAATTTGCAAGAGGAAGTGTTTTCATAATATGGCTTAGCAAAAACATTTTTATATTAAATCTGCTTGCAAATTTAAACTGTACCAGGGGAAGGCAAATGGGTTTATATAATCCAAGTAGCATAGGAAGTATTAAATAGTTCATGTCATTAAAACAGGGTGACAT
Organism: Anoura caudifer; assembly: GCA_004027475.1. NCBI lineage: Eukaryota > Metazoa > Chordata > Mammalia > Chiroptera > Phyllostomidae > Anoura > Anoura caudifer. The sequence goes on along the minus strand of PVKU01000202.1, from coordinate 445,169 downwards.
CATTGCTGAGGTTCTTTTTTTCTCCAGGAAATTGAAGGTTCCATCCACAAGTGAAAGGTAGAAAGATTTATTTCCTGTGGGAGAAACTCTAACAAACTCACAGCCTGCCTTACATGTACGATGTCGCTGGAAAACAAGAACTGCCCTATTTTATCTCATTGCTTTTTTTCAAGCTGAAAAACAAAGGGAGCAAAGGTAGGGGAAATAAGTGAATTTGGGGAAGCCGTGGCCTTTACATGAAGAAAACTGCTGCCAAGAATCACACGAACTCACTATTTGATCACATAACGGTTTTGAGAAATGATTCTTAAGGGTTTCTAGGATGAAGGGAGGGATTTTATGCAAGATTACAAAAAGAAGGAGGAAACAAATATACATCAAACAGAACTGAAAACTGAAGATTTATTTTTTTAAAGGTTTACAGCCTAGTAGGGGGAAGGTCTTAGAATGATGTGTAACAGTTATGATTTCCACTAGAGTTTCCCAGAGGGCCAATCCAGGGGGAAAAAATTGTTAGGTGGGCCACAGATGGGAGCTGGGCAATATACACATTTCTGGCCAAACCTTGTGGTCAATTTTTTCAGAAGTTTTACAAAGTCAAGTTTCAATGCGTTATTATTGCAAACCTTTCTAGTTTTCTCCCCTTTAAATTCTTCCTCAAACAAATCTGCTTAGCTAACCTCACATATTACACATAAAATTAACATCAGAGATAAGCAGGAGGGTACAAATCCAGTGGACGGTGGACAGCCACAAGGAATGCTTGTTAGGACACTTGTGTCCCCGTGGACTTATTTGAAAACTTGAAACCTAAGACACCATGACTCTTTCGACTGTGTGTAAGGGAAAGCAGATTAATACATCATCCTTACTCAGCCCAAGTGTCTTTGACTTTTCTGTTTGTAAAGCCGCATGGTCTTACCCCAGCAGGAGTAATGGTGACCAAGCATTTTTAAGTGTTTCTCCAGCAAAACAAAAGTGATCTAACATTCAGCTGTACAGCTCTTACAGGGTAGCTCTTTCTTTCCATTTTCTAGGCCCTGGTGTTTTTCTGGGTTTTCTACCTTTCTCTTTACCTACCTAAGCTTCCTCCTCCTCCTCACTTCTGTTTTATTTCTGACACAGGGAACTTACTTGCCCTTTCTCCTGCTCATCTTCTAAGCTTATCGTAAGCTGTGTCCTGTTTTATCTTCTTTCTGTGTGTTCTCAAAAAACTGATACTTGTATTCTGCTCTTCTCCTGTGTCACATTTTCTTTAATGCATTCTTTTTAAAATTTTTGTGAATTTTACATTTAATAATAAAGTAGAGCAGGTAAAGAACATTTGAAAAATATAACAATGTAAACACAAAGATGATCACTCATGATCTTTCAGACAAAGGATACCACTGTTAACACTATACTCTATTCCTTTTAGATTGTTTTACAAATAAGATTTTTCAGCAAGATAATATAAGTGTTCCATTACGTTCTTTGATGCCTAACTATGATAAGTATTTCTATTAATATCTTTTAATGGTTATGTAATATCCATTGAGTGTATGTATCTCAGTTTAAAAACCGTTCCCTCATTGTTGCATTGGAGAAGGGGTTAGTCGGGGTCAATTTGCTTCTGAAACAGCGGTTGCAGTGTATTCTTTGTCCAATATTCATGAGTGTGCGCTTTTCACCTCATTCTTGCCACATGAAGTATTATTTTAAAAGAAAGCTTTGCTAATGTAATATGTGGAAATGGCTTTTCATTTGAATGTGACTGCTTATTAGTAAGAGGGCATGTATTTCCATGAATTTGTTTATCGTTAGTCTTTATTCATTAATTCTTTCACCCCTTCTTTGCTTTTCTATTACTTTGTACTTCACATTGCTAATTTTCAACGCTTCTCCTCATTCCCTCTGCTAGCATTTCTTCCCCACTAAGTTATATTTGTAATTCTCTTTTGTCTTGTGTCCAGTAACTTGTGGGGCAGTGGGACCCAAACTGCATTTTAAGATCATTTTTATGAGTCATTCTCAGCAGGTGTCTTCAAGGCCCCACGTTCTTTTTGGGCCCCCCACTGTGAAAAACTGATTGGCAGCTGGTGACGGGCAGGGCACTGGCACTCGGCACGCACAGGAAGCCCTGCAGGAGATGCCCAGAGCCATGGTGGAGGAAGTGCGGCCAAGCCAGCACAAGGTGGGGGACCAGATGTCGCCCGATTATGTTCCATTGAAATCCAAACAAAGCCCCACATTCAGGATCATTTCCTTGAGACTCCCCAGTTGGAAACTGGCACCAATCCAGAACCTTGCAACAGCTGGTCTCCCCATGCTAGGATTTATGTGCCTTGCATAAAACTTTACCTGCATGTTATTGATTGGTTTCTATAAAGCAATCAAACACTATCTCAAAGACCCAAAGCATACTGCTCTCTGCCGAACATAAAAAGAGACCGTATATCACTGAATGCGCCAGCAGGCTTATTACAGGCTTGGGAACTCTGGGAAGGATGCGTTTTCCTTGTTATTTATGCTGCCCATGTTAACCTCGAGGCTGTAGCCTGACATTAGCAGCTTCGCAGCGACAACACTCAGCTCTGGTTAGGGGACTAAGCCTGTTCTTCGGAAATAAATTATGTCATATGAAAAAGAAGCTTTCAGGGGACACCAGCAGATGAGAAATCGTGCTTATGTTTCTCATCATCCAGGTCATGTTGAGAAACCAAGGAGTCTTTCCAAACGCTCATTACTTGCGATGGTCCGGGTCCTTCGCATTTATGCCGCCACTCTCCTCCTCCGCAGGAAGGTGAACTGTAAGCCTGACAGTTTTATTTTCTGAATATCAAGGATGAAAAACAAAACAAACAAAAAACCATCCTCCCCACCACCCACCACTGCAAAAAAATTAAAATGAGTGATAGGGTAGTTGTGCTGAACAGCAGAGGAAGGTTTTAATTTTAACACAAAGCAAGCATTTTTAAGAAAAAAATTGAATTGTGAAAGCACATCAATATAATAGTGAAATTTTCCTTCCTGACCTAAATCCAGGAACTGAATTTTATGCATTGCCTCTATAACCGGCTGCCCCTGCTATTTCAATCACTTGATAAGGTCTCGGTGACTCGCTCCCCCTCTCTCCCTCGATCCCTTTCTCATTCTCTCTCTGGCTGCCTGGCGGTCCTCAACCCAGATTCTCAGACCTCACAGTGAGATTTTGGAGCAAACCCTTTCCATTAGAAACAAACAAAATAAATTGTTTCCATTCCCCAAAGGAATGTGCTAAAGCCTTTTTCCCTCTTTAACATGGATGCAATTTAAGTCTGGCAAGAGCTGAACCCAATATACCTCACTTGGAAGAGAAAGCTTTGCGAGAAAGACCCTTCTAGAAAGAGTCCCTCATCCTCCCTGTGAACTTAAAATGACAGCGCAGTCTGTGCCTTGGGCATCCACTGCGTTTCTGCAGAAGTCTCGCTCATTCCCTCATTGCACAAAAACGCATTAGGCACCTACTGTCTGGAGACCCTGCAGGCACATTGTTCCCCGCCTATGAGGCTGCGAAGTCAGTTCTTAGGGTGTGCGTGTTTCCTTTGCCCACACTCTAACCCTTACCATGCCCAGGGCATCCACATGTCCTTCAGTGACATTTCCCTTCATCACTCTGGTTTAGAATCCTGCTTATCTGTAATGTTCCCATAGGTGATGAATGGAAAGGAAACAAGGAGACCATACCCATTCACAACAGATATTAAATGGAAATTAACCGAGATGATCTGTCAAGAGTTGATCGAAGACAATAACATGATCAAGGACCAAGTTAAATAGAGCCAAGGAACTCGACCTGGAGGAATGTGCACAACTCAGAAAAGCGACCCTGGCCCTTGCCAGGCAGTGTCCCACGTCTCTCTCCTTCCCTTTCCCGTTACCCATCTACTTTTGTAAAACATATGCTCCAGGATGTGTCACAGGAGTCTGACATCTTTGCTCCAGTCGTGGGAGCCTTGCTGCTTCCCCTGGACGGAAGCCATCCCCACAGAGGGTCAGACCCCATGTCTGTTCAGGGCCAAAGGAAAAGGAGCCCTGAGGCCACGCCGGACAAGGACTTATTTGTCCCTCGTAATATATGGACACCCGATATTCTTAGTGCATCCTGGCTTTTCCTGTTCACAAATTTATCCAAACATGTATTTGAATCAATTTATTAAACCCATAATTGAATCAATATTTGAATCAATATTTGAAACAACTTACACTTTTAGTCTGTTCCGCTTTCATAGCCCATAGGCTGCCTGTCCTTGTCCAGCACAGCACACCACTGTTTTAGCATCCCCAGCTCACCCTATTCCAAGCCCCAGTCATTCCAGCAACGGCTGTTATATATAGTTCGTGCACCCCACACAATTCCTCATTTTATACGTTTGAACACATGTTCTCCTGTTCTTTCTCCCTCTATCTTCTCCAATTCTTCAAACTGAGAAGATTCTCAAGGCTCCCAGGGAGCTCTCACCTCATCCTGCTTCCTTCCTTAATGGCTCCCAGAGAACTCGATTCTACGACTGTCATAGTGAGACAGATACGTTGGCTGAAGTGAGGGATCGACCTGAAGGCAAGAGCTCATGGCCAGCCCTTGACAGTCCAGCCTGCACAAAATGAAGTCTCCTGGTGGAGAGACGTCAGCCTCACTCATCACCATGTACACAGGGGATCCTCACAGAGTGGGGACCTGACTCTGAGGAGCCAGTGTCAGGAGGTGTGGGGAGGAGTCTGCATGCCTTGTTAAAGCTTACAAAAATGTGTCTCTCCCCACGATGAGGCTGCAGGGGCTAATGAAAACGTCAGATTCCTTTGATTTGGCTGAACTTTATGAGCACAGCGCAGTAATAGCATTGATCTCATACTGATCTGAAATGGTCCAAAATACAGGGTTGGGCCAAAGCAGGCTTACAGTGGGCAGTTGTTCGTATGGAAAATAATACAGTCATGAATAAATAATAACAGAATTGTGTTCCACGTGCTCACAACTGCGAACTTGCACTTGCCTAACCTGTATATGTTTTTCATTGTATTAAAATGGGGAGGGTTATGACGTAATATATATGCTTTGGGAAGTAAAGCTATTTAAAATATTAGTCCATGGGTGAACATAACAAAGCACTGTGCTGTAAGGAAAAATGAAAGGTCATTTGTGTGCTCTAGATATGGAACCCGAAGTATATTCTTCCTTCCAGCCACCCCCCACAAAATGCATTGTCACACAAGGAATGAGAATTTTATGTTCTCACACACCTGGCATCGTTCCTGGAGCCTCAAATCCGCAGTGACCTAAACTTGATGGCCCACTGTGTGCCTTAGTCAGCTAAAGAAAGTGTTGAACAGCAACAAATTGATCGTGAATTTTAAAAATGATTGTGCTCACTAACTATGACGTGTTTAATAAGAAATCCAGTTCCATGTCAAGGAGGCTTATTAGTCATGCATGACCACTTATTAAATACAGGAGCTGGCTTCGTAGCCCCACATCAGGCAGCAGTGAGGAATGTTACCATATGCTGACTGGCCAGCTTCGTGACTCCTGAAGGCGCGAAGTCCCTGCACATGCTGATGTCGGTGCACTCACAGCCCTGCAGTGCAATTGGGAATCGTCAGGCTCGTCCTTGTAGGTGCTTCCTCTAATTTGTTTATAGACGGGTTCAGAGCGACTGCACTGAGGATTGTGTATCCAAGGCCTGGAGTGTGAGGGAAATTCGGCTTGAACGAGAACCACCTGTGGTCAGTGGATGCTGCAGTGTGCCATCTGGGTCCCCTTTGGGACTGAAGGACTCACCTTTCCAGCAGCTGGGAGCAGTGTCCTCTTCAGCTCTGCACTGTAGGTGGTCTCCAGGAGCCACCTTCATCGGAAGAGAGTGTTTTCCTGCTGGTCAGTCCCCCTTCCCCGCTGCAGTCCGCATCCCATAACTGGTCCTGATGGGAGGATAAAGACTTGGCCCCCAGACTCCAGCATGGGGCACCTCCTCAACGCTCCTGGTGGGGTCAGCCAAGGCCCTCATTGAGACACATGGCAGGTGCACTTCTCCCTCTGCTGCATCACACTTCCGTCCCCATACCCCACCCCACCACCCCTTCCACCGGCAGGCACGGATCCTCCAAACTCCCTAATCAGTTTTCTGCAGGCTGATTCCATCTCAGAGTCTGCTTCACAGGGAACCTGACCCGCAACACTACAATGGTCCGGGGAACTTGCATCCAAAGGTGCATGTTAGTAATATACATCATAATGTAAAGGATGAGAGTGACTGAAATGAAAAGGCAGGAGAGTCAGCAAAAGGAAAAGGACAGACAATCTCAAGGGTGAGGATGTGGAACAAGTGAAAGTCTTATACACTGCTGATGGGAGTGTAAATTGGTACCATCACTTTGGAAAACTCCTGGACATTATCTACTAAAGCTAAGTAGCCAGGGTCATATCCTGCCGTTCCTCTCCCCGGTATGTACCCAAGAAAAATGCAAACATATTCACCAAAAGGAAAATACACAAGCGTGTTCATAGCAGCGCGCTTCCTCAAGGACTAAACTGGAAGAACCACAGTGTCACCAGCAGCGGAGTGGATGCGCTGGCAGGTTGTATTCACACAATGGAGTACCATACGGCCACGAGAATGGAAACCTGCAAGTCCAAACCTCAAGTGAATGAATCTCGCAAACTTGATTTTGAGGGAAAACAACCAGGAACAAAAAAAATACATAGCGTATCATTTCATTTATGTCAGTTTCAAAGTCAGACAAACCTACTCTCTGGTGTTCCAGGTCGGAGTGATGGTCACCGCAGGGGAGATCAGTTGTGACTAGAAGAGGTTCAAGGGGGATAGTATGGGTCAGTCTCTTAACCTTGTGCTGGCTACAGGAGTGAGTTCACTCTGTGAACATTCATTTTCTGGACACCTAACTGTTTGTGCACTTTTCTGTATGTATGTTATACTGAAACTGAAAGTTTTCACAGCAAGAGAGGGAGGAAGAAAGGGCCTGGTACAGAAGAAATGTATCTTTAAGGATTCTGAAACAAAGTCCCCAGATTTGAACACAATTTCTGCTGTCCACTGCTGCAGACTGTTACTGATAATTCAGGTCCAGAAGGGTGCCAGTTGGCTCAAAGTTACACAGCCAACTAATGGTGAACAGCTTCCTAGCCCTGTCTTCTCTCCACTTCCTCACAGCAAGCAGAGCCCATGCAATCACTAGAGTCATGATTAATCTAGAGCTATTGTTGGCCAAATAATCATCATCAGTGCTGCCTAAGGAAGACACAGAATGTGCAGGGGAATAAGGCTTGGAGAAAGACCTAGAGGAGCATTGAACTTGATATACTGTGTCCAAGGTAACAGAGATGTCATCCATTTCTTAGAGGCCTCTCTCCTCACCTCTCATCCCACCCGCACTTGTGTAACTGTCAGTATGGCCTTCTGTTTAAGAGACTACAGAGAAAAAGGTTTGAGCCATGAACTAAATTGCCTCTTTCTCCCTGGACTTTCCCCCATAGTCTTTGAGAGAACATTTGACAACTCAGTGCTTTAAGGGCTTCTTCTGACAACATTACCTATGTCATGGTGTCATTGTGAAAAAGAGCTATTATAGCTGCTTTATATTTTTTTAAATAGTACTTCTGTAAGGACTTGAATTTAGCTTAACAGATAATAGAGATGAACTTAAAGATTAAAACTGAAATGCTCCCTGTTCCTTAAGTGTGTTAGTGTGTATGCATGTGTGTACACATGTGTGTTTGCATGGGTGTGTATGGATTGATGGTTGTGTGGTAGTATGCCTGGGTGTGTTCACAGGTGTGCCTGCATGAGTGTGTGCATGGATGTGTATGCATGGGTGTGTGCTTACAAGTATTCATGGATATGGTCATATCTGCATTTGCATGCATGTGTGTTATACCCATGCACATTCTCTGTTAATATGATTCCATTTGCAGGGTGCATGTTGCTCTCTGGTTCTCTGCTTTCGATTACACTCAAACTACTCCAAAACCCCTCCAAACTAATCCTAATCAACTTGGAAGCCACCACACTCAGGCCTGAGGCTGTCAAATGTGAGTGCTTGCAGATGTCAGTGCAGGAATCCAGAGGACAGATCGAGGCTTAGTCGCTGAAGAAGGCATGCCAGTGCATCCCAGCTCTAGCGCACTAGGGCGGCCATGAGAAAAACGTGTCGTGACAGTAAATCAATACCCTGTTGAACACCATCCGTTTCTGAAATATCCCTGGTTAATTATGCCAGTGCACACTTGGCAACAGTACTTTGCTCCAGCATTAACCTAATACTTTTTGCATGAAGCAGGATCATAACTGGTTCTCATAAGTCAAATTTGACATTTCAAATCAGGCTTTAAAGGTTTGGGTTATAGATTTTATAATGTCTTCATGTCCAACATAATTGCTCTTATTGCTGCTAGCAGACATTTGCCAATCAATCAGAATATCATTTATTTTATCATAAACAAGAGTAAATCAAAACCATTTGAAGTCTTTGTATTTGAAGACTCGGTGAAGAAACTTCTTTAGGATCATTGAAATTTCCTTGGACATACGACAGAGGAGTATGGCGAAATTACAGAAGTCAGTGGAAATATTACTATTTTCTCACGTTGAAAAATTAATATCTCTATATTTTGTAAATATACAGCTTTGGCTTGATGGCTTGACCCCATAGAAATATGGTTTGAGGCAAAGTAACCCCTTTCCTTTCTGTAATAGAAAATTATAATTTTTGTGTATGAAAGATGAATATTATTTTTATTTATTTACGTATTTCAGCTAGGAACTTATTTTTTATAAATTGCCAATTAAATAGGGTTTACTGAAGGGAAAGTCATAATATCATGTTTCTTGAACAAAGGTTTATTGAGACCCCATTAATTTCCGAGCACTGTACAGGGAGCTAAGAATACAATGGTCACTAAGGTTTGCTCCCTCTCCCTAAAGAGGTGCTTCCAGCACATCAGGGTCACTTTCCTACTTGTTAACTAGAGCGTTACAAGGCATATTAATATACCGTTATATACATAATGTTATAATATACTTAATGCAGCATTAAGCACCATAGTGTAGATATGTAGTGAGAACATTAATGAAAAGGGGGGATTAATTCTTTCTGGGATAAGGGTGATGATATGGAATAGCATTAGTCAGGATAAGCTAGTTTATTCTCAGGTAGCAAATTAACCCTAAAATCCTAGTGAACTGACCTCCAGAGTTTCTTTCTCACTCCACACTGTCTGCTGCAGCCCAGTTGACTCCATGGCAGCCCCTTTCCAGGCTGTGACTCGTGGACCCAGGGTACTTTCATCTTGTGGCTTCATCATTTGAACATATATGGCTTATGGGTCACTGTGACGAGGGAAGTGAGTTCACACCAGCTGGAAATGCATTGGCCTAGAAGTGTTCATACCACTTTTTAAATAGTAGGCTGTTGACTAGAACCAGACACAAAGGCCTTGCCTAATTGAGAAAGTGCAAGGAAGTGTGAGGGATGGTTCTTTGATGAGCTGAAAATGACCTTGCCATAAGTGTATGCTGAAGAGGAGGTCCCAAATATCCAGGAATCCAGTAAGAGAAGAGTGTGAGCAAAGGCCTGAACATGTGGGGCCTTTTGGTGGAACGGTGACTGTCACCAGTACAGAGTGGAGTGAGGTTAATTTGGAAAAGTAGGGTGAATCTGATAGTGTGAACCGTCAGAGGCAATGCTGAGAAACTTGCCCTAATCCCAAGCCTACCACCTTCCAGTTGGTGACCTTGAGCAACTGCCTTCACTGCTCTGTGCCTCAGTTCTTATAATATGGAATTGATAATAATATATGTGTCAGTGAAGCACTGTGAGATGTAAATGAGGTTTAGTCGATGTGAAGTACTTACTGCAGTCCCTGGCATGCAGTAAATATGTTAGACAGTATTATTTAGCAATTTGTCTTCTACAGAGATTTCACAAAATAACTTGAATTATTTTTTGCACGTAATGTGCAAGCCACTTTTACCATAAGATCTCATGTGATCCTCATGCAACCCTAATGAATTTGGTCTTTTCTGGGGTCAGAGAATTCAAATTTGCACTAGCTTAATTGAAATGCATTCCCAAGAACAGTAACTTACTGAGAGCAAGGATCGCCGTCTGCTCTGTCTAGGATACATTTTAAGTGCCTGGAGTTATGAGTGGCACATAGGAGAAGTACTAGAAGTATTTATTGAATGAAAAAACGAATGAGCCTGGGAAGCAGTGTGTCTCACTCAATAAAAACAGAGGTTTGGAGTCAGGTACACCAGAGGTCTAATGCTGGCCGCACCATTTACTAATTCTACGTTACCTCTGACAAGTTAATTACTCTGTTCCTCTATTTCCTCACTTAAAAAACTAAGGTGAAAATAACTATTTCATTAGAGTTGCTGTGAGAATTAAATGCAATGCTGGTGGAAAATACCTAGTATAAAACTGACTGTATATTGGTAGCTATTTTTGTTCCTATATATTCAGTATTTGTGCACATAAATTAATAACAGATGAATCAACATAAAACACAGAGGGATGGAAGAAGTCACATTTACATGTTTATCTGCCAAATATAAATTTGCCAAAATTATAGACTAGCTTTCTTTTTTGTACCTTTTCTTTTGTTGTCTTTTGTGTTATGGCATGTATGAAAGTAAAAGAGAAAAGAAGAGTAGAAATGGGGAACTTGTAGGTGGGGTGGCTGCAGGGAGGTAGGGAAGAGGGTGTGCTAAGGAAGACCTAGAAGAAAGTCATGGAGAGAATAAAGCCCCTTCCTTGAGGAAAGAGCAAGCAGGATAGGAGGAAGGAAGGAAGGAAGGAAGGAAGGAAGGAAGGAAGGAAGGAAGGAAGGAAGGAAGGAAGGAAGGAAGGAAGGAAGGAAAGGGGATGTGTTGGTAGATAAATCTCTCCTCTTTCTAACCCATCCCCCACCCTGCCTCCAGCTTGCTCTTTCTATTAATATCCAAGAATGTTTCTCCCACCTCTGTGTACCTTAAACTCCACAGAAGGGGTTGCTTCCTACAGGACCAGGTCCATGGGAAAGCCCTCTGATTTGGCTTATGCCTTTGTCACCTGACTGAACTCAATTCTCCATGTTCTTTCATGTCCACCAACTATAACGCTCCCCTCGGAGGTCCAGGCTGTGCCTTTACACCTTTTTCATTGGGAGCCTTGTAAATAAACTCCTTCCTCTACCCTTTCTTCTGCTGGTGAAGTCCTGGTCACACTCATCAACTCGGTTCCAATGTCTTCGGCTGCGTACCATTGTCCTTGACTTGCGCACTGCATCATGTCAGGGCTGCCCGTCTGCGTGCATCTCATCGTATTGTAATCCTTTGGTTGCCTGAAGGCAGTCGTCAGAGGTGCTCTTCTATGAGAACCACAAGTATGAACTGTAAACTGTTCATGGAAGAAGTGAATCCCTTTAAATCACTTTAAAGTCACTGCTAGGTTTTAAGATACCACATGGGACATCTCTGCATCACATTTATAAGAACTCCTTTTGGTGGCCGACACTGCTGGATGGAAAAAGAGGCCCCACCCTGGAGCCCCTCATGACACACAGACCCTGAGCACCTTGTGGATACCTTCATCAGGAAATTCAGCAAGAGACATTAATGGCCCTCAAGTCCATGCTTTTCAAATGCAAAAATAATAGACCAGTAAAATGGTGCCACTCACCTAGTATAATCAGCACCTCCTTTGCTCTTAATTGCAAAGATATGCATGTCTTGGTTTAATGTGGGTTACTATTTGGTTTATTGGGCCTACATATTAAAACCATATCCTAAGAGTCGTTGGGACTAATGTTAGGACTGGATGAGTCCCAAATTCAGTATTGCTCCCATACAGTTTGGGAAGTGCCTGGAACATGCTGGCACTCAGTAAATATTGGTTCCATCTGAGTCGCAGTTTCTGATGCCCGATCACGCTTCTAACCTGATTCAGAGATGCCTGTATAAAAGCACCTCAGACTGACGTGATAGCCAGCAGAAGCATGTGTCCAGCACCACTCCCAAAAGGCATAGCCAGGAAGGCTCCGGAAGCTTCCGGGGAGATCCACGCCATTGCACAGGCATCGACTGCCACACTCTAACCAGCACCGCAGCCCTTAGGGGAGAGTAGTGCATGATGAGGGGACATTCCTGGAAACCAGTGGTCAAGACGTGCACTTCCCTGTCATTTAAAGCACTAAAATATCTCTCCTATGAAGAGACTGAGGAAGGGCTGCAAATTTTGAGCTGACCCATTAGTAAAATGAATAATCACAGTTTCCGGTGGTATGATAAAATGTTGGGTCAGGTTTTCAGAGTTAAAAAATTAGGTTTCTTAGAGCTTGCCTCACCTTTGTCTCCAAGCTGCCAGGGATGTCACTGACCCCTCCCTGCATCCACTGATGAATCTCTCCCACTCAGCACCCCTTTCCCTATTTTCACCAAACGTTCTATTTACCTGGAGAGCCCAGAACTTTGCAAAAGTGAGGAGTGGACAGTATTTTACAATCTTCACGAGTTTTTCTGACATCACCATTTCTGTCATTTTAGATAATGTTTCACTAATGCAATGGACGTTATCCTCAAACATGAAATTCCTTCTTGCTTTACTATAGAATTTAAAAATTTCTCTTTTTTAATTCCCTTTTATTCTAGTGGGGATTAAGAGGGGGGAAAAGCAAACGACATATTCAAGTTACAATCTGGAGTGCACAACTCTCTGTATGCTGGAGCAAGTTTCCCATGTATTTTTATTTGTGATTCGCCTGCACACTTGTCAGGACGTCACAGGGGCTCTCCCTCACCCCATCCTCCCAGGCAGCACTGCCCATATCTCTATCCCTGCCCGCATCCTGGCACTCGCAACGATGCAGCAGCTGCTGGGCGCCTCCTGCACACACACGTGCACTCGCACACCGCCATCCTTCGACTTTCTGTTTATGATCAAAAGTTGTCATAGGGATATGGGCAAACCTAGATACCCTGACAAACATGAAGGCAAGAATTGTGGTCTGCTTACATGGGAACTACCAGGAGCGCTACCCCACATCCAGTGAACCAGACTCCTCGGGAGCTGCGTCCAGCAATCTCATTTCTAACAAGCTCACATCGCTTTGAGAACACTCCTGAGCGCTGCCTGTGTCCCGCAGATACAAATAAGTAGCCTTGGGGCTGCCAGCTCTCTTGTTATTCGGCTACACAGGGGCTTGTCTGGTGCACCTCACTATTCAAAAGCTGGTTTTGCTTCCAAGGAAGAAAACTACTTGTATCTGGTGTTCATAGGGTAGGGGAGCAGTACTCTCCTATTTAAAAGATATTTGGGAGAAAGGAGAAAGACCAGAGAAATAGCAGTTCAATGTAGTCTTCAAATCTCATGTGTTGCTTTCGTAATGTGCACTCTGACTGTGGCCATAGTGTCGAGCTCGAAAATGAACTTGAGCCGTCCCCTAATTCATCCACCCACTTGCCTGAATTCATATCATCACACAACATAGTTTGTATTCTTCTATTTATTCGAAAACTTTCCTTTAGTTCGTAGGCTACTGATTGCCATCACGGGCAATCAAAATGGTTTTCCCAACAGCAAGTCCAGATCCTTCTTGTGCAGTGTAAATCAATTTCCGTAATCCCGTCATAGCCCACTAAATTCCTCCATAAATACTTAAACTTCCTACTGATCCGTCTCTTCATTTTTCTGGTCAAAGGACATCTGTTCATAAATCAAATAATTTAGCAGTTAAGAAGCACAACTACAATTTATGATCATCCGTTCTAGTGCATAGGCTATGTGCCCTGACGACATGCGAGATAATTTATGTGGCACAGAGACCTGGCACTAAATAACACTGAATCACAGAGTAGAGAGGTAATTTCCTCTCAATTATTTTTCAATCCTCCTGATTCTGTTTAGCAGAGTCTCTCTGTCACACTAGTATGTCTTTAATGCCCCTCTAACACTTTTAATGCTCCTACTTAGTATGTAGAGAGCAGACCTCACAATCAGTCTTTAACAGCAAACACACTTGGCAAATATTTATTAAGATCAATTAGTTTTCATTGTATTTGTGATTATTTTCTATTTATGACAAATGATACTGTGTCTTTGAGAGTTCTTAAGTTCCATAAGTTTCCCTTTAAATGCATTTATGTAAGAAAAATATTTAGAGTAAGAATATATATTTTTAAAAATCAGGTAGCATGTAACAGGCTGAATTATGACTTTTTACTTTTGTAGGCCTAAGCACTTGGTATTTGTGACTTTTTTCTCCATTTATTTATTTATACTTATTAATATACACATTAATATATACATACATTTGTGTTTTATACATATATAATATACTTTAAAACATTATTTATAAATATATTTATATAATGTGTTTAGATATAAATATGTATATATTTTACATATTCATATATGACTGCATTTATGACTGTCAACATTTATGACTGCATTGGTAAAAACATGAATATAATCTTTAACTCCAAAAGTTATTTTTTTTCCTTCTGATTGTAAAACAATTGGAAAGTTTTCATGGGCCCAAGGCACTGTGTCTACCATGCCTAATGCATACGCGGCCCTGGTATGTGCTATAGCAAAACTGAAAATAGTAGTTTTTCATGACTGAAGTTTGACATGCATGAATGTAATCCAACCTCCTCATTTTACAAAGACCAATACTGAGCTTCACAAATGTGCAAGAACCTGCCTAAAGTCTTATAATGAGGTGGGCGCCATCAGAACTGGATGGCAGATGCCAGTTCCCAGTCTTTCTACACTGCTTCCTTTTTTGGATCCACTTCTTCAAACATTTTTTGTTTTTTTTTTTTAATCCCATCTCCTTTCCATCATAATTAAATCATGGCTCCTTTCTCAAATCCAGCCCTCTGCTCAGGTCTGAGCATCTCTGTGCAGAAGAGACACTGCCTGGTGGATCCCCTCCGTAGGGAGACATTTATTTGCTGGTCAGTTCTTGGTGATAATCTGATCATCGCTGCCCCTTGGAGGGAATCTATGCAAACCCTATTAAGAAAAACACAAAGGATGCAAAAGACCAAGATAGATTTGAGCTTTCCGTTTTAGACACAATTTTCCAAATACAGTCTCATTAAAATCAGCAGCAGCGGAAGGTTGAGCATGGGTTGGGATAACTGCTTACATCCTGGACCAGTACCTTCCAGCACAGAGTTTATAGGGGAGATCAAGGTTTCCTCCTTGGGCTGTCAAGCTTCATCTCACTTGGCACTTAATGACACAGTTGAACCTCAGTAACTCAGCTGCTGGGCAGTTGTTCTATTGATAATATGCTGCAGAGAACAGTCCAGTGCAATTCTGAAGTGCCCCCTCTGGCAACCAGCCTTTATCTCTTTCTCTGTTTATCTAAAGTATATCTAACCTGCCTGAGAAAACTGTAAGTCAAAAGGTTTGAGGAACAGAAACAGATCATTCCTGGGTTTGCTTTTTTTAGTTGTCAAATGATCCTTTATTGAAATATTTTCCTCTGTAGTCCTTAAGTAGCCAGGCATTCCATCACATCCTGTGGGTGTCACCCATGATGTCATGAGGGTGGTGGCCATCAACATCACAGCCAACAGACCAGGCAGTCCCAGTCTCTTTCATGGTTCCAGAAAGCTCTCTGGCTATGCAGATCGGCGCTACATCTATCAGGCAATGTTGACAACCCATCCGAAGTGCTGTTTCCGGCCTGCCTGATGGGTCTTTGCTTCTCCATCTCTGCCTGGTTCCTGGAGGGCTTCGGTGCCAGGGCAGAGGCAGAAGGCACCACTCAGTCTGGGCCTGTCTGTTCTGAATGATCAGTTTCACTGTCATTCTCAGAGCCTCCCAGTCACCTGTTACCCATTTTGGAGACGGACCCAAAGGTCTGATCCTGGGGTCCAGGGCAGAGGTGGCACCAAATCCCCACTCTTGCACTTCAGATGTAAGACTTGGACCCTGTTGGGGGGAACTTAGGTAACATGGCAGGGCCCGCTGGTGCCTGGGGAACCCCGATGCAGGATGACTGAGGAAGTTGTGCCTTGGCCTCTTCTGAGCCCAGAGCTGAAAAAGCTGCCTCAGGCTCTTTGACTATCCTTGCACCACTGAAAAGTTCTGACTTCATGCCAGCTGACTTTATTGGGTATTATTATTCAGGATGTTTATATGTCATGGGGGGAAAGACACATTTAGCAAAATACTTTTTTTTACAGTGAAGACCTTTGTTTATTTTAAGGCTAAACAAAAAAATAGATCTGGTCTGTTGAGAAGCAACACAAGTGACGTGCAATCATGTACTTCATGAACCAGGTTTATTGTGTCAAAGATTATTTAACTCATATCTTTTAAAGATACAATTCTAATGTAGAAAGCAGAGTGTGGGATTTGGAGGCAGACAGAACTGGTCTTGAACAGTTACCTTCAGAAGTCTTGAAGTCTTACCTTCAGACTTGCTAGCTCTATCATTTTGGGAAGGATAATTCCCTTTTTCAAGTCCTTAGTGCCTCATCTGTAGAATGGGGTTAATAATTCCTACTTAAGATGGTGTGTTGAAGAGTAAATAAATCATCTCCACAAGTATTTATTGATCACATCCAATGTGCCAGGCTCTTATCTAAGTGCTACAAATACCACAGCGAGCAGAACATGAGATTACCATTTGGGAACAGCTGGTGGTCTTTCGTGGTTCTTGAGTCATTCAAGCGCAGTATTGCCTGGGAGTAGAAAAGACCTGGATTCCTTGTACCTGTACTTCTTAAACAATTATCGCTCTTGTTACTACAGATTTTGAGTTATAACTCAGCTTCTAAAGGTTTCTTAGAGATTCACCATGACCATCTTTAGAGTTTTATAGTTTTTCAAACTCATAAAATTTTAGCTACCCACAGGGCAACATTTATATTTGCTGTAAATATTTTGCATGATTTTTACTTTTGTTAATATATACTGTTTATTGGTAAACATAATTTAAATGATACATTTTTAGAACAGGAGATATGCATCCTTTAATGCCTGGAAATTCCTAATGATAAGCAGTGTTATCCTGATACAGAAAAAAACCTCTGAGGTTTCCCGCTAGCCAAACAGGCCCAGGCAAAGCTGGGCACAACAAGATCTTTTGTCATTGGTTTTGTCACTGACGGAAAAAGTAGCTCCTTTTTAGTGGTAATGGTGCCAGGGATGAAGTAATCTAGAAAGATATTTGTTTTTCAAAGGGATTTTCTGCCTGGCATCATCCAAGTACATTCTAACACTTCCAGGTAATGACATCTGATAATCAGCAACTAAGCCAGGCAAAATAATGATAACTGGATGACTAAAAATATTTAGATTTGTTATTTGAATTTATATAACTTTATAGAAAATGAATGATTTTCTGCTCACTTTGGAGCAATAGATAAAGAGATAGAGTTTGAACATTATTTAGTAATAACAAATCAAAAATAATATTGTCATTCTATAACTCACATACAGGCCATTAGAGTCAGCATTATTTTTCAGCGTAAACATTTTATTTGCATGGATTTTTCTTCTATGTAAGATTTGATGAAACATGGCCTTATTGCTAGCTGTATGTTTGAATTTTACATGAATGCACCGTTGTAAAACTATTGTTGGCAGCTGAAATTGTTGGTGAAATTCCAAGCCAGTGTCATCTGAGGTGACCAGGTTATAGTGGAAAAGAAAACCAACAATAAAATAGATCTTTAAAGTACATACTGTCTCTGAGTTAACACACATGTACATTTTGTATGGTTCGCTTCAGAGCTAATTATACTGTTTTAAAACAATAATAGAGAAACAAAGGATAAAGAAATATAAAGCTACCCAACTATAGACTCACCCACCTGACATTCCAGGAATACCATGCTCTAATTACTAATATATTGGCAGTCTGATCAGTTATCTAGACAAGAATGCTTAAAGGCAAAGAATTTCCGATCTTAATATTTCTTACAAAATCCTGTTGTTCTTTTTTTCTATGAATATAAATAGTAAGTTCCTCCTCCAAAAATGTTCATCCCGATCCCCACTATGTTTTTTCCTGGCAAGACCTACCTGCAACCTGACTCCATTTTGCTACAGTAATTATTAGAGTTTGAAAATCATATCATTCAATCTCCTGCTTTTTCCTTGAATATGCAAACAATAGAGCAAGAACAGAATGAAGATTCTTTCGTAGCTGTTATGGGCTTACTAAATAGGATCAGTTCTTACTTTTGATGATTCTGTTCCTCCTTCTGTCAGCTTCTTACTCTTGGGAAACTAACTCTACAATATTAGAAGGTAAATCTGTGCCCTGACCCAGTTTTACTAAGAAGCTCTTTGTCTTTTATATCTGTCCACCAAATTTTAGTACCAGGAGCACTTGACTTTCCTTTCTTCTACCAAATTTCAGCCCCAACTCTGCCCCCTGAACTGAGTATATAGAGTAGCCACTGGATCTGAAAAAGAAGTGGTAATGTTCCCCCCAGCTTTTTTACATTCTGTCTGCAAACATCATACCTAACTCTGTGCACTGCTCGTCCAAACTGGTACATTATTCCTGGGAACTAATTTGGCATCCCTCCTAACTTGTTGCTGATACACACATAATTTGGCATTATATCAACATCCTTAAAATCTTCGTAGCCTTTGACTATAAGAAAAAAAAATGGAACATTCAGACATTCATAAGAAGACTTCTATAAAAGACATTTATAAAAAGACTTCTATAAAAGGCATTTACTATGATACCATGATATTTTTAATAAGTGAAAATTTGAAAATCTTTTACTACTTATTGTTCAAGAACAGAAACTTGTGAGATAAATTTTTGTACATCTGTAAGATGGAATTTTAAGCAGCTATGGTCAGGGTTGATACTCTTAGAGGGATTTTTTAAATGGCATATCAAAAATTCTCATGCTACAATTTAAAACAAAATTCACACACAGTTTGATCTTAACTGTGTATAAATAATATGCCTGGGGGTAGGGACATACACCAAAATATTAACACTGGTTATTTTTATTCCTTTCTTATGTTCCACTTTTCCTCTTATACGTCTTTCTGTATTATAGAAATGTCTTTTTATAGACATAAATAAAATTTCAAAAATTAAGAAACAGAAGAAAAATGCCAATGGAGCAGTAGATGCATTCCATGTTTTTATGTCCACACTCAGCTCTCTGATGTTTGCCTTTCGCTGGGGATTCACACTATCCGTTCTCTGACTGGAGACAAAACAGCTACTGAGGGGTGATGATGAGAATCTGTGTCACCTGGCCTCTGTTCTTTTTCAGCACACAACGGTTTTGCCCTTTATATTGATTGAGATGAGGACATCGCACCACACGTATCCCAGCAGGAGCAGCGGACTCACCGCCATATGTACCTTCTCCGTTGGCTATATATTATGGTAAGGACAGTGCCTGCTGGGTTTTTGTATTGTATTAGATTCAGCACTGCTAAATTTGGGCACATATTTCATTATGGATATAATCACTAACAGATTCACACTGCGTGCCTCATTTAGTCCAAGACCTGGGCTTTGTCTCATTTCCCCAGATGCTTATATTTTTAGAAAGTATATGCCAAACCTCACACAACAGGAATTTGTAGAACAATCCCATGTAAGCAGTGGTTCTTCCAAGGCTACATTTTTCAACTCTTTTTCAAACTAAATGTTTTTCTTGGACACTGGTTTTATTGCTTAAGGACTTTTTTGCTCGGGATTTTTTGTTGTTGCTTTTGTTGGGGAATGGGGGAGTTGCAGCGAATGCAAATAAGGACAGAAAAAATGACCTCTTAGAGAAGTGACTCTAAACTTCATAGGAAACAAGTGAAAATGTACATTTCCCTGAGTCAGCTTAAAATTTAGTCCAGAATTTGTTATTACATGTTGCATCCACTTAATGGTTTTGGCTTTTAAAATTGGGGTAAATAAATCACAAGAAATCTCCAGTTGGTCTATTGGGCATGAATAAGTCCCAAGTGGGAGACGCCAAATTTATTTGATAGGAGTTTTTGCCTGATGAGTTTATTGCACATTAATTGCAGTTCTTACCATGTTTTAATGTTTCAAAATTGTTTATCTTAAGAGAAAATTTCTTATGTCTCTTTATAATTCCAAGTCCTCTTTGATATATTAGCATACACAGGAGGGGTCTCCCCCACCAGTATTTCTGCCTCTCAGGACTCTCTTGTCCTGACTTCTGGGTCACCAGCCTTTCCTTTAAGCCTGAAGCACTGAATAATGTTCTTCCCATCCCATCAAACTGCTGGACCTCTTTGGGAGGCCCAGTGTTCATGGAGGGTCTTGTTCCAATCAGACCAGAAATATAAAATAAAGGTCAATTCAGTACTTCACAAACTGTGTAGGAATGTACACATAACGCCCCAGATCTAAACAGAGAGGTGATCTGCTTCTAGGAAGTCATGCCCTATGACTAGATCTAAGGGGACATTCGGGCTACAGACCTTAGAACAAATATGCGATAATGTTCCTAGTTACCATCTAGATCTGTTTTCCACCTAAAACGGTACTAACTTTGCCTGATAGAAAAGGTCCAAAGGATCAGGGCTCATGGGTGCAGAGTGACTGTGAAGTTACATCTTAAAAATGAAAATGAATGTATGTACTCTGTACATATGAACTTGATTGCCAAATGACTCATGTCTTTCAGAAGAGCCATGTGGGGAAGCCACACAATTATTCCAAAGATGCTGCAATGTTCCCAACATACCTGAAATTGCCTATAACATTTGTTTAAATATCAAATGCCTTTCACTCCTCTTTCCCCAAAATGCATTCTCATTGTTTTACATTCATATTTGCTTACCTATGGGAAGGGAATTTCCTTACTCTGGGAACTCTGGGTGTATTTCCATGAATTCTTTTATATGCCATCAAATTATCTGAATCTTGTAGAGCCCCAGAGGTTTCAAGCACTACATACTTTCAGATGGTTTTTGTCCCCCTGTGGATATAATCAGTCCACGTTCCAAAGAGACACATGGGAACGTACCACATCGTCTTCATTATAGACCCCCAAGTTCCCTCATTAAAATGAAGCATTACTCATGCTCTTCATGCCAAGTGAGGCTTGCCAGCTCTGTGTACTCCCTAAGCAAACCAGTACTTGCTTGGACACGTATTTACATTAACTAGCACATTCTCTCAGATACATGTGAGAAAGCTTGCAGAATAGACTTTTTGTTGTTGTTCCGTCCTAGGCACGTACAGCTATGCCAAGACCTAAACAGTGTCCCTCACATCATGTCACATTATATTAAATCCAAGGATTTTAATGGTTATCGAAAAGGTACTGGATTTTACTCTCTTTCAGACTATCGCAGGGCTGATAGACCAGCAGAAGTTTGGGGGATATGAAATCTGTTGATAGCATATAAGGGTCATGAGTGGACATTCCACAATCTCATGTCAGGTGGAAGAAAGCATTCCTCTTACCACATGCTAGTCATAACATAAATAGGTCTCCCTCCCTAGTTCCTGCACGGTTGAGCTGATCTATACCTCTGGGACTGCTGGCCAGGCTGGCCGTCTGCTTTGCTCTGATTCCAGCGTTCTCTCCATCTCACAAGTCTCCCTCCCTGTCTGAAGCTGTTCTCTTCCTGGATTTGGATAGCAAGCACTGAGAAAGAGAGGGTACCAGAACTTTCCCTCACAGCCTGGGGCCCACTGTGCTCCTCCCTCCGTGGCTCCGCTTCCCAGCCCCTGCATCAGTCCCACTCAAGCTCTGTGTTTTAAAGTCATCTCTGACTCCATTCATGGTCACCTCCAGCTCCTCACACTTCTCTGTCCACTTACCCAGGGGTCTGGGGCACAAACATCTCCTTGTCCAGTTATAGGGGGCTCCTTTCCTGCACACCGCCCTCCTTCATCGCTTCCCCGCACACTTCTCTGCACCTTTCTGCGGGATTTCCCGGACAAATGGGATGATCCACATTGTCTTACGCAGGATACGACACAGGGGACCTCTTGGTTTCCAGGGCAACAGCACGTACAAGGAATTTTAATGGAGCCCATGCCTTTGAGAGCCGCGCCAGTGCTTTTCAGACATTAGTGAGTTCCCAGAGAACCCTTCCAGATGGGGATTGCCTGGCCCATTTTACAGATGAGGAAACTTCAACTTACATGACTTGCCCAAGGGAAAAGCCACTAGTTTTTGTGGTGGTGGTGGTGGTGGTGGTGGTTGCCAGAACAATAGTGCATGCGTGCCCTGGTGTGTAGCTGCAGAGTCTATAGAATTAACCACTCTCTCCACTGCCTCTTCATGTGAAGAGCAACTCCATGGATGAACAGATTAAATGAGTTTTGAGTGTTGTTTCTATAGTGAAGCAATAAACACCAGAACCAGCCATGGCTAATAGTTAAGGCCACTTCCTGGACTTGAATTCTGACTCCTCCACTTAATCTTTAGGGGCTTTAACTCATTCAGGTATAAAATAGGGATAAGGAGAGTGTGTACTTCCCCAGACAGTCATAAGGACTCGGTTACTTGTATGTAGAACCCATAGAACCGTGCCAACATACTGTAAAAAGTTTCCATATTTGCTATTATTATTATTATTATTATATTTGCAGTTCTGAGAAACTCCTCAATGAATAGTAGCAAGAGCACATAATTTTGTTTTATCAAGCATTTAAGAATTTTAGTTCCAACCACGTTAAACCCTTTCTCTTCCTTTTACTGATCCTCACTCACTCATACACTTTTTACTTTAAAAATCCAAACCCACCAGGATATGAAATATCACCTTTGTTTGTTCTTTTTTGAGTTGAAAAGGATCATTGGATAATCTCGAAGGGAGGCTGAGTAAAACAGAGTGCTTTAAGATCATGGAATGTTGACTGCTGTCACCCTAGTTGACAAATTCTGCACAGCAAGACACCCTCACTTCACCTGGTGCCACTCTGTTCCTTAGCTGCGTTCCCACCCCAACCCCAGCAGCTCATATCCTTGTCTTCCCTCTGGTACTGCGGTTGCTTACTGCTCTGCTTTTCGATCTGTAGGACACAGAAAGAGGAAACTACTCCGGATAGGAAATTTACTTCCCCAAGGGTTCAACAGTGAGTCTCCTGGGGAGTCTTCATCCAGCCCCTGGCCATCGTCCCCTCCCCAGCAGTTCTTGTCCAATCAGAGCCCACAGGAGTTCTCAGGGACCCCACATAATACATGTGGACCACTAAATGCAAAGCATGGACAAGAGCGCAATACTAGGGAAGAGGGGAAAAGCCCTGGAACATTCTTCTTATGGATAAATATTTCTTGTCACTGCAATGAACTTCTTAAAAGCAAAGTACACATTTCTGTTTTCTCAGGACCCTAATTTTTTTAATTCCATATTCCAAATCTTATTACCCCAAATGTGTTCACTGTACAACTTCCCAACCCAGAAAATAAAACAAAGTAAAATCAAAATAAAGTGACCTTTCTTTTGTGATGCAATTCCAAATTGTCCCAAATCCGAATGCTGTCTCCCACTAAACTTGATTATCCCTCAGCTGTGCAATTGCAGATGTTTCTTCTTGCTGAAACTTTTCTGTATTTCCCCAAGTTTCTGCTGAAAACATTCATTATTTTAAAAACAGAAAGCAATTCTTAAAAATAAAAGTGTACACAAAA
This sequence comes from Anoura caudifer, assembly GCA_004027475.1. Taxonomy (NCBI): domain Eukaryota; kingdom Metazoa; phylum Chordata; class Mammalia; order Chiroptera; family Phyllostomidae; genus Anoura; species Anoura caudifer. Next base: position 421,536 of record PVKU01000202.1, on the reverse strand, counting down.
TTAAAAGCCATGGAAAGAATCTTTGAGCCATGAATGAGTAAAACTTTTTCCATAAAGTTTGTACCCTCTTTACTATGAAAAATAAATTTTAGACCACATCAAAACCCTCCTTGTTTAATTGAACCCTTCTTCACCAGTTCAATACAAATTGGCCAACATGCAGTTTTTCTGTGGCCAGCATGTGACATTTTCCTCTGCTCAACTTGAATGTTTCACTCCATCATAACTGTCTTCCCGGCTGACTTTTACATCTGTAATAGTGTGTGAAAGCTTTCCTGATTTCTAGTCATCAGAGAACTGGGACCACGCTGCAAGAGTAAGGTAATAAGTACACATTCTGAAAAGATATCTTTCTTGGAGCTTATAAGAGATAGCCCAAGGACTCTCCCTTACCCATCACAAAAGCCATCCACACTTTCCGCCATGCCCACCTTCCCCACTTTTCTTCCTCAGCCTGGCTGGGGAAGAGAGAAAGGGTCTTTGCAGGCCTGAGTTTTGTGTCTAGGGAAGCCATTGGAGGAGGAAGTGTCTCCCATACTTACCAAAGCCCATTGTAAAAGGCTCCAAGAGAGTCCCTGGTAAATATCAGGGGTGAGACAGGATCCAATTTAGGAAGCAGATTTGTTAACCTTTCCTGTGCCTTCTACAGAGCATTGGAAGGATGTGGCAGAGTAGAGAAAGGGGCAACTGCAGGCAGCCTATATCCCATCGTATGTGGCAATGACGGGTGTTTCTTACAGATCTGGTTTGATATTTGGGGAACATTGTTGGGCTTGAGCTGTCTTGATGGTGGCCCATCCAGGTAGGACAGTCCCTGGGCAAGGATTTCCCAGCAGCAAAAAAACTATGTCATGTACTGCCATGCACAGGAGCCAGGGGTATTTGAAGAGGTCAAAATGGAGAAGCCCTTCAGAGACCCCTACACACCTCATACATATGTACCCCATGCAGAAGGGAGCCTCTCAGCATCAGCCTCACAGCATTTATCAGTGGGAGGTTGGTATCAGCCAGAGAAAGCTGGGAGACTACTTGTACAACGACAGGCAATGATGTCAGGAATTGTTCAGCCTTTTCCCATTTCCACTCCCAGAACAATAGGGAAAAGACATCTCAGAACCAGGATGTGCCCTCACTTTCTACCCCAAGGTACTAGAGAGAGAGGAGTACAATGAGAGTGCAGAGCCCCCTTCCACTGAAGGCTCCGGCAATATCCTGGTTTGTTCAAGGAAAGCAGAAGGCCAGTGTGTTGGAGCAGAGTGAGGGGAAGAGTGAACAGCGATGCCTGGCATGGGGAGAGGATCTTGCAGGGCCTCGGGGGCCATTGTAAGGATTGTGTCTTTAATTCAGCATGAAATTGAGAGTCTTTGGAAGGTTTTGCACATTATGTTGATGTGATCTGAGATGTTTTTAAAGTATCGCTTTGATTTCTGTGTTGAGAATTGATTGGGAGCAAGATGGAGCAGGAGGACAGTTAAGAAGCTATGGAAGTGACTCTAGCGGGAGATGGCATGGCTTGGACCACAGTGGTAGAAATAGCAGTGTGAGAAACAGAAGGGTCCTGGATATATTTTGAAGATAGAGTCTGCAGGATTTCCTGTTTAATTTAGGCCAAATCCAAATCAAACTCCAGGCTCAGTCCCTTTTACACCTTTTTAACTTGCTGTGTGGTAGGTAGAATAATGGTGCACAAAGGTGTCTGCGTCCTAACCCTAGAATTTGTGAAGGTCACCTCACATGACAAAAGGGACTTTGCAAATGGGATAACACTGAAGATCTTGAGATGAGGAGATTAGCCTGCATTAACCAGGTGGGCCCAGTCTAATCATCTAGTTCTTCAAAGGGGAGACCCTTTCCCACCTGTGGTTAGAAAGAGATGAACCATGAGAGACCAATCAAAGAGATGTGATGTAAAAAGGACCCACACAGCCATTGCTGGAAGGAGGCCATAAGCTAAGGAATCCTGGCTGCCTCTAGCAGCGAGAGAAGGCAGGGAAACAGATTCTCCACTGGAGCCTCCGGAAAGGAACACAGCCCTCCCAACATCTTAAATTTAGCCCCTAAAACCTGTGTTGGGCTTCTGACCTACAGACACGTTTGTGTTGTTCTAAGCCACAAAGTGTGTGTCAGTGTGTTATAGCAGTAATAGATAAATCAGTTACTCTCTTCTGCCTCAGTTTTCCCTTCTGAAAGAGAGGATAATGATACTTTAGAACCAGAAAATGGGTATAAAATGCCTGCCACATAATTGGCATTATACCAAATAGTGTACAGTAGCCACTGTTGTTGTTCTGTGTATGTGTTAAGAATACTTATTACCAAGACCTTATTGTATTAAATGTTAAAGGGACTTATATAAGAAAAAGAAGATAAAAATATGAACTGTAAAATGACAACAAACTCACAGTTATTAACAACCACACCTAAAACAAAAACAAAAATAAACTAAACAAACATCTAGAACAGGAACAGAACCACAGAAATGGAGATCACATGGAAGGTTATCAACAGGGGAGTGGGAGGAGGAGAGAGGGGGAAAAGGTACAGAGAATAAGTAGCATAGATGGTGGGTAGAAAATAGGCAGGGTGGGAGGGTAAGAATAGTGTGGGAAATGTAGAAGCCAAAGAACTTATATGTACACGTATGACTCATGGACATGAACTAAAGGGGGGGAATATGGGTGGGAGGGGGTGTGCAGGGCAGAGGGGAGTGAAGGGGAGAATGGGACAACTGTAATAGCATAATCATTAAAATGTATTTTTTAAAAAAGAATACTCAGCCGTAAAATAGCCTAAACTCAACCCCTTTCTGCGAGTTTCTTCGCTCATTAACCAGGCAGGCCTGCTCTGGGAGGTTGAGGTCCAGACCCTGGCGGTCAGGCCGTCCTTGCTCAGTCCCCTTCTTCCTAAGGGCTTTGAGCAAATTCCTTAACCTCTTTGCCTCATTTTTACCACCTTCAAAATGGGAGGTAACGCCTGCCCTGTAGAATTGGTGTGAGGATAAATGAGCTTATGGGGAACTCAGGAAAAAACGGCAATTTCCTTCTTCTTAGGCAATAAAAATCCCAAATGTCCGAGGAGTCTGTCTTTATGAGAAATACCCGTGTCTTTTTCTCTGTCTCTCCCCACCACCCTTATTTTCCTTTTATCTTCTCTTCTTCTTGTGGATTTGGGTCCTGCTTTGTGGGGTTTGTGGCTTTTTATAACCTGTGCCAAAAAGCTTTCTGATATTTTCTTATGGTTCATATATTCAGTTCTTTCCTGAGCTCTGCTTTTCCCCTGACAACTGAGAATGTCCTTGCTTCCCCATTATTCTAAACCACTTTGTTGAGCATGAGTTACTATTTTCTCATTTTCTAAGGAGGCAGCATCTATCTGGACAATTGAGGGACTGCAGCCTGGATTGCAGTGTGGCTTGAACTAGGTACCTCAGAGTGTCCGCCTGACTGTTGATTCAGTCAGTGATTTTAGAACCTCATCTGGACATAAAAGTTCTCAGACATTCTAGGAGAACATGAAGAACTAGACTTCCCCATATGTTGTTAAACATGACCTCCGCATCATTTTATGTGTGGTTTTGATGTTGGGGATGCTCCCCAACATCCCCAACATCCCCACCCGACACCCACACCAACACCGCTGCAGCTTTCCCTGTTGCCTTCTGGAGTCGCCAATCTGAAGGCACTTGTGTCCTTGACGTTACTTGGCACTTCCACTTTGTATGTCTCCAGGCGGTTCTGCCTGTTCTTCTCCACCTCCCTCTCCCCAGACTCTCTCAGTAGATGGCCTTGCTTTTTATTTCATGGAGAATATTAAAGGCTCTTTGAGTAACTTTTTGGTTTCTTCCTGCAAACATCCTTTCTGCACCCACCCACTCTTGGCTTCCCGCGACAATAGGGGGAGAATTTCTACTCCTTCCGTCAGGTAACACTTCCCTGTACTCTGGCTCCTTCCCCTGCCAGCCCTTCATCCATCCGTCATCACCTCGTTCTCCTGTAATGTCAGTCTCACTACGAGATCCTTCCAATCAATATTTGAACACACTCCAGTCCTAGTCTCCCCCTTAAAAATAATTACTCCTCTGGAACCATCCTCACTCCCTTTTACATCTGGCTACAGCACTGCCTTCGTCCTCACAGCAGAGTTTCTCCAAAGAGTTGTCTACACTGTCTCTACCCCCAGTCACACACATTAGAGACAGGGCAGTGTAGCCATCAAGAAAATAGATTCATGAGCTACGCTGCCTGAGCCTGCGGTTCCGCTTCTGCAGTCTGACTTTGGGCAAATCACCTTACCTCTCTGTGCCCTTGTTTCCTTGCTCTGGAATGGTACAATAAGAGTACTACTTCACAAGGTTGTTGTGATGGCTAGAATAATACTGATCGTTAGTATATACAAAGCACATAGAACAGTCTAAGCACAGAGTGAGCGCTCTGTTAATATTATCATTCACCCGCTCCAGCGTGGCTTAAGCTTCATTATTTTAGTGAAACCTTTGCTGATCTCAGGAGTGACTTCTGTTTTTGCTAAATTTGTTGAATGTTTTGTAGACCTCTTCTCAACTGACATTTTAGCAGTTTTGATTCTGAAACAACGTCCTGCCTAAACCTTTCTCTTCCGACTTAGATGACATACCAATCTCCCTGTTTTCCTTACAGTTCTGAAAATCCCTCTCTGCATCATTTGCTGGCTCTTCCCTCTCTCCCGAAACCTCAGTGTTGGAGCTTTTTGGAGCTCAGCCCTAGGTCATCTTCTTTTTTATTTATTATTTTTTAATTTTATTGTAGTAAGAATACTTAACGTGACATCCACCCTCTTAACCTAGGTCCTCTTTTTTTACTGCCTATTCTCCCAGGTCAACCCCTTCACTCTGTCTTTGCAACCACCTCCCTCCCAGATCTCCAGCTCAGAGCTCTCTTCCAAAATCTGCTTACAAGACTCTCACACTTAGCAACTGCAAACCAGACTCACGTGGTACCTGCTTTCCCAATCACACCCTCAAACTATATCCCTTGGCATTGCCAGCCACCCAGTTGTTCATGCCAGAAATCTATGAGGCATCCTCAGCCCATCTCTTAGACCTACCTACATACAGTCAGTCACTCATTAATCTCTGGCTCGTACACCTCCAAAGTACTTCAGAAGTCTTACACTTAGCTCCTTCTCTGTTGCCAGCACCATGGTCCCAGCTGCAGCTACTTCTCCCCTGAACCACTGAACTGAACTGGCATTCTCCCATCACCACCCCTGTCTGTCCACAGGGCCTTGGGTGACCCTTTAAAAAATACCTATGTTCACGCCGCTCCCTTGCTGAAAGATTATGGATGCCTTCTCATTGCTTCTAAGGATGAAGTCCAATATTCCTTTACATGGTGAATGGGGCCCTGCATTACCTGAGCCTGCTGACCTCTCTACCTTCATCTTCTTCCTCTTCCAATTCATTCACTGCTTCCAGCCCCAGTGACCTTCTGTCTGATTGTCAAGAGCAATACATTTCTTCCAACTTCAAAGCTTTCACCTTCTCTGTATCATTACTCAACCCTCCCTCCCTCCCAGTCGTGTCTCCCACAGTTGTTAACTCCAAATTTTACTCACCTTCCAATCTCAGCCATGTGTCTCTTTCTCAGGGAGGCCTTCACCGACTCCCAGGACTTGGAACTAGCTTCACTCTAATCCCCCATTCATGTCTACCTAGGGAGTTAAAAAATAAAAACTGTTATTTTTATGCGGTTATTTGGTTAATTTTTTTAAAGTCTGCCACCCCAATTCCCTTCCTTCACTGTCAAAGCAAGAAAATGGTGAGCATTGGAAATGATCTTAAAGAAAATAAAGAGAGCTTCTTTGTCTAGCATTTTCTAAGGGTTAATGCAAGCACATTTTCTTCAGACTTCATATCAATCAACATGTCAGAGAAAATATTCTTAATATAGCTTAATAAAAGAAGTTGTGACAGTATGTGCATTTTAAATGCACGTGGATAAAGTGGAAAATTTTTTTAATTATATATGTTATATATATTTAAAAATTATATATACCTTCCTCTTGGCTCAACTGTAACCATATGAAGTATTTATAAGACTTCTAGCATCTATTTCTCATATTGAATTTTAACTTTATTGTCTCTTCTCCCACCCACCTGATTCATTCGAATTGCCCACTGAACCTGATAGACTTGTAGGAAGAACCTCACAGGCTCATTCTATGCCAAAGTGACATCATATATGGGAGATGACCCAGCTTCGGCAATAAAAACATTTCAAGTAGAGGAAATCCATTTATTAGCCAAATTATAGCCTCATTTCCCTAAGCAAGGCCCCAAGTTGTCTTTGAGAATTTGAGAGCAGGTTGAAGGCTCGGAACATACTCTCTGGTGGCTAACGGGAGGGATTATGTGACCATGTCTAAAGTGGCCGGAGTCCTGCCCTGACTCACTCCAGGGGAGGATTCCCACGGCCTGCAAGAGCTGGAAGGGACAGGGTGCCTTCCCAGCGCACAGCAGTGCTGCAGTCATGGGAGGCGCAAAATAAAAACTGGTTGAAAATGAGCAACTTAGGTGAGGAAACATCTGCTCCAGATTGGATCCTCCAAGAGTCAAAAGAAATTTATAGCTGAAAAGACTTTTTGTTTGAGATAAGATGGAAATGGGAAGAAAAATGTGGTCTAAAATATGCATATAAAACTTTGGCTTTATCCATTTAAGTAGACCAATTTTTCTAATAATTTCCAAAGTAAGAGAAGCAACTAGCTTAGTTATTATTGAGATAGCATTTTGATTCTCCCATAAGCTGAAAGATCTGCATTCATGTTGATGCAGGGGAAAGTTCATTAACTGTCTCAAAGAAGTGTTATTTGAACCTCTACCAGTTGTCAGGTGTTGTTCTAGGTACAGGGGGTAAACAATGTATGGTGCTTCTCCTCTGCTCTCAAGGAGCTGACGGTCTACTAAAGGATAAGAGAAATGAAAAAGCAATGACCATACTGTTGATAAGGGTTATGAAAAATAGGAGAAATGGAGACACACACTGCCTAACTCAGAAATGCAGGGCTATGAAAGGCTTGTTAGAAGTGACATGGAAGCTGGCCCTTGGAGGGCGACTAAGCTTAGCTACATGAAGGCTGTGTTAGAATGTTGCAGGCAGAGAAAAAAAGATGGTCTAGGGGCAAGAGGAGGAAAATCATAAGCAGTCAAAGAAGTTTAGTACCCCTAAACTGAGAAGGAACCACCAATATTTTGCCTTCCTCTAATCACTATGATCTAAAGTCTACCTCTACTCTCCCCACCAAAACTGCTTTATTTTACCCTTCCACAACATCCTACTTTGAACAAGTTTTCTGCTTGTTTGTTTTTTTGTTGGTTGATTGACTTGCCCATTTCCCATGATGCCCAGCTCTGTCTGGTGGCTCCTTCTCAGCCTCCTTGGCAGGCCCCATCCATCTCATTCCCTAAGGCTCAAACCTTCGTAGCAAACTTGCTTACACTGCCTCCCACCTACTTTCCACCTGTTTGCTAGAGAGTTTGTTTTAAAATGCAAATCTGGTCATGTCAGTTCTTTCACTTAAAACTCTTCAATAGTGTGGTCTTTTTTCCCAGTTTGGAGTTTGTCTGTTTTTTTTTCTTTTTTGGTAGCACTTTTATTTTGCTTCATAACAATGATGTACCTTTGGGGCTGTGATGCTCTCACATGACAGTAGAAAAACAGGATATGTAAGTCATCCTTAAAAGCTGAGAATTACGTACAAAAATCTTATGTAAATTCAAACAATGCATAAATTTACAGATACAAATACAAATCATGTTGTGACCATAATGAGTAATTTAGTCCCATGATATCTCACTGAAAAAACATTGGATAAGAAAAAAAATGGAGTCTGAAGGCTTGGATTAGCTGTTTGCTAGCTCTGTGGGAAACTGCAAGAAAAAAGTGACAATTCATTTACAAATTCATGCAGCCTCTAGAGAAATCCAGAAATTGTCATTAGTACTTTGTTCAGATCTGATCAGATGCTAGAGGAGTGAACAGCGCACTAGAAATTCAGCTTAAGAGCCATCACATTAGGCCAAGTCCCTTCCATAAGCACAAAACCCAGTCTCCCTTTATCACACAAAATGCCCACCTAGCTGTATTAAACTGTAAATCAAAAGTATCTACAGAATTTTATAAAGTGTGTTATAAAAATGGCTAGCTTGATTACAGTGTGAAATAATGCTCTTTGCCTGCCTATCCGACAAGGACACTTGTCTTTCCTAAAAAGGCCTACTCCAGGTGGAAGAGTCTAACATAACACGTGTGCCTCTGCCGGGCCAGACTTGTACTTGGGAACTAACTTGTACAGACAGTGCTGCGTGTCTGCCAGCAGTCCATTTAAAAGTATTTGCAGTGGCCATCAGACAGGCTAAACGTATCGGTGTCCTCTTACTAATTCGCATTTGCTGGAAGGTAAATGGAGTAGGTATACACCATACTTGCACTCAGAGGAGTGACCATCTCGATTTCATTGTGGTTGGTTCCAGGGCTGTGACATCTCTTTGTTCTAAAGTCAATGACACCAGGATACCTGGTAATACCAAGAGACCAGATGGTGCACGTTGCCCTGGCATATAGGTCCTTTGCAATATAAGTATCACATCTTGCAGTGGAATCGGAAGCGTGCTCATGAACGCCACAATTTCATGCCTGAGAAGGATGGCTAGAAAGACCTTCTGGACCTAAAAATCCTCTTTCAGAGAACCTTAACTGACCTTGGAACCTCAGTTCATTTCTCCCGGGAGCACAGTTAGCAGCCATAGCCCCTGATTGGCATCTGTGATAGGGCAGTGGCACTTCTCTTTGACATCACGTGCAATTTCCTTCTCGGGTATAATAGTGAAGCTGTAACATCTTTCTTCCCACAGTCTTTAGCAATGCCAAATTTCAGCTAGCTTAGTCCAGAAATAAAGTTACATGGAGCAGGTGTAACCATCATAGATAGGCAATGTGTAGGTGACGCCGTAACCCAAGTCTCTGTACCCAGCCGTGTGTGACCTAAGCACACCGGGACAGAATGGCCAGAATAGCAGCATGTATAACAGGGCTACTGAAGGTTTCAAACAGGATCTGCAACAAGAAACCTGGAGGTTCAGAGGAGCTTCCCTGGGAGAACACGGTGCTTCTCAGGAGCAGCAGGAATCACTGCAGGAGGTGTGATGTGTGATTCCCCACCTCACCTAGTAGGGATCTCACCACACTGGCTGCATGGCAGATGCCTCTTTTGTTGTGGGTTCACCATCCACATAGTTCTGCCCCATACGTACTCCTTCTGCCCCAGATAACGGAAGTTATCTCAGCCAATGGATGAATGGGGGCAACCAGGCACAGTTGTTATGGCCCTCAACGGAGACACCTCTATTCGTGCCTGAGCCAACGTTGAGGGAAAGCACAGTGATTCCTGCTTCTTCTCGGTGCTTGCATTTGCCGCACACAGAGTTGGAGAAGAACTGGGAATGAAGCAGTGATGGCGTCTGCAGAGCGTTCATCGCTGAAATCCTGAGGTGGTCTCAGAGGCCACGTGTGACCTTGCCCCCGCCCACCTGAGCCGTCTCGCCTCCTGAACCATGTTCCCTCTTGCCTCTCGGCACTCACATATGTCTTCCCCTCACCAGGCGCTCTATTCCCAACCCAACCCCTTGTGTCGTTTGCTGTATGCCTGGCTCCTGGTAGGAGGTGAAGCCCCATAATTTACTAAACACAGAGATGAATAAGTAAGGACCGGCTGTAAGCAAATGTTAATGTGAGGTTTGGTGACCACAAGCTGAGTAGATGGTTATTTCTTGGTTTCCATTTTCTTCGTGATACCAGGTAATCTAAATGCAAGGAGGAAGGGATTGACTTGGAAGAGATTGTTTGTTTTGGTTTTTCAGAAGAAGTATATAATAAACCCCTATTACCTGTCACCAAGCTTCAACAGTTATCAGTAATATATTGCCAAACTATTTCATCTACACCTCTATGTTGTTGGCTTTCTATAAATATAATTCATATACCATAGAATCCATCCTTTTAAATTACAATCCAATGGATTTTAGAATAGCCACAAAATTTTGCAACCATTTCTACGATTCCAGGACATTTCTATAGCCCCCCAAAGAATCTTCATATACTTTGTGTAATTACTCCCTATTTTCCCTTCCCCACAGCCCCGGGCAATAACTACTCTACTTTCTGTCTATTTAAATTTCTTATTCTGAGCATTTCCTATAAATGGAATTCTAAAATGTATAATTTTTTGTGTGTTTGACTTCCTTCACTGACCATGATGTTTTCAAGGTTCATTCATGTTGTAGTGTGTATTAGTACTTCATTATCTTTTATAGCCAAATAATATTCCATTGTATGAATATATCACATTGTGTTTATCCAGTCATCAACTGATGGATATTCTTTGGGTTGTTTCAACTTTTTTGGCCAAAGATGAACGTATAACATTATGGAGAATCCACACAGTCAAAGGGAGAAAGCGCTAACAGGAGCAAGAAGGAATCCAGGTGACAGGGAAGGCCTGGTTGAACATGAGTCCACAAAGTAATGCTGCATAGTCATGTCACTCCATGGCACACAAAACCCATTGAAGCTGGCTCTGCTCCTTCCCCAGAACTCCACTCCAACTTCTTATAGTTCCATGAACCTGCCTTTATCTTGTCTTTCTTACAATGTTCTTCTCTCTGTGGGGACCATTGTCTTCCAGGCCTCATCCCCACTCGAAGTCTATCTTCAGTCTCAGATCAGATGTCACTTCCTCCAGAAAACCATCCCCGGACACCCTGGATTGGTGCTAGGTGCCCCTTTCAAGTACTCCCATGCATCCCCCCATCACCTCATCACAGCACGTACACCACTGCTTGGAGACCTCACCCCTCCACCTGGCTGTAAGCATGTGGGCATGAACTGCTGTTATTACCGCTGCCTGGTGCATAACTGGGGCTCCGCAAATTTGGAGGAATGGCAGAGCAAGTGTACATTCAAAACCACGAATCCGTGAATCCATGAGGTTCAAGGATGCTAAGAACTAGGGCAGGATAGTAATGTGGATTTCATTTCAACACAATGGTGGTTGTGATTCCTCAGAGATGAGTTTTCACAACTTTAAAAATAAGTGAGAACTGGAGTGATTAATGTTCTTCAAAACATATTTATTTGTATTTCTGAACACATTCTCCATCAAAGTTGAAAATAAATTTCTCAGACATACTTGCTTACTAATTCTTAATTCTCCCATCTTCTTTCTTTGTCTACATTTGGTGTTCCATTTTTGAATGGAGGCTTCTAGAGCAAAACTGAAAAGTGGCAAGAGACTATTCACTCAGTGGACACAGGTATAGAAGAATAGGATACTAGCCAGGATTTCAAATATAACCTAGTATTAGACATACTATCTTAGTTGACATTGGAAAGTGGTCTTCCCCCACCCATTACCATCAATTTTTTAATTCAATTTTTATTTATTTTTGTTAATTGTATTAAAAATTGTGCTTATTCATTTTCTCCAAAATGATTAAATTATGGAAAATTGGGATTTTAATATTATTGAGTTAATAGAAATATCCCCTTAACTTGACCAAATAAGTTTTTTAAAAGTATCAAGCTATAGAAAATGCAGCTACATTAAAAAAATATTGTATGCGCTAAGCCTTTGAATGAATTTTCTTTGAGGAAGGCACTGTGTAAATGAAGAAATATTTGACACATGCTAATTAAGTGAGTTTGAGCTATTGAAATGTAGCAGGCTATGATCCAGCTTTTTAGTTTGCTTTTAATAGTTTATTTCTAAATGAATGCATCTTTCAACTAACTACGTAGCTTGTTTTTACAAGAGACACATAAAGGGAGATGGTCTTAAATTGACTCTTGCTTTGTAATCCAAAATATAACTTATTGCAAGTTCCCCTGTGCTTATCTAATAATGAGATTGGACGAGAATAATGCTGCCTCAGATTGTGATGTTCAAGGCATTCATTAAAGTTAATCATCAGTGCTCTTGCATAGAAGTTTTATGCCTAACGTTGATCGGCCCTTTGTTGTGTGGGGTTAGCTTGCATTCAAGTACGAAGGAGCTCACCACAAAGACCATCAGGTAAGTTTCCATGGTAGCAGTTCTTCCTTTGTTATTCCCATTTGAAACATAGACAGTACAGAAATACTCACCGTTTCACTGCTTAATGAAAAGAAATGGAATATTGGTAATGCCAGGATAGTCAGGAAGCTGGTCTTTGGGTGCAACACTAAGGGAGGCATGCTGTCTACTCAGGTTTTCTTTCAAGCAGCTGTCCACCCAGTGAGACTAGTGTCCCTTTGATCTTACCACATTATGACCTTCAGTGGTCTTAGTTATTGCTCTAGGGACGAATGGAACTAAATGGTGGATAGAATTATTTATTATTTAGAATTACTAGTGCTGAACCTTACAAAAGATAGGTTTCTGTTCATATACTAATAAGACTATGGTATAAAACTACAGAATGGGGAGAAATCAACTTTTCAAGATATGAGGATAACATCGAGAAAAGACAATAGCTTTGGGTTTTTGTTATTTCGTGTATATGTTCATTTTTCCTAGTGACTCGACACCTGGATTTGCTCATTGTCTTTGTTGCCTAAAATAAATGCATTCGCTAAGTGTCATATCCCCATGGTTTCGAGTCCTATATTCAAGCCCTCTCACAGCACAGGGGAGCTTTATTTTGGAGCTTGTCTGGTTCTAACAGGGATCACCAGAGAAGTCAACTGGTGTTCACTCATTCAAATAAACAGAACAATTTCCTTACACAGGCTTAGCATCTGTTCTTCTATTCAGTCTCACCAAAACATTGTTTCTGCCACTTAGGAGAGAGCAAAAACTGTAACCTAACTCTTAATTTAATTTACTTTCCTCTTTCCCGCAGGCTAGGAGATCTGAAAACGTTTATGAACTGATAGAATGTTAGTGCTTCAGTTTTAGCTACTTTAATTTATGAAATTTTCCCAGGGCATGTACTGTACGACTTTCCCTTGTAGTGTTAGTCTTCGTTACATACCTTCATGCAATAGAAGTATGTAAAATTTCTGCCATATATTACACACACTTCAAAATACTTAAAAAAGAAATCTTTGGTGAGATGGAGAACATAAATTAATAAGGAATTAGATATGAATTTGGCCAGTGAAGCAGAAATGGAAAGGACCCAGGATTGAGATGGAAGATTTAAACTGAATCAAGGGTTTAAGATTTCAAGCTTGAAGTTGTTGGGAAGCAACATTCACCTTTCAGGTGGAGTGGATGATGGGGGGGGGGCGGCGGGCTTTCCCGACAGACAGATGAGTGAGATCAGGGCGAGGACAGAAATTCAAGATCAACAGGACTAAAAACCAGGGGAGGGAGAGGGGATACTAATCAAAGGCGTGGGACGGAGTGGAGAACTGTGAGTGGGACGGAGTGGAGAACTACGAGTGGGACGGAGTGGAGGAAAAGCTCCAAAAGACAGCCTGGTGGGAGCCTGCTCTGCTTCCAGAAACCTACCAGCAGACCGGACTCTGTTCCAGAAGAAGGAGGGCCTTCCGTTGTTTCTGCAGTGTGCAGGGCACCGCTGGTTTCCTATTTTAAAAATTAGTAATACACAACATTCTGCCTCTGTTTAACGGGTATAAAGTTTAAAATATTACCCTGCATTTTGAATGCAGCCTCCAGCGTTGAGGTGGAAATACTCTCTACTTATTATTCTAAACCATCTATATTATGGACTAGCTTTTATTCACTGCTTTATTTGTACTACAGATATATTCAGCACTCACTATATATTGACTCTGCTAGTGACAGAGACTCAAAGATGAATGAGACCGATGGTGAAAAGCCAAGCAAAACTCTTATGTTTCTGGCAAGGAGAGTGCAAAAGCAACCATTTTGAAATACAACCAGAGCATTCTCAACAATGAAAAGGGGAAAAGACTTTCCCAGGGCCTTATAAGCCCAAGGAAAGGGCAATTACCCAATTCTGGCCCCCTCTAGCTTTCCTTTCTCACAGACCAGGAGCACAGGCCCATCAGAGCAGTAAGAGTTAACCATGCGATTATAAAACACATCGCCATCCCAGACTAGCCACCACATCAACAGGGCCCTAGTATAACGGTGGATTGCAGCTGAGAGCAACAAGGCACAGACTCTATTTAATGAGGAGTGTTGAGCTCTTAGGGAAACTCAAGACAAAGGGGAGGGAAAAGCAAGGACATTAAAGGAAATTGAAGCTTCTGGCACCTATGGCTATAGCAAACACTAAACACAGCCCAAGTCCTAGTCAGAGTAACACGCTGAAGTTCTGTTTACTTCAATTTCTAGTGCTGGAGACATCAGGCCTGATTTTCAAAAAAATTACAAGGCATGACAATAGTAAAAAACAGAACATAGCAAAAGTCTGACGAGACAAAGCAAGCATCAGAACCTGATATGGCACAGATTCTGAAATTATTAGACAAGGCATTTAGAATAACTATGACTTATACGTTAACAGCTCTTGTGGCAAAAGTAGACAACATGTAAAAATAGGAGTATTATAATCAGAGAGTTAGAAACTCTAAGAATGAATCAAAAAGAAAGGCTACAAATCAAACACAGAAATAAAGAATGCCTTTCATGGCTTTGCCAGTCGACTGGACACAGGCAAGCACCAACTTAATGAGCTTGACAATATTCAATAGAAATTTCTCGAACTGAACTGCAAGAGGAAAAAAAGAATGACAAAAATGGAACAGAGTATTCAAGGACTGCGGAGCAAGATTAAAAGGTGTAACATACACTAAGTTGGAACACCAGAAGACAGAACAGAGCGGAAGAAATGCTTGTAGAAAGAATGGCTAAGAATATTCCAAAACTGACGACACCAAGCCACAGATCCAGATTCAGGAAGCTCAGGGATTACTAAGCAGAATAGATACCAAAAAATGTGCAAATGCCATGTTCAAGCTCAAAAGGCCAAAGACAATATATTGAAAGAAGCTAGGGTGGGGGTAGGGGAGCACTATTTACTTTTGGAAGAATGAGGATAGGATTTATAGCATACTCTTTATCAGAAACCACTGTAAACAAGAAGAAAGTGGAGTAAAATATTTAAAATGTTGAAATAAAAAGACCATCAACCTAGAACTCACTATATCCAGCAAAATTATCTTTCAAAAATGAAGGAGAAATAAAGATCTTAGACAAAAACTGAGGGAATTCACTGCTTGCAGACCATTCCTAGAAGACTTGTTAAAAGATGGTTTTCAGAAAGAAAGAAAATCATATAGGTTAGAAACTGGGATCTACATAAAGAAAGGAAGAATGTACAAAAAGGAATAAGTAAAGGCAAAATATAAGCTTTAATTTCTTTATTCTTAATCAATCTAGTAGAAAAGTGTTGTTCACAGTTACGGCAGCAACAATGTGCTAGGTAGTTGCAGTATGTGGAGAAGTGAAATGAATGAAAACAAAGTTATGAGGGATAGAAAAGAAGAATTGAGAATAGCTTCGTATTGGTTATCTGAACTATCTAGGGATCAATATTTTGAAATGTATTTAGATCTGTTGTAAATTTATATTGCAACTCTAGGGAAATACTAGAGAAAAAATGCAAAAAAGTATAACTGATACTTTTAGAGAAAAAATAAAATGGAAGCATGTAAAACAATTAAACCCCCCCAAAAAATAAAAAAGCAAAAAGAAGAAGCAAGTATAATATAAAAATACAGAGTAGTTATTAACTGAACTAAATCAATAATCACCTTAAATGTGAATCATCTAAACATAGCAATTGTCACAGTAGATTTAAAAAGCAATACCCAAATATGTGTTGCATACAAAAACTCCACTTCAAATATAAAGAAATAGATAGGCTAAGAGTGAAAGGATGGAGAGAGATATAACACTAATCAAAATAGAGCTGGTGCAGCCACATTTACGTCAGACAATGCACATGTCAGAACCGTAACATTGTGGAAAACTGGACGCTTTCTCTTTAAGATTGGGAATAAGGCAAGGGTGTCCCCTCTCACCACTCCTATTTAACATTGTATAGGAAGTCCTAGCTAGTACAATCAGACAAGAAAAGAAAGTAAAAAGTACATATAGAGTAAGAGAAAAGAATAAAACTGTGTGTGTTCACAGATGACATGTAGACTACCCTAAAAAATTTACAAAAACACTCCTGGAATCAATTACTCACTGAATACAAGGTTAATATGCAAAAATCAATTGCTTTGAAATATATTAGCAATGAACAATTGGTATTTGTAATTGAAAACAATACCATTTACAATAACACCAAAAAATGAAATACTTAGGTATAAATCTAACAAAATATGTACAAGATTTATATGCAAAAACCATAAAACTGATGAAGGAAATAAATAATATGTAAATAGGTGGATACACAGTCTATGTTCATGGACTGTTAAGATGGTAATTCTTACCAGCTTGATCCGTGGATTCCACTCAAGCCTAATTAAAATCTCAGCCCATTATTTTGTGGGTATTGACAAACTCATTCTAACGTTTGTGTTCAAAGGCCAAAGACCCAGAATAGGCATCTGAGCATTGAAGAAGAAAGAGAGAACTGGAGAACTGACACCACCTGACTTCAAGACTTTCTGTAAATCTCCATTTATCAGGACACTGTGGTCTCAGCAAAAGAATAAACACAAACATCACTGGGACAGAATAGAGAGCCCAGAAATAGATTCATATAAACATCGTCAACTGATATTTAACTACAGAGGAAAGAGACTTTAACGCAGAAAGGATGTATTTTCATCAAATGGTGCTGAAACAAACCTTATACCTTTCACAAAAATTAACTCAAAATACATCATAAACCTAAATGTAAAGCTCAACACTATAAACTTCCAGAAGAAAACACAAGGAATATAGGTTTGCAGAGCTTTTAGATGCAACACAAAAAGCATAAAGAAAAAATACTGAAAACCAAGTTAGGCCTCCAAAATGTTATAAATGTATTAGGTTGATAAAAGATAGGGCGAAATGAGAGGACAGGTTGGTTATAAGAGGGCTGAACTCACATATTTCATATTAGGAAATCTTAAGATAATATCTAAAACTGATGACTCAAGAAACAGCAATATATGGCTATTTTCAAGAAATATGGGTGTAAAATCTAGAAGCAACAGCTGAAATTGTTGAAGGTGGCCTCCTCCGGGGAGCAGGGCAAGCCTTGGGAAGACCAAGCATCGCAGTTGGGTGGGGCAGAGTTCCTGCTTTTTTAAATGAGCTTTCTAGAACTTTTCAATGGTTTAATTCTGATTAAGAAATTTGAAATAAAGTTGAAAAAATGAGCACTAACATTCAACTTGAAAAAAAATAATCAACTCTAACCCTCCTCCATTGCACTAGTCAGGGCATTAAATACTGTGGCGTCATCTGATGTCTGAATTACTACTGTTCGACAGGGAAGCCTGTCGCAAGGGTGGGGACAACATGTTTCATACCCTGCTGCATTCACAGGTCCGGCACATGCTGGGCACCAGTACACATTTGGTGAATGAAAATGTAAAAGGAACATCTATCAGCTGTGGAAGCAGCACACACAGGAGCGTGGCGACAAATAATGCAGAGATGGCTTTTGACACTGGGCACTGCCACAAAGCAGGAGCTCAAGAATTGCCTGGAAAGTTTGCCGTTCATTAAAGAATGTTGGTGATTAAAGAGAGAGAAAGATTGGTAGTCCGAAAAGGTCGCAGGATCAGGGAAGATGGAACCGTGGCAGGGGCAACCAGGACAGTGTTTGTCGTGCTGAAAATGAGAACCTACTAGGAGGAGAAGCGCGCTGTGTGCTAAACCCTGCGGATCGTTTCTGCTGAACGTGGAAAATTCTGATGATTTTCTGTGGTGGCGTTCACAGAACAGGAGGAGGTAGGGCGTTCCTCCTCCCTTTCCAGAGCCAGCAGTTTGAACGCATGGCTTTCTCGTGACCAAAGCCAGTCCTGGTGGCTGTTTGGGCCGTGAGTCCCTCACAGACTGCGCTCCCCACTTCCCTCCAGGAAGAACTCAGGTTCCCTACCAATGTGTCAACTTGATGTTTGGCACCTGTATGCTTGAGAAGGTCCAAATGACTCAGGTTAAGCAAAACTGGTATGAATTTTATTACGGGAAATTCGAATTGAAGCCTCTCCAAGGGAAAATCACCATAGGACCAGGTAGGCTGTAGAAAATGTGACTCAAAGGAGATAAATCTTTTGAAACCAGTTAGACATGTGCCAGGACATGTGTTAGGAGAAAATATTCTGAAGTAAATGACTGGCCTGCCTGTGTGGATAAATTACCCTGATATTTACGATTGAGAATCAGGAGGAAAACACATTCCCTTGGTCCCTTGCTACTGGAATTCAGGCTGGGAGGCACGCACAATTTGCCTCTTTTCCCAGGGATGGGTAGAGGGACTTGTAACCTTGAAAACATCTTTGTGTGTGAGAAGTAGAGAAAAATTATATATTTTTGCACAAGGAGCAGCAGTGGAAAGGTGTTTTGTTTACTGTTCGCTTGTTTTTACCTAACCTGAGTGGACAGTGCTGAGAACTTTACATTATTTCATGCATACATCTCTAAGGTGGGCAGCTTATACCCCTTTACCAAAGGGGAAACTGAGGCTCGAGAAGTTCAGTAATATCCAAGGTGACCTGCTGGCATATGGACGAGCTGGAAGTTGATCCAAAGTATAGATGACGCAGCTACATAGACAGGACTGGCTACATAACTGGCGGGGTCAGTGCAAAATAAAAATGTGGAGCCCCTTGTTCAAAAGTGATCAGGGATTCAGGACAGCGACAGCACAGCATTGAACCGAGCACGGGGCCCCACGTGGCTGCCTGGGACACACAGTCTCAAGGCAGCCTGGCGCGTAGACCATCTCAGGCTCTGTGTATCTGCGCTCACTCCGGAAAGAAAACTGGGAAGACTTTGGTCAATCTTAAAGGATGATTATGCCGTAAGAGACTGCCTTGAAGAATACTCCATGCAAC
The DNA here is from genome assembly GCA_004027475.1 of Anoura caudifer. Lineage (NCBI taxonomy): Eukaryota > Metazoa > Chordata > Mammalia > Chiroptera > Phyllostomidae > Anoura > Anoura caudifer. The sequence goes on along the minus strand of PVKU01000202.1, from coordinate 402,526 downwards.
CCACAGTACAGGAAGGATCATATAATTCTTCCCATAACTTCTAACATAGCCTCTGGAATTAGTTAGAGGATATTTCCACACTGCTTCGATGGGGCCCCTCCGTTTGGTATTTATTTGCTTGTGGCTGATGCTCTGGCACTGCCACACACATCGCCAAGGAGAACTTTTTGAGCGCTGTTCCCAGAGCCCTGTTGCTACCCCCAGGCAGACTCCTCTATCATACTCCCTGGGACCTACATTCTTTTCCGTGGGAACCTGGGCAGCCCCTCTGCACCGACATGTCAAGGGCACACCTTTGCGTCCTCACTGTTGCTTACTCGACCTGGCACAAACTGATTACTCCAGAAATGTTTTGGAGTAAGTGAATGAGTCCATGAATTCCAGAAAACTCCAGCAGAATTCTGGGTTTTCAAAAATGTGATAGAAACAAGGCTTCATGCGATCAGTACTCAGGAGATGGTCCAAAAGCCCTATAGAATGGCCCTACAATGAAATGAATATATCAAGAGAGGGCCAGGTCTACAGTCAGCATTTGAGGAAAAGTCAAACGTGCCCTTGAAAAATCCTTCGGAAGCATCAGAGTGGCGGAACTGTGGGCGACGCACGGAGACTCACCGGGTGAAAAGCTGACACGCGTGTCTTCAGTCCCTCCACCCTCGGGTACACACTCATTGCCTGCCAAGCAGTAGTGAATTCCAGTAGGCTAAATGCATACGTGATATGACAGTTTCTTAAGAAGTAGGTCAGTGCCTTCTCTGAAGGAAGTGTTTATGACTTTATCCCTGCAGTGGTTTCCTCTCCTCTGAGGAACTTTTAAAATCTTATCTTTGAGTTTTATAAGAGACTTATATTAAAACTTCACCAAAACTGACTTATCTTGCATCTTGCAACATTTCTATATTTCACACATTTTCCGTAATGAGCATGAATTACTTTTAGAGTCCATAGGAGGGAAAAGAAAAAATTTACACAGAGATTTTATACTTTGATTATTTTTGGTTCCGAGCACATTAAAAGCCGTGCAGAGCCCTGTTTCCATCCATCACATCCTCGTCTTCCGAGTGCTGGGGGACCCTGCTGAGCACTGCGTGCCTGCTCCACCACATACTGAACCTCCGTTTGCCCCGCTGCTCTCATCTATAAAACAGTGCTACTATATATAATACCTGCCCCAAGGACTTGCACATTGCCTGTCAGTGAGAATTCAATGTAGTAGCTATTGCTATTAGCTGTTACTGCAATGAATTTGTGTTCTATTCTGTCTTGTGACCTAATAGCCTGGCTGCCAAATAGCCTGGCTCCTTACCAAAATGTGAATAATAAAACAATTTTTAAATCCTCTTTAAAATAAACTTATCACAAGAACTGAAAGGTCATCAGTAGGATAAAGAAAGGGACAGACCTGGCTGGTATAGCTCAGTGGCTTGAGTGCCAGTCTCCAAACCAAAGGGTCACTGGTTCAATTCCCAGTCAGGGCACATGCCTGGGTCGTGGGCCAGGTCCCCAGTGGAAGCACATGAGAGGATACCACACATTGATATTCCTCTCCCTCTTTTTCTCCCTCCCTTCCCCTCTCTCTAAAAATAAATAAAATCTTTTTTTAAAAGAGAAGGGTGACCGAGCCAGAAAAGGGAGGGACATTGTATCTCCTTCGCTACAGCTCCTCCAGGGCCCCAGTGACCCCCACAACTCGTGAGCTATGTGACAGGGTGAAACTTGGCCGTGTGGCGTAGAGAGCTACTGAGCTTGACAAGGTCAATTTTTCTTGACTTACTATTTACCATTTATAGCCATTCAGCGTCTAGAGTAGATTTGAATGATACATTTACCACCTGACATCAGAAAAATATCTTGCTTCTACTTTATGGGTGGAAAGTTTGTTTTCTTTTTATTATTGTTGTTCAGTTATAGTTGTCCCTATTTCCCCCCCATTACTCTCCTGCACCCTACCCACCCCTACCTCCCACCCTGGTTTTTTTTTTCCCCCATTGGTCCTTTTATACATGTTCCTTGATGACCATTCCCCCTCTTTGCCTTATTGTCCCCCTCTCCCCTCTCCTCTGGTTACTGTCAGTTTGTTCTTTATCTCCATGTCTCTAGTTCTATTTTGCTCACTTGTTTGTTTTGTTGATTAGGTTCCACTTATAAGTGAGATCATATGGTATTTGTCTTTCACCACCTGGCTTATTTCACTTAGCATAATGTTCTCCACATCCATCCATGCTGTTGTGAAGGGTTGTGAAGGGTAATGTCCCTCCCTTTCTTTCTGCTGTGTAGTGTTTCATTGGGTAAATGTATTTTCTAATTATTCTCAGTTCTTCTCAGAGTTACTATGCTAATAAAATGTAGTCTATTCTACCCTCGAACCACTCGTTTATTGGTTTCAAGACACTACACTTTTCTGTCTTCCTCCTAAGTCAGTAGCCCACTTTTTTTTTTTTTTGCTCTCCTTTTTTAGCTTCATCCTTCTCAAGCCATCCCTTAAATCTTGATCTTTTTAAAGGCTCCCTTATGGACTCACTTTATTCATACCTTATCCTCTATCTGGATGATCTCAATCTGTTCTGGTGGCTCCAGCCACCATCTTTTTGCCTGTACACCCAATATCTGTATTGTCATATCAGTCCTCTTCTCTCCAGTTCGAACCCATGTAACTGCCTTCCGGATATCTCCACTTCGGTATCTTACAGGTACCTCAAACTCAGCATGTCCACACGGAACTGGTCAACCCCTCAGACTAGCTCCATTACAGCATTCCCTACCTCAGGAAATGGTGGCATCCTCCTCCTGCTCAATCAGGCCAGGAATCTATGATTAATCCTTCACTCATCTCAGTTCCCTAACTGTCTAAGGCCAATCATAATCACCAAGGTATCTTAATTCTGTTTTCCAAATCAGTGTCTTTCAGATTGACTTTATTGTGAATAAACATACAAAAAATATCCTTTGCATCAGGACCTAATGATTTTTATCATCATTATATATAAGGCCTTCTGATATTTTCTCTTATGTTTTCTTCTATTCTTACTTTTTAAATGCTAGCAACGAGTGTGTTACTGGCAGATATTGAGTTGGCCAAAAAGTTCATTTGGTTTTTTCTGTAAGATGGCTCTAGTAGTACTTAGCTGTCTGTAACTTCATTCAAAACAATTATGTTAGATTGTATGGTGACAGCTGTCATATCAGTGTGCATTTTTTAAAAACTTATCAAAATTGGTGAATTTTTGTGTAGCCATTTTAATACTGAAGATGGAAGAAAATATGCAACATTTTCAGTACATTATGCTTTATTTTATCAACAAAGGTAAAATGCAACTGAAATGTTAAAAAAAAGATTTGTGCAGTATATGCAGACGGTGCTGTAACTAATCGAACGTGTCAAAAGTGGTTTGTAAATTGTGTGCTGGAGATTTCTCACCAGACAGTGACTCAGAGTTGGGTAGACCAGCTAAAGTTGATAGCAATCAAATTGAGACATTAATTGAGAACAATCACTATTCCACCCCGAGGGAGATAGCTCACATACTCAAAATATCTAAATCAACAAAGTTATTAGTGAAAATAAAAAATGTGTCTTTTATTTTATGGAAAAAACCATACGGACTTTTTGGCCAACCCAGTGTGTAACAACACACTCTTCAGTAGCTGAGGACGAGTGAGCCTGATGTGCACTTAACAGTCTTCGGTTGCATTTAAGCTACCAATCAACCAGCTTGCACGCATCCTGAAGATCCAATAGCCCGCTCTCCTGGCCACCTGGTCTGTTTCACATTTATTTAACACCACTCAAAGACTTCCTCATGTCCACCCTAGGACAGTCTGCATTTCTTACTATGGCTTAAAAAGCCACCCACAGTGTGGCACCTGCCTGCCCTTCATGTCCTCTCTCCCTTGAGCTCAACAAAATATTTTCTTCTTGAATATTTGGAAGCTCTCCCTTATTTTTGGGTCTTTCGGCATGTGATTTCATTTGGCTAGAAAGTGCTTGCCTCCCATCTTTGTTCAATTAACTCTAACTCCACCTATCAGAGCTTAAATGCCATTTTGTTTGTTTACCCTTTCTTCTGTGTGACAGGCCTGGTGGTAAGTGCTAAGGATACAATGAGAAATAAAAACAAACATAGTCCCTCACCTCACAAAATTCAGATAGTCTAAAGGGGGAGAAATATTATTCAAACAAATATGTCATTCAAATTTAAGTACTAATAAAAAAAGCTTTCAAAATAAAAGAGATTCATGGTTCTGAAAGAGCTTATAAAATCCAACCTAATCTGATAGGCCAGAGAAACTTTCCTAAGTGATGAGTGGTTAGTTATAATAATCGAGCTAAGATATAAAAGCAAAATATAACTTAATGAGTCTAGGCGGTGGGTAAAAGCATAGACAGGAAAAAAAAGCATGTGAAAATCTGCATGGCAGGAAGGAATGTGGCAAAATCGCGGAGCCAAATGGAAGTCAATGTAACAAAAGCAAGGTACGGTATGGAGGGACGAAACAGGTAGAAGCCACTCTGTCGGGGGCAGTGTGGACTCACTGGAGTGGTTAGTTTTGAAGAGAAGGAGAGGTATGCAGCAATATTTGTGAAGTTGATGGGAAATCTTTTGTTGTGCTTTAATGGAAGATATTTGAGCATATTTATGAGCTATGAATATAAATTGATTTAAAAGGAAGTTGAATACACAAGAAAAAAAAACACTGATGGTGAGTGGAAGGTCCCAAAAAAGGAGGAAATAACCCCTGGGCACCTGTGACATCCTATACTTAACATCTGTTCTTTGTACTTAATATCTGTATTCTCCATTGGACTGTAATTCATGAAGACATGAATCATCTTTGCCTCACTTACTTTTGTATTCCTAGTGTCAATCTCAGTACTCAGGAGGTATTAATAAATGTCATTTTAACTGTACTTTAAAGGGAACGACTTTGGAGGTACATTTAATAAAATAGACCATCCACAAGTGTTATGGTACTATAGCATGTGCATATACGAAGTCCTCCACAAAAACTGTTTGGATGATTCAAAAAGCCACAGCCATGGGCAACTGGTGATTGGCAGTTTCATCACGACAACATGCCCACTTATGCACCACTTCTCATGCAGAATTTTTTAGCAAAACATCAAATCACCCAGGTTGATTCAGTCCCCCTACAGCCCAGATTTGGCTCACTGCAACTTCTGGCATTTCCTCAAACTAGGATCACCTTTGAAAGGGAAGAGAGGAATGTTCAAGCTTGATGCAAAATTGGATGCAGATTCATTACTCTACTCAGTCATTTTGAATGCAATGGCTACACAGTGCACATGCTCACTCCATGTTGTCTACCGCTCTCACTGAATAGTCTAGTGAAATGGTCGTTGTTCATGCATGTGCATTCCAGTCCATTCTCCTTGGCTGCCAGGTTACATCAATGTCACACAAACTGTTCTCATGTTAACAATGGCTGGAGTTTTTCCAGACAGACCTTGTATATGTATGTACACATGTGTGCATGAGCACACAAACACAACTTGGTTATCAATTTTTAGGCTGAAATTAAAATTGGTATCATTACATTAAGCAGAAGCAATTTGGGCATTAAACCAAGACAGCCTTAGATTAAGATAGAATTTGAAAGTTAACCAAGAAGCCAGAACTCTCCACAAACAGATGAACAAGTGAGTCATTTATGTGCAGAGAATTGAGCCTTGATCATATCAAGGAAACAAACGGTGAAAGCACAGCCTGTTGGGACAAGAGGATGCATCATTTGCACTAATCCAGGTGAAATCCCACATAACAGGACTAGTGTGTCTGAGATGGTCGTATGGCCTACTACGTCAAGAAAACTTTTAAAAAGAAAACCTTCACTTCATTTTTGAAGGCAATGAATGTGCCTCATTTAGGAAAGCAAGTCTCTGCAGCAGAAAAGAAATCATATATGCATTCTTTTCCAATTTTTCTAAACAAGGTCTTTAGTCTACTCTGTTTCTTCATCTGGGGATAATCATACTTCATAAAGTGGTTGAATAAGGTGAAAGGGATTATATATCACATTAAAGCACATGTTCTGCTCCAAGCTACTACTGGAGTGACAGAGTAGTCATCAGTTTAAGAGGTGAGAGCTAGGGGAGACATATTTGCTGTTTGGTGATGGGGGGAGGGCGGAGATGCACAGAAACTAGGATGTAGGGATGATGATGATGTCATGGAAATGTTAGGTTAGAGATGCTCTGAGTTGAAATGTGCAGTGGGCAACCTGGGGCTCCAGAGTTCAGGGAGAGGTCAAGGCTGGAAATAGATGTTTAGGAGTCATCTACAAATAGACGGGATGTGGTCATGGTTACCTATTCAGTGTCATGATTCCATACAGACCAAAAATACATTGTAAACAATGTCTGCAGAGTAACAGACCTGGCATCAGAGACATTACCAAAAGCTTCAAATGTAAGTTTCATTTTCCAGAAGCAAGTAGAATGCCAGGAGCAGGTATTTAAAAATATGACTAGCATTCATAATTTGAATTGCTCTTACCTGCCTACTTGAGGAAAATTTTACAGTGAGTCAGATTATTTTATAAGTTGATTTGCAAAGTCAGCTATAGATTCATGGTATTGCATTTTGGGGATATTGCATATTATCTGAATGAAAATTAATAAGCTGTGTGATGGGCACACAACACCATCTACACTAACTAAGGCAAGTTAGGAAAATAAAATTGCCTCTGATTTACAAACAATATTATGCATCAGGATCCCGTAACATTCTGGCTGCTCCACCGAGAATACGTTACAGAATAGACTGGAGCCAAGGTAAAGGAAGCGCGTGGCGTGGCTCTGCTGAGAGGTGATGAGGACTTGAGATGTTAGTGGTGGCAACGGTGAGAAGTAGATAATTTGGTTATATTTGGAAAGTAGAGCCAGTTCTAACAATTGAATTTCTGCTAACTCACAAATGCTTTAGCCTTTAAAAAATAAAAAATAATGACTGGCTTGGCTTCCTCTTTTGGTAAAATATGTTAGTTTGGACAGTTATTCAAGCTGCCTGGCTGGATCTCATGACCACCTCTTCCCTCTAAGACAGTGTTTCTCCTAATTGACCCGCCCCCACCAAGGAAACTTTTTAGGTATTTTCTTCCCTAATCTCCACCCCATGAAAATGCCTTATTGTGCCTAAATACACAGGGTGGGACAAAAGTAGGTTTACAGTTGTTCATATAAAATATAATAATTAATAAATAATAACAATAAATAAACTCTGTGTTTCATGGACTCACAACTGTAAACCTCCTTTTGCCACACCCTGTACCTAGTATAATGTTCATCATTTTAACCATTTGTGAGTGTACAATTCAGAGTCACAGAATACATTCACAATGTTATGTAACCATCGCCACTACCCATTCCCAAAATATTTTCGTGATCTCCAACATAATCTCTGAACCCGTTATACAATAACTCCCCATTCCCCGATTCCCCTTAGCCCCAGGTAACTTCTGTTATACTTCCTGTCTCTATGAATTTGCTGATTCTAGTATCCTATTTAGGTGGAATCATATGATATTTGTCCTTCTGTGTCTGGCTTTTTTCATTTAGTATAATGTTCCCGGCATCCATCTATGTTGTAGCATATATCAAAATCTCATTCCTCTTTAAGGCTGTGAATAATAGTTCATTGTATGTATATACAACATTTTCTTCATCCCTTCATCTGTTGATGGACACTTGGGCTGTTTCAGTCCTTTGGCTACTGTGAATAATGCTGCTGTGAACGTGGTACCCAACTATCTGTGTCCCTGCTTCGGTTCCTTTGGCTCTGTACCTAGGAGTGGCATTGCTGGGCCCATGAACTTTTTTTTAAATTATATTTTATTGATTATGCTATTAGAGTTGTCCCATTTCTCCCCCATCACTCCCCTCCACCCTGCACACCCCCTCCCCCACATTCACCCCTTTAGTTCATGTCCATGTATCATAAGTTCTTTAGCTTCTATGTTTCCCACACTGTTCTTGCCCTCCCCCTGTCTATTTTCTACCCACCATCTATGCTACTTTTTCTCTGTACCTTTTCTCCCTCTCTCCTCCTCCCACTTCCCTCCATGTGATCTCCATTTCTGTGTTCCTGCTCCTGGTCTAGCTGTTTGCTTAGTTTGCTTTTGTTTTAGGTGTGGTTGTTAATATCTGTGAGTTTGCTGTCTTTTTACTGTCATATTTTTTATCTTCTTTTTCTTAGATAAGTCCCTTTAACATTTCATATAATAAGGGCTTGGTGATGATGAACTCCTTCAACTTGACCTTATCTGAGAAGCACTTTATCTTCCCTTCCATTCTAAATGACAGCTTCGCTGGATAGAGCAATCTTGGATGTAGGTCCTTGCCTTTCATGACTTGGAATACTTCTTTCCAGCCCCTTCTTGCCCTGGAAGGTCTCTTTTGAGAAATCTGCTGACAGTCTGATGGGAACTCCTTTGTAGGTGACTGTGCCCTTATCCCTTGCTGCTTCTAGAATGCTCTCCTTCATTTTACAATGTTCCTTGAATCTTTCATCTTCTTCAATAAATGTCTCTATTTTTCATATGATATGGCTGGCTACCTTCTAGATAGACCTTGTACATTATGTATGTAGATAAACTGCTTAAAAAGAAGTGATGCCATAATAAAGAAAATGACCCCATAATACAGAGGTGTAAAAAGTAATCTTTATTGCCATGCCATAAATTCTTTATATTTTATTTAGTCTTCAAAATTGACAACAGTTGATGTTTTGAAAAATAGCTCCTAGCTGTGATAGAACCAAACCAACATTGCAATTATTCTAACTAAACTTTTGAAAACAGTGGATATTAATGATGTTATATTGCCACTGAGTCTAAAAAAATCTCCAGAACACAAATAGAATAATTACAAGTATATATTAGTGAAATAGAAACAGGAAGTAGGAAACAAATACGGATCCAAGGGTCAGGCTGTGGGAAGTCAGGTGTCTTGAGGTTACAGGGTGGTCCTGTCAGCATGTGGATGTATATTGGTGTCTGGTTGGGAGGCAGGGTGGCTAGATTCCTGGCACATATTCGCCTAGGTTTTACTACAGTGTGGTTGCCAACTGCTACAGTGTTTCATTATGTAAAGAAGAGATTAAGAAGATTATATAACAGTATTTAGACCAAAAAAAAAAAAAAAGGCAGTGTCAAATCCCCGACTAAACCCCTTCAAGAGTCAGAAAAGACAAGGAGAAACTGAGGAACTTCCAGATTGGAGGAGACAAAGAAGCCATGACCACTGAATACAATGTGGAATGCGGACCAGATAAAGGACATTAATGGGAAAGTGGAAATTCCAAATAAAGCCTGCAGTTCAGCTAGTAGTGCTGTACCAATGTTAACTGCCTCATTTTAGCAATGGTACTAGTTATACAAGATATTAACATGCAGGAGACTTGAGCAAAAGGCATACTGGAATTCCCTAATACTGTATTTGCAGCTTTTCTGTGAACCTCAAACCATTTCAGAGTAAAAATAAATAAATAACAGTAAAAGAAAACAAACAACAACAAAGTCTCTGGTAGCTCCTAAGCGTTGGAAGCAAAACCGTGGTGGGCACTGATGAAGAATAGTTGGAATGGGGGGTCCATAGTTGTCATATCAGCAGCTTTGAAACCTGACATGAGAGTAACTCCTGTCTTGGTCCCCGTTGCAATTCCATTGCAGGGTGTGCTGGATCCATCACGTGACTGGGATGTGGGTGTACCCATTCCTGGAACACATTGGCCCAGGAGCCAGAATCATCTTCTTTGGGTTTACAACCATCTTAATGAACTTTTTGTACCTGCTGGGAGAAGTGCTGAACAGCTATATCTGGGATACGCAGAAAAGTAAGTATTATTTAGGGGAGTATAAAACAAAAGAATTCCTGTTGTAAAACTGTGTGCAGAGACCAAAGGAAAATTCCACTGTAGCACAGAATCACTTAGGAAAACTTACCTTTTTATAAACTTACCTTTTTATAACAAACTAAGAGCTCCTGGCAGTTACCCAAATGGTTTATTACTTACTTTGTCTTATTAGCTAGTAAAATATCCAATCTAAGAGAAAAGAAGCATGTCTATAAAATTTTATAGGGAGTTCACTCTGATTAGTAAAGGACTGTCTTTGCTAAAGAACACCCAATTAAATAGATAAATTATTAAATGTAACCAATCTCTCCCTGGCTGGTATGGCTGAGTGGGTTGAACACCAGCCTGGGAATCAAAAGGTCACCAGTTCAATTCCCAGTCAGAGCACATGCCTGAGTTGCAGGCCAGGTCTCCAGTTGGGGGGCGGGGCATGCAAGAAGCAACCAGTCAATGTTTTTTTCACACATCATGTCTCTCTCACTCTCTTTCTCCCTCCCTTCCCCTCTCTAAAAATAAACAAATAAAATCTTTAAATGTAACCAATCTCAATAGAAGTCACCCAGATCTCCACTTTTTACGCCATCCTTTCCATGGGTGCAGTAGCCTCAGAGATGTCTTACCACCATTCTGCTTGACCTTTAAGCAACACAGAAGGCTGGGCCACTGCGATTCACCAGTGACTGTCATGTTCAAGGGTTGAAGTGGCAAAGAAGTCTGGGCAGTAAAGGGTAATACTTCATTGCTGCATAAACTCTCTTAACCTACGGTTTGATTTCTGTTTTGTTTCTATTTACGGCAGAGCCTCCATCCCTGCAAGGCACGTAATCTTACCCAAGCTGCGCAAATCTGCCCCAAGTGTATGTAAGATAACACAAAATTGGGAAGGTGGCCAAAGCAACAGCGCAGATATGTAGTGACTTGAGTCCTGCATGAGAATCCATCCAAAGGCAAGATGATTTGGGGATGGTAGAGACCTCTCTAGACATCACCAGAAAATGGTCCATGTTCCACAAACGTTGAGTACCCTACTTGGTGCCAGACACTCTGCCAGGAATGTGATCTAATTAGACAAATAAAACAGTCATTGCATGGTTATTGAACCGGGCTTCTTTTGTGCGTGGCTCTTCTAAGATGGTATGCCTCGACGTACCAGCCAATGTTAAATGGCCCAGAGGAATCTGAGGGTTTCTTTTCCCAGCAGCTGGCTTGATTTGAATAAGTGGTCTATTTGTAAAAGTATCAAATTTTTTTATTCCATTCGGGCCATAACTTGAAGGACCAGAAATTGTATTTTAATAATTTTCCTTTCTGTTCAGTGGGAACAATACTCTTTCTCTATTAATTAACTTATCAAAGTATTTAGTTAACTTTCAAAATGTATTAAAAGTTAAATGTGACCTGGCAAGGTAGCTCAGTTGGTTAGAGCATTTAGGGTTCAATCCCCAGTCAGGGCACATACCTAGGTTAAGGGTTCGAGCCCTGGTCGGGGTGTGGGCGTGTATTGGAGGCAGCTGGACAATGTTTCTCCCTCACATCAATGTCCATCTGTCTGTCTGTCTCTCTCTTTCTTTCTTTGTCTTCCTCTCTGTCTAAATATCAATAAACATAGCCTCAGGTGATGATAAAAAATGTTTTTAAATAAAAAATAAAATGCAAACTTTATCAACTTTTGGGGGAAAGGCCATATTTCAATTTAAGCTAATATGTCCAATGTATGTTATTCAGGAAGTGTTTCTGACTGCCTGTTTCCCTCAATTGGCTTGATTCTGACAGTCATTCGGCCATTGTTCTATAACTTCTAAGAGAGAAGATGACCTGAAAACCCGGAGAGAGAAAAAATCCAATCTACATAAATAGAATACTATATTTTAGCAGCTTTGAGTAAGAAGTTAAAAACGAGTAGTGAAACTAAGGGTTGTTATTTTTAGTCATCTGTTCAGTTTAACTTGTGCCATTCTTTTAAGCAACATCAGTTAAAGTTGACTGATACTTTGTAACTCATGTCAGGTTTAGAGATTAATTTTATCTACTTGGGACCATGTAGTTCATTCAGTGGAGACAGAGGTTTTGTGCCAGGAGGTCCTCTTTTTCATGTCTGAGAGAGATGGCAAACCGATGGCTTCCTCCAAACCTTACCTGCAAAAAAGTTTCATCAGGCCTACGTAGTGAGACGTTCATTTGGAACCAACACTTCAAAATTGGGAGATTTCATATAAAGGCCGGATTTTTTTATCTTCTCAAGTATTTTAAGATCTGGCAACACTGAGCCCACTGTTTTCTTCTGCCAACAGTGGTCTGAGCTGAGGGTCCGTTGTTCCCTTTAAATGGCGCTCTAATTTACCCTAGTCCTCGCCTGGCCACTTTGCTCAGTCACATTAGTTGGCTGGTTCTGTAAGTAGTTGACTTGAAACTGCCAATTAAAAGTAGTGGAGGAATCGAACAAAAAAAGAGAAAGGACGCATGGACTTGGATAACAGTGCGCTGATTTCGGGGTGGAGGAGAGTGGGTGGAGGTGGAAGAGGGCGTGAGGGGGATAAATGGTAATGGAAAAAATACAATAAAAAGATATTTAAAGATCAAAACTAAATAAATAAAAGCAGTGTGTGTGTTGTGTGTGTGTGCGTTGTAGAATGAATCGAGTACAATCGAGCACAGTGTGACAATCCTGAGCACATTTACTACACCCCAAACCAAATTCCTCCAAGAAGCAGGAATGCCCCATTTGGCCCCCCTTCCTTTCATCCATAGTGACTTTTAATGGCTCAGCTTCCTCCACTTGGTATGTTATGTTGGCCTCTCCTCCAAGATGAGATCGCATTGTTACAGAATCTTAAAGCTAAAAAGGAGATCAGAAATCATCTAAACCAACCCTTTCCTTTTATTAAGAAACAACTGAGGCCCAGGAATCTTAAGCAACCCACCAACACGGGCGGTTGCAGAGCCAGCACCTGAAGGACATTCAGTCCAGTGTTGCTTCTAGGGAACCATCAGAGTGTCCCCAGCGGAAAACCAGACGCGTGGGGGTTCAGAAAGTTCGCTCAGAACCGTGGGCGGGGCTTATCGAGTAACAAAATAGACCAAGCTGATACTAACTATGCAAAAAGGCCTTTAAGGGAGGCTAAATTAACAGGTACGCATTTGCTCTTTTTAAAAGAAAGTAATTCCACGTGACTTTGTGGATATTGTATTAGTTCACTAGGGCTGCTACAATAAAGTGCCACAAACTGGATGACTTTAACAATGGAAATGTCATGTCTCACAGTTCTGGATGCCAAAGTCAAGGTCTGAGCAGGGTGGGCTCCTTCTGAGGACCGTGAGGGAAACTTTGTTCCAGGCCTGTCTCCTCAGCTTATAGATGACCATCTTCATGTCCAAATGGCATTATCATATATATATATACACACACACACACATATATATATGAAGTTGTCTCCAAATTCCTTTTTTAAATTTTTTATTCTCAAGGATATTTTTCATTGTTTCTAGACAGAGAGGAAGGGAGAGAGAGAGAGAAACATCGTTGTGAGAGAGAAATATGGATCAGTTGCCTTCTCACATGTGTCCCAACAGGAGATCAAACCCACAACCTGGGTATGTGCCCTGACTAGGAATTGAACCCAGGACTTTTTGGCCCATGGGACAATGCTACAACCAAATGAGCCATGCCAGCCAGGGCCAAATTTGTTGTTTTTTTTATAAAGACATCAGTCATATATGATTAGGGCTCACCCCAATGGCTTCAATTTAACTTGGTAAAGACCCTATCTCTAATACAGTCACATTCTTAAAGTACTGGGAGTTAGGTTTGGGGAGACACAATTTAGCTCATAGCACTCTGCCTTATGTCCCCCAGATTCATGCAACAGATATTCCCAATAGCCCTCCAAGTCTTTCCAGCATCTTAAGTCCAAAATCTCACCTTAAGTATTATCTAATTCACATGTGGGTAAAGCTGGGTGTCTGATTCATCCTGAAGCAACATTGCATTTCCAGTTGTGAACCTGTGAACCCAGACAGAAAGTATCTGCTTCCAAAATACAATGCTTGGCAGGCATAGAATATATATTCCCTTTCCAAAAGAAAGAAATCACAGGGTAAGAAAGGGTCATGATTCCCAACTGTCTAAAAGCTGGCAGGGCAAATTCCATTCCATTTCAAGGCTTGAGAATAATCCCCTTTGGCTCAATGTCCTGTCCTCGGGACTCTCCAGGAGGGGGGCTGTGGCCCTGCATCCTTGGGCCTGGGCAGCAGCCCTACCCTCTGGAATCAAGAAGGATCCAGCCCCTAAAATGCTTTTGGAGTTATTCCTCCTTCATTTCATCCCATCCCTGTCAGTCTACACTAATAGGGTTTCTGCTGGTACCAAATTCTCAAAAAACCCTTTTGCTTCCCGTGTAATTCATCAGGGTCCAAAGCATCAGACAGAGGGTCCCCCAGAGGTCTTTCCCAGAGTCTGCTGAGATGATTAATTGGATTCACAGGTCACATGCCTGGTCTCTTTAACAAACAGTTGGGCAACCACATGGCCTTCTCTCACATTCTGAGGTCCTAGAAATTAGGACCTCAACAGATGGATTCGGTGGGGGACACAATTCCACCTACAACACCTAAAATATTTCTGTACTTTAACTAAGAATTTATTCCCATTCCAATGTGTCATCTTATTAAAGTCAAACTTCACACGACCAGAAATGGAAGTGTCCAAGGGTGAAAGGTTGGGGTGAGGGCCGAGAAAGCAGACCAAAGGAGGTCAGCACCAGGTCTATGTGACACAAACTAGCACCTTTCTTCTCTGCCAACTGCCCACCCAGGCATGTCCCACGCAGGCCCACCCAGCAGCAGTGTCCCAGCCCTGCTCTCAGGTTGTGCCCCTCCCCCAGCCCTGGGTGGTGGGGGAATCGGGTGAGTGAGTCTCTGGGGATCAATCAGCTCTTCCTCTGCATTCCCGAAAGCACCTCCCACCTCGGCTTTCTGACAGGTTTCTTTCAGTTACTTGTGTGGAAATTACACCTGTGGTTCTTCCAAATATTATTTACAGCTGTCTAATTTTTCCCTCTACCTCCCAGCTGCCAAACGAAAGTAGGTGGGGAGCCATTTTCCCTGTCTGGGTCAGTGAACACCCCCTGTTCCCCACCCTGCTTTTGAAGATTCCACTCTTACTGCCAAGCCAACCCAGCTGCAAGAAAACAGGAGGAAACAGACTTGAAAAAGAGAAGCAAGCGGCTAGCTCCCAATAGCTTCTCCACAGGGATGGACAGAGGATGAAGTGGGAACTCAAGTCATGTGGGTTGTTTGAATGGAATCTGTGTTGTGTTTGTCTGCCTTTGCCTTGGTTACCCAACAACTAAGGCATCGCCTGCCTTCCCCGCTCTGCCCTGTCCCTCCTCCCTTTGGATGTCATGACTTCTCGACTTGAAGTTTTCCTTAATATGATTCTGAGAATTACTTTGGAAAAAGTGTTACAGATCTCTGCCAGTTCCTTAGTCATGAAAACCAAACCTAAACGAATGTCTAAGGACACCTGTTCAGAGCATGTTATCCACATTCCACCGCCACCACCCTGACCCCCAGAACACAGACTAGCAGCTGGGGGAGGGGGGCAGTGCGTCTCTCCCACTTTAAGCCTATCATGGTCACAGTGGTTAGGCTTCATGAGTTTTTATATTGCGAAATTTCATACATTGTTCTGTTTTCCCACTAGTTCAGCCTGCTGAAGCCTCCTGCTTACTGTTTATTAATTGATTCGGTAAAGATTAACTGAGCTCCTACTGTGAAAAAGACACTGTGCTATGTGCCAGGGATGTAATCTGGAATAAAACAGTTAAGGGCTCTGCCCTCAGAGAGCTTGCAGTTGACGGAAGAACACCAGCAGAACCTTCTAGGCAGCATTCAGCTGTTCTTTTGTTCCAGCAAAAAGTCTTTGAGAATTTAGTGTTACAAGGAAAGTCTTCAGCTAGAAAAAACTGAAGTAGGCTACCATTTGCTCGATTTCACTTTAATTCATGAGAATGACTTGAACATTTTCCTGGACATGAAAATGAAACATCATTAACTATTCGCTCCAGACAACAGACAGAGAGAGGTCTTACTGGCCAGATCCATATAATTCCATATAAGTCTCAAGAAGAAGAACAGTTCTACCAGACCTGGGTTGAACATCGGGAGAACTTTAGTTTAAGTACAAATGGTGTGTGTGTATATATATATATTTCTTGACTTTTAAAAATCCAGAGTCCTTGCCTTAGAAAGAGACAGGACTAAAATAAAAAAAATAAAAATAAATAAGGTCAGTTAGAAGCTCATTGGCCACACACCTCCTATTGCTAGAAACTAGTCACACAGCAAGCAGTCCAGTCGGGGTTTCCGTGCAAACTCAATGAGTCAAGAACTAACTTGAGTCCCTCACTCCCAGAAGCCTTAAGAACTGGGTGTGTCTCAGAGATATTCTGTCCAGATTTGGTGGAAAAGGGTGGGGAGAGAGGTCACTGAGGAAGTTTCTGGAGAAAGCTGTGAAGGACTTTTCTTCTCAGCTAGAGAGAAGGGGTGGGTTCAGGAGGATGGGTGAGAAGTGTTGAGAGGAGAAGGTTTTTTTTTTAAGCAGCTTGGCAAAGCTGCTCCTGGTTTAATCTGATGCTCACATAAAGTGCTTTGCCTGTGTTTTAGGCATGGAAGAAGAGAAAGAGAAGCCTAAGCTGGAATGAGATCGAAGTCTACATGAAACAGCTGAGTCGAGCCACCATTGCAGACTCATCACCCCCGGGCACTGGCGGTGCAGCAGAGGAAGCCTCAAAGGCCTGGACAGGATTTGCCTCCACCTCCTGGCTCCAGAGGGAGGGCACCTTTTATAGAGAAACACAGTCTACCAGAATAGAATCCAGTTGTTTCCAAAATAACTCCCCCTCGTTGTTCGTTAAAGGACTCTTTCCAAGTTCATGATTGATGATAACATTTTTTTCTCTCCTGGTTTTTAAAACTAAAATGGGTCATTGGATTTAATGTGCACAATGTAATACCATAAAGAATAAAATTCTATTGTGTTTCTTGTTGAGAAATTTGTGAAAATCAAAAGAGCAGATATGGAGCAAGGCATGTGTGTATTTGTCCCCAAGTGGCTGGGATAATGAACCTGGGCCACAGTGTAAGTCTGGAGGAAATGGGATGGCCGGTCTGTCCCTATTGCAATAAAGTCACAGTTGCCTCAAACAGGCAATGTTAGTAAAAAGTACGTTGATTTAGTCAAATCCCTGAGTGTTTTGGGGTCTCATGGTTTAACCTTGTGAAACTTTTCCTAAATGCGAACTGTAACTTTAACAAAGACCAGGTAGCTCTTAGTCTGATACCTGCATGGTACCTCTCAAGCTCTAACGACTTTGGCATCTCCTTTCTGACTTTGTTCTATTACCTGTTGAAGATAGGATTGCGGAACCTGGTTCTTATGGTTTGATGATGGTAAAAATCTGAATCTTCCTGATAAATCCAAAAAGAATCATTTTTTGAAAAAAAATTACAAAGGGATCATAATTAGTTTTCAAGAATGCTAATGCAGAATAAGTAGTAAAACACAAAAATAAATCTTAGAGAAATATAATGAAGGAACAAATAAAAATAAAAGATTATGTAAGGTAGCAGGAAAATAACAGTGGAACTGATAAATTGATTATTTCATCTGTACAAAGAGCATTAAAACATGAAAATTACTGATATGTTAACTGAAAAGAAAGAGGGAAAGACAAATATAAGCACAAATGTGAAGCAACTTTTTAACTATAAAAATATATTTTATAGCTCTGTGACAACAAAGTCTTAGGACCCAGTGAAATGTGCAGTTTTTAAGGAAAATAAATTCAGTAAGAATTAGAAAGCTGTAATGGACTGATATTCATGGAAGATATTTTTTAATGTTCAACTAACTATCTCCAAATGGGGAATCAGATCCAAAGATTCTTTATGAGCAAGTTCTTAAAAACTTTCAAGTAACAAATCTCATGTTATTTAAATCATTCCCAAATCACAAACTGATAAAACACTTCCCAAATTATTTTTCAAAGTTAATATAACCCTAAAAAATAAAGCCAACACAGCAAAGAAAAAAATTTCACTTGCTTTAACTAAAATGCTGGCAACTTCAACCCAACAGTACACAAATAATTTTTCAAAACTATAAATGATGTTTATTCTAAAAATTCAAGGATGGCTTAATACTAGGATTTTTTATTAAAAACCTTGTCTCAATGATGCACAAAATATAAAATCATATGATTCTCTCCATAGTTGCTCTAAAGCACTTGAGAAAGCTAAACATTTATTTCTGATAATACCATTAGTAATACAAAAATATTTCATATCATGCGAAAAAACAGTCATCTCAAACACCAAAGGCATTTCATTTTTGGGTGAAAAATAAAATGTCCATGACACTATTATTGTTATTGTTCTGAGATATTTGGAAATATGAGATCCAGCATCAAATAAGTTATACTTTGACCTGGACAGAAAAAGTTTTATGGTTAAAAAAAAGTTTTATGTAACTATGTAACTATAGAATTGATGTTATTAATGGAAAAGAAAAATGTGGTTAACAAATAACAGGAAAGGAGCAAAACCACCATTTAAAAGGAAACCATTTTTCCAGATGACTCTCAGAAGTGGAAACCTCAAGGAGTGGAATATTTTTAAGGAGTTTCTGGGGCAATTCCTCAGGGACCCGGTGACTACCCATCTCTGCCAGCGAATAACACTTTCTTACTTTGGCCACCAAACTGAGCCTAAAGAAGCTGAGGCCTGTGGGTTTTAGATAGAAAACTGATTCAATTCATAGGATAGCAGTTTGAATGTATGCCTTCACTTTTATGTTTGAAATATAATTATGTAATCAGATTTGGGGGTTGATCTGGTTTTCTCGTGGTGGGTCATTTTTGTTTTGGGAACCCTGGCTGGGAACCCTGGAGACCCTTCCTGCCAGACGGACACCCGGGGCTCTCTCTCCAGGTGTGTGGGATGCACTGATGCCCATCAGCCAGGAGCTGCTGATGCTCCCACTGAGCCATCATAGAAATTCGGCTTGCCCTGGAGCAGAGTGTGTCAGGATGACCCTCTGCACTGCTCGGTGAGCACTGAGTGGTGAGGAAAAAATTATCAGCAATTTCTTCTTTGGGCTGGGAGCCTCCCCACTTTCCCGTCAGTTCTCAGAAGGAAGTTGTGCTTTACCCTCTTCTCTGTACACTAAGTGTTAAGTCCAACCCAACACCCACAGTCTCTGGGGAGAATGTGCTTCTGGTTCAACTTCTAGAACAAGAAAATCAACAAGTAACTAATGCAAATTAGTAGACAAACATTTAACAGGAAATTGTACCAAAGATGCAGAACAATGAACAGCTTCTCATACTATTTCTCAGACTTAATACACTTCCCAAAATAAAGTCAGAAGAGCACAAACTTTCACATATCGTAGAGAAAAATACTAGTAACATAAGTCTAATACTATAAAATAATAATTGTTTTTTATCTAATTTTGTGTGTTTTCTTTTGAGGGACTTTTTTAAAAAGACAAATATAATGAAAAGATATACTAAATTGTGGAAAAGAAGACTATATTCTTAAGATCTCATTTCTTCCTTCAAATAATTTATACATGCTATACAATTCCATTTCAAAGTTTCCAAAGTTTTTTTTTTAATTTAACAAAAATAAGGAAGTAAAAACAACTGAAAACATCTTGAAGAGGAAAAATAATTACAGCATATAGTACTCTCAAAACAAATAAAAATGCAGCAATTAGAATAGAACGGTGTGGCTCAAGCACAGAGAGAAAAATCAGCAAAATGGAAAACAAGCAGGTCTGTGCGTGTGTGTGGTGTGGCCGAAGTAGGCTTGCAGTGGTTCGTACGGAAAATTATACAATAATTAATAAAAATAATTCAAGAATACACTCTGTTTCACATACATACAACCACAGAATTGCTTTCACCCACCTCTGTGTGTGTGTGTGTATAAATTTAGTAAATAATAAATATGGCATTTCAGATTAGTAAGGGCATAATAAATGATTAAATTGTGCTGCAACAAATGAATAGTTATTTGCTAAAATAAATAAGTAAATAAAGAAAGAAAGCTAAATTGCCCCCTAAAACCACACACCCACACAAACACCATAGATACACTTTCAGATATATTAAATAATGAAATGTTCCCCAAAGGTATAAAATAAGTGTAATAAAATAGAGACGAATAGCTGATCCTATAATAAAGTAATAGAAAAAGCGTGTAGCATTTATGTATAATGTATTAGGAAATTGCATATTATATAAAATACAATGAGGAAATTGAATAACACACATACACATGTGTGTATATGTGTTAGGAACTTGAATCTACAGGTCTGATAACTGACATAGTGTCAGGTAATTGAGACAAAACCTAAGATGTGTTCAAGACAATGTTAGCACCATTTCCTTATTTAAGAAACCTGGAGAACCAGCCTGGGATGGGGTTTGATGATAAACTGGGCTTTGGATTTTTCTGTATGTAGGACAGGGCTTTTTCAGTGAAATTGGAGGAACAAAATATATTCCAGGTAATTGAGAATCTTCTGACATGAGCGTATTGTAAAAAAGAAGAGATAGCAACTACAGAATACTACTCCAAGAACAGAGCTTGCACCTATAGAACAAACGCTATGAGAATATGAATCGAATGTGAAAAATCTTGGTTGGTAAAAATTCTGGGTTAGCCTTTGATGGGAACACCTCTTCCAGTCACAGGAAAGAAAGAGAAAGAAGTGTGCTTGGAAGTGAGTTTGCAAGACAAGGAACAAAATCCATGGACTTCTTTTGGATGGCTGAAGTTCACTCCTCAAAGAATCACCCAAAGAGAGTGAGAGAACAGAAGATGCCTTGGGGATTGTAATACACCCTGAGGGCAGTATAGACTATAAAAACACAGAAGGCTTTCTGGGTGGCACTGATATTGAGGAGAGGCTGAAGATCAGGAATTGCCTTGCTGATAACAAGGACCATTTAGAGACTTTCTCCAAGAGAACACAACAGGCATAGTAACGAAGTTGACATTTTGGTTGAGAAGAGGGGGTGCCACCAAAGGACAAGCCAATGAGCATAAGGGTGGCTGGAAGGATGAACATGGGACTGAGGAAGAAAGAAAGAGGATAAATGTTGGAGCACAACAAAATCATCCAGAAATTGATAGTCTCAGTAAGTCTCAAAAATAGATGTATCAAGGAAATGAGGGCCATAGACAGGAAGTCATGGTCAGAAATGAACTGTGAGGGTTTAACATTGCAGGGGTGCAAGAGATCATACTACTTTGTCTTCTTTAGTTAATATGGTGTGCCCCTCCCCGAGGATGTCCATGTTCTAATCACCAGAGCCTTTGACTATTACCTGTCATAGCAAAGGGACTTTAGGTGTGATTAAGTTAAGGATTCTGAGATGTGGGGTTTACACTAGATTTTCCAGGACACCAATGCAATTGCAAGTATCCATCAAAGAGGGAGGCAGGAAGGTCACAATGAAAGAAAAAATGTGACAATGGTAGCAGAGACTGGAGTGATACAAAGAGGGGACCACAAGCCAAAGAATTTGGGTAGACTCTGGAAGCTCAAGAAAGATGAGGAAATGGATTCTTACATGGAGCCTCAAAAGTAATTCTACCCTATTAACACCTTGATTTAGGAGTTCTAACCTCCAGAGCTGTTCAGTAATAAATTTGAGTTTTCAGCCAAATTTGTGATAATATAGAAAATTGAAACATATGTTAACAGTAAGCATTTTTTTACATGTTGATGTGGGCTATTTTTGTGCTATGCTAAAAAGAGAGGGTAATGGTAACATCAAAAACTCATATTTGTGAAATTCTAATAATTGAGTGACCAGCACTGTTGTCCCTCATTAAACCAAACCAATTATCCAATGTTGACAAGCTGATCCAAGTTATTCAAAGTCATCTGATGTATTGAAATGGAAGTGCCGATGATCACTGAAGAGGTCCCCATGGAAACATTCAAAACATTTAGATGCTTTCCTGCCTACTCATCCACAAAGCAATTAAAATTTTTGAGGCAGATGACCCTAATTTCAAGTACAATTCAAAGGATTTTGGAGTGGTAACAAGCGTCTTTGCATCTATTACAGAGAGATTTGCCAGGAAGGGAGATAGGCATCTTATGTCCAAACTTTATTTAAAAAAATATTTTTTAAGCCTCAGTCAAAACCATCCAAGCAGTAAAAGTCTCTCAAGGGAATTTTGCAAGTGTGTACAAGCAAGCACAACATAAAGCCTTTTTAAAATTCTATACCTGATTTTACATATAGGCACTAGCATGTTAATAAATTTGACTGAATAGCCTTGACATAGATGTGTGCAAGAATGAAATTCATTCATTTTCAAGCAGCACTAAATGTTGCGGGCTCTCGCTCCTGCAACCTGCCCAGGCCAGACATATTATTTCTTTATCCCACTCACGTTTAATATTTATTCCTGTGCTTTTTGAAATCGGAACCGTCAGCACTCCCTCTCTCTTCTAGCTCTTCCCTTGTGCCTGGGCAGGAGGTGGAAAGACCTATGCTTACACAGCAAATGGCTTCAGAGCTGGCAAGTGCCCTCTCCACCTCTGAGGCCAACACAGCCAGGCTGGGATCAAGTGTCGGCCCTGGGTTCTAAGTGAAGATGAAATTGTTAGCTCTCTAGGGAACTCCCCAAGGTCCCACCCTTGTACAGTTCCCCTGTCCTCTTCTCCCCCATTACCAAGGCAACAAGCAATACATCCCAAAGTCTCTGCTTCTGGCAAGTCCCAGCTACCTTCCATGGAATGCACCCATCCATCCTTTCCAAGCCAAGAGTGGAAACACAGGCTGCCTTTGGGCACTCTGTCTTACAGCTCTATCAATAGCAGCATCAATTGCTGGCTCAGCTCAGTGGCACACAACCCCACCCCCGCCCCACCCCCACAGTCCTTACTGGGGGTTGGAGGGAACTTGGGAAACACAGATTTCAACAGAAGAGGTTGGAACAGATAGATACTTCCCTGACGCCTAGCCCCAGGCTCTCCATCAAGGGAAGGAGAGGGAAAAGGCATTGTTAATATTTGCTACGTGAACCTTCCTTCAAAGGTCTGATATCCTTGCTCCCACTTTGTCCTTCAGTCTATAAATACTAAAGGAGGGGGTTTTAAGAAACTGGCGGTGTTTGATGCCTTTTATTAGTAAATATCACAGTGCGGGGCTGGCATCGAGTTAGTGTTTCACAGAGTGTAAAAGGTGAGACACTTGGCAAGTTTTATCCTGAACCATGGACTCCCATTAGCAGTTCCAGGGAAGCACAAATGTCCCTCATCACCACTTTACCACTGTTTTTATGTCTATATTAATTTTGTATTACAGCCATCGTTAATTCTGGAATTTTTATATTACAAGACGATTTTCCCAAGACAGATCCTCAATTTAGAGGCAGTTTTGAAGTAACTTTGCTATTGAAGCTGGATCAATTTGAGAGTATAATCTTTGTGCCAACTAAATTATAATTTAGGAGGTCACAATATTGCTTCCAAGAGTCCATTTGTAACTCTGGGATAAAGGTTTCTGAGAATGAAGGGTAGGAGGGAAGAGGGGAGAAACTCCAAAAATAGAGTTTGCATTTATGAGACAGCCTCACAATCAGGAGCATTTATTCTACACTCCAGTAGAATCTTAAGGCAAAGTTGAAAGAAGGTATATCATGCCTGGGGAATTTCTGTCTCAAAGAAATTAAAAGGTCTAGAAGTGCCCATGCCTAGCTGTAAACAATGAGAAAAGACTGATCACTTTCAGACATCGGTCAACAGAACTGCTTATGACTGTGAACCTTGAGAAAGGGACATAAATGAAACGTGCCCTATGATCAGTCTGGCTTAGTGCCTAGAGGCCTTTCCACATCGTAGTGCTGGGTGGGGAAACCCCAAACTAAGCCTGTTGGTCTCACTGAGTGAAAGAGACCAGTTCAGAAAGACCAGGGTGACTAGGATTTGTGCAAGACAGTGCTAGACATGAGGGAGTTACAGAGAGAAGGAGCTCCAGAAATCTGCATGGAATCCCCTCCAATCTTGGCTGAATATCAATGTGCACATGAATAATGAAACTCTACAATTTGGGAAGAAAACACTTGCAAAGGAGCTATAAACGGAATAAATCCAAGAGCCCATTAAAACCAGGAATTATTTATGTTCCCACTAGCCAGAGTGCAGAGACCTCACTAAAAGTACAGGGTATTCAGAAGGGTCAGGTGTTTGTCAGAGTTCTAGGTAAAAATTATTCTAGACCCACTCTCAAAAAGCTTTCAGAGAAGCTTCAAAATCAGTTAACTGATCCTCAGTAACCTAATTGCCTGCCAGAATAAAACATAACAGTCTCTAAGGAAAACTCTTAGAAAATAAATAAAAAGTCAGTACTCGAGACAAAATTTGTCATGCCTGGCCTACAGTCAAAATTTTGAGACATGCCAAGAGTCAAGAGAACTTGACCCAAAACCGGGGGAAAAGTCAATCAATAGAAATAGACCCAGACTGATAAAGAGATGAAATTGGCAGATAGGGACACTAGAACAATTATTATAAATATACTCCATATGTCAAGAAGGCAGAGGGAAAAATTAATGTGACTGGAAGACAAATGGAAGATATAAAAATGCCAATAAAAATTTTCAGATATGAAAAGTACACTGAATGGATTTCACAGAAGATTAGAGACTTCAAGGGGAGAAACAATCAGTGGATGTGAAGACAATGCAATAGAAACTATCCCAACTGAAGCGAAGAAAATAAAAAGACTGAAGAAATAAACACAGCTTCACTGATCTGTGAGATGATATATATGTAATTGCAATCCATTGAAAAGGAGGGAAAGGAGGAAGACAGGAAATAATACTTGAATAAATAATGACAAAATATATTCCAAGTTTGTTGAAAACTATAAATCCACATAACTTAACAAATCTCATACAGGATAAAAGCTAAGGAAATCACACCAACAGAAATAATAATAATATTACTGTAAATAAGTGATAGACAATTTTAACATAATAAAAGTCACATTTTTATATAGAAAGGAACAAGGATAAGATCATAGATTTCTTCTCAGAAATTATGCAAGCCCAAAGACAATGGAATGACATCTTTATGGAGCTGAAAGAATATAACTGTCAACCTAGGGTTATACACCCAGAGAAGTATATTTCAGTAATCAAGGCAAAATAAAGATTTTTTTCCAGATGAACAAAAGTCAAAAGAACCTCATCAGCATATCTGCATGCCAGGCAGAGGCAAATGATAGAGATAGGAGCCTGGATTTCCACAGCAAGTGAAGAACGTTTAAAATGGCAAATTTCTGGGTAAATATAAAAGTTAATTTTCTCATATTATAATTTCTTTAAAGATAATGAATGTCTAAAGCAAAAATAAAACAATATATAAACAATATCTACATGTATCTTAACCATAAACAGTATATGGTTAAGATACATGTAGAAGTAAAATATATAAAAACTTTATAGTCCCAAAAAATTAGGAGAAAATTTTGTAAGCTTCTTCCATAATTCATAAGCTAGTATTATGTTTTTGAAAGTAAATCATCAAAAATTAAAGCAGCAATATTTAAACCCAATGCAACTAATAAGAAGGTGGGATATAGCTAATAAACTAGGAGCAAAGGTAAAATGGGATACTAAAAATACTCAATGACTAAAGTGTTCTGTATCTTAATTGCGGTGGTGATTCCACATGCGTATACAACTGTCAGAACTCATCAAATTGCACACTTTGAGAGAACGCAGTTTATTGTACATGAATTATTTCTCAGTTAAGTTAAATAAAAATAATCTCATGGAAATCAGGAAAAAAGGGGAAAGATGCATAAAACAAGCAGGACAAATAGAAAATAAATCACAAGATTTTAGATTTAAATCCAATCATTCAATAATTCCATTAAATGTAAATAGCCTCAATACTTCAATGGATGCAGCAATTTTCTTACTGAATCAAAAGGCAAGACCAAACCATATTCTGCCTACAAGAAATTCATTTTAAAAATAAAAACACAGGTTAAAAGTAAAAGAATTGATAATACATCTCATGCACCGCTGGTCAGAAGAATCTAACCTAGATGTATTACTAGGGGACAAAGTAAATTTTATAACAAAGAATATTACCAGGAATAAAGAAGAGCATGTTATAATTCATCAAAAAATCTATCTTAAGTGTGTGCGCAACTAGCAATACAGTTTCAAATGCATAAGGAAAAACCTAATAGTTTTGAAAGAGAAACAGAAAAATCTATCATTGTAATTGAATATTTCAACATTCCTCTCCATAACTGGTAGAACAATACAAGATAGTAAGGGAATAGAAAACTCAACACCACCAACCAATGTAACCTAATGGACATTTGTAGACCACTCCACCTAACTACGGAATACACCTGCAAGTGCACATGGACCTATGTACTTGGTAAACTACATACTGAGTCATAAAACAAGTCTCAAATATTTAAAAATATTTAAACTATGCCAAGCATATTCTTCGGCTAAAATGGAATTAAAGTAAACTAAGTAGAATTAAAAATTCAATATATCGAAATTCGGTGCTGCTACAAAACAGTGCTTAGATAGAAATGGAAGCAATAGATACTTAGTTAGAAAAGAAAGTCTGAAATGAATGATGGAATCCTCCACCTTAGAAAGTTAGAAAAATAAATCAAAACAAGCCAGGAGGAAAAATGGAAGGAAATAATAAGGGTAAGAACAGAGATGAATAAAACAGAAAATGAACAGGTGGAGAGGGCGCGGTGAGATAAGTAGTGATGGAAAGAAACTTTACTTGGGGCGATAGAGACACACAACACACAGGCGCAGGGTTAGAGAACTGTACACCTGGAACCTATGTCCCCCGATAAATTTGATATAAATGAATAAATAAGTAAATAAATAAATAAAAGTAAACAAACAGTAATGGAGAAAACCAATGAAACCAAAAGCTGGTTCTTTGAAAATAACAATTAAATTGGTAAACTTCTACCTAGACTAACCAAGAAAGAGAACAAATATTTACCGTTACCAGGAATAAATGAGAAAAGATCCTATCCTATGCTAGAAATGCTACAGACATTAAAAAGGTAATAAGAGAATATTATGGGCAGATTTATTAAAGCGTTTAAATTCCAATAAAATTGGCAAATTCCTTGAAAAGCAAAAATTACCAAAATGTACTCAGGAAGAAATAGAAAAGTGGAATACCCTATATTCATTGAATAAATTTAATACCTAATTCAATTCCCACAAAGATAACTCCAGACCCAAATGGTTTCGCTGGTAAATTCTATAAAACACAGTAAGAAGGAAATGATACCAATCTTGCACAAACACTTGCAGACGATAGACAAGGGAGATAAACTTCCCAACTCATTTATGAGGCCAGAATCGTCCTGATATTTAATACTACCCTTAGGCCTAAGCAGTCAGGACCCTTGCTCTGGGCTCTCATGCCTTAGGGAGCTTCATGCTTTGGAGCACCTTCATCAAGATTTCCTCAGCTCCCCTCTGGTGCCTGGGGTCAGCTGAGCTGGCAGTACCATCTGGGTGAAGTGCCTTAAGCTTGTCCTTTGACCCTCATTGGCCCCAGTCCCACGTTCTCCCTTCCCTGACTCTCTACCCTTCACATGGGGTTAACCATATGCCTGATTTGCTCCGGGACCCATACCTGTGAGGTCATCTCAGGACTCCATGGTAAGATTTCAGTTCCCGGGAGGAAGGCTGGCAATCAGAGGGCTCCCTCTGACACACACAGTATTACCTTTGTGGGACCATGGAAGATGGCCTTTCAGAGTGGTGCCTACATGCTGATTTTGAGTGACTCTTACTTATGTCAGACGCAGAGCAAGTTTAGATGTCTGGACTCCTGCCAGAGTTCACTGCCAATCCTTGGGTTTGAGCCACGCATTTGGACCCATGCCCAAGTCACCCATACACCTTCTGACTTCAAGGCCACCCGTGATCACCTGAAGGCAGCAGGGGTCTTTTACCTACAGTGGCAAGAATGTTTTTGCACTCCCCATTTCTGACATCCAGGGTGATCTCCCAAAGCCTTCTGCAAGGTCCCTGGGATGTGTCAGGCATCCTCCAGAAGTACCTTGTGCCTGTCTCCTCTGGGGGCCTTTGAGATGATTGCGCTTTGCCTTTCTGACTAATGTTGTCCCTTGCCTTAGACCGGTGTGGCCATGCTCTTCTAGGATGGTTCTAAGTCACGATGAGGGGGAGGTCTTCCTTGCACATGTGGGACTGTCAGCTGGCTCTACCCACAGGGTCCTCACGTCTTCTCTGTGCGGGTGCCTATGTGTAGAAGGTAGCAGTGTGGTAGGCATTGGGAGAGATCACTTTCTAAAAAAACGCAGACTATAGTAGTCTAAAGAGCTCTACGTTTAGGCCCTAACATTCCAAACAGTAACCAGAAAACATGTTAACATGACCAGAAAACAAAATATCCTTCATTTTTTTTTTTGGATAGTCTGGGTAAGATCTACATTTGCAGTTATCATTAACAAAGCAAGTAACAACCTTTATTGTGTCTCATTGGAAGCCAGTATTCACGGATGGCAGATGGGTGACATGGCATCGTGAGTAATGATCTGACCATAGTCAAATAAATAGTCACAGAGAACTGCAGAGGTGAGAAGATCTATGTTGTTTCAGTGCAAACAGGTTCCAGCCACGGGAGTAAGAACAACATTGCCACACTTTTTCTAGATGGGAGACAGGAAATGAGTCCCAAGCGAGAATTTATAGATAAAGAACTGAAGAAATTGTTTGCGGACCTAAATATGAAGGAAGAGATGGGTACTATGAAGAAAGGTCATTTGCATTGATTAGACAATAAACAAATTTTTTAAACAAAAACAATTACCTCTTTTTGGTCTATTTTTCTAAATCTTCACTATATCTCACATAGGCCCATGGATTTTGACAGACATTCTTAAAAACAAATTTTTATATAAACAGCCCTGCCTGGTGTGGCTCAGTAGATTGGGCACCAGCCTGCAAACCAAATGGTCGCTGGCTCAATTCCCAGTCAGAGCACAGGCCTGGGTTGCTGGCCAGGTCCCTGGTTGGGGTGCTCAAGAGGCAACCACACATTGATGTTTCTCTCCTCTTTCTCCCTCCCTTCCCCTCTCTCTAAAAATAAATAAATAAAATCTAAAAAAATATATATAAACAAAGGCCTGGCAAAAAATACCTGCCAGGAGGCCCACACCCCCTGGGGACACCACTGCCAATATCAAAACCAAACATATGACACAGAATTCTATAGACCAGTATCTTTTGAGGTTATAAACACACAAAAATAATCTTAACAAAATGCTAGCAAGTTGGATCCAGGAATATATAGGAATAATAATACACTACAAAAAAGGAGTTTATCTCAATAATGCAAGGTTTGTTTAAATTATAAAATCAGTCAATGCCCCTATTAACTAAATAGAAGAAAAATGGTCTGATAATATCAATAGAAGCCGGGAAAACACTTAACAAAATTAAAAGTCCATTCATGAAAATGCTTTGTATCTGGCAGAGGGGCCCTGGGCACACAGGGTCTTCTGAAATAGAGGTCTGGTCCTGGTGGCGGCCTGCTTCACACTGCCGTACTTGCCAGGCCTGGTTCACACCGCTGGGATCGCCAGGCCTGGTTCACACAGCTGTGGTCGCCAGGCCTGGTTCACACTGCTGGGATTGCCATGCATCATTCCATAACTGATGGAAGAACTGAGGCCCAGGGATCACCAGTCACATTCCCACCGCTGGTCACTAACCAAACTAAGGTGCAAACATTTCCCTGTCTGTCTCCAGACTGCATCGCTTTCCCCACACCACAGTGTCTCCTACAAAGGACATCAAATTTCACTGAGGTAAGCTGCATTTAGTACTGTTAGGAAAAAATAAGAAAATACTTTATACTTCATTTCCACCACCACCAACATACTTATTTCGTACATTGAGATGATCATGAGTGTATTTTTAAGACATGAATTCAATGCACAAAGATTGTTATTCTTTCTTTTATTTTTTAAACTAAATCATGAGCAAACACAGTTTTATGGAGCAGCAGATTAAATAATTTTGGAAGCCCTTTATAAGACATAGAATGCACTATAAAATGATACATCCAAGAGTAGGTATAAAAATGAACACTTATTGACAACAAATCTCTAATTTTACAAAGCTGACAAATATCAAAACAGAAAATCAAGAAAAGTAATAAATATTCTTATGCATTAATTGCCTATCATACCTCCATGCTACCTTTTTCTTGCGTTTTTTGACTCATACTGTTTGTTTTTATGATATGATTTCAATTGAGAGACTAAACAATAATTTGTTCTCTAGCATAGTCAAACGAGATTATTACTATAAATAGTCAAGATTAATAAAACATGCAACTTCCCATACAGATGTACTCTCTGTTTGCAAAGCTCATGCCCTGTGAACACAGAGATCTTTACAAATTCTATTACTACAATTCCCATTAAAAAAGAAAACAAACTCTGGGTTTGCATTCACATACACTGCATTAGGTACTGTATTCTTGCACGAGAGAATCCGAGACCAAAAGCAAGGCATAGGATGCCTCTCTGTGCCCTCTTTGAATGATGTCGCCTTTTTCTCATCCTCCTCTATCCCCTAATGACTTGGCTCAGCCTGCGGAGTAGGCTACAAGGCCCCCTATTCTGGAGTCTGACTCTCTCTAACCTTCTCCAGCTCTCTCCCTTTCTCCAGCTTAGAGGCTTTTTACCCGCCTGTGACCGGGACTGGTGATGCCCAACTGCATCTTCTTCCACACCTCACCTGTTTCATGGTTGCGCTGAGGATTTTTGCACGTAGTGGACAAGGATCGGACATTTTTATTCTCAGGTGTCTATCTTTGTTATTTGGACTGGGGCAAAGCAACCCAGAGAACAAGGGAAGAAATTCAGTGAGCAGGAGCAGGAAACACCTGGGCTGGTGTTCCTGAAGGGCCACCACCCAATTCTAGTCAGGCTCCTTGTCAGGCAGATTACTCTTGAGAGATTCCTTTTTAAACTTTTGGAGTTAATTTTTGCAAACAACATTCCCTAAGTTAACATCTTGCTACACCATCTAATCTTTTTTAAGTTATTTGAAGCACAGAGCACTCTATTATTTGAACATCAATTAAGACTACGACTAAGAGAAAAGACAGTTTCCCTGCAGGAGGTCCTGAACGTGAAGGCTGTCTCCAATTTCACTGTGTCCTCAAGCAGGGGCGTCCAACATTTTGGTGTCTCTGGGCCACACTGGAAGAAGAAGAGTTGTCTTGGTCCACATATTGAATATGTTGCAGCACGTAATCACAAAAAAAATCTCATAATGTTCTAAGTAAATTTACGGTTTTGTGCTGGACCACATTTACAGCCACCCTTGGCTGTACGCAGCCCGCCTGTGGGCCGCAGATAGGACACCCCTGGAAGGGGATATGAATGCAAAACCTCAAAACTGGGCAAAGCTTCTTTTTCCCTAAATGTAACTGGTTTTTTACCTGCAGTTTACCCTTGCAAGCAGTAAAGGGGAAATTTTCAGGGCTATCCTTCGGGTAAAGAAATATCTCTTCTTGCATTCTCAGGCCCAGAACAAACCGTCTTACCTACTGTGTTGTCTCACACTTTATTTAGACATGAAATTCAAAAGGCTTGAAAATCACCTGGGATATGTCCACATTCATTTGTGTGCATCACATGTTATATTTAAAAAAGACAATGCAGAAAAAATAATTTGTGGATGGCCCTGGACGGTCCCTGAATCAGAAGTGGCTGTACACGGTTTTTTCTCTCCTTTCTCATATAACCTCCCCATCGCCATCTCCACAGGGACCCCTCTCCTCCCGCCCGCAGATTCCTGCCGTTTTCTTGCAAGGCGGTTTCTTAACTCTATTTTTGCCCATTTGTCTGCCTTCAGCCCCTTCTCTTTATTCCTGTCTGCATTGCCCGCTCCCCCAACAATTTTCATTCATTCTTCTGCTTTCAGACAGCGGGTTTATTAAACTAAACTGGGGGTGGTGACAATTCCCCACTGCTGTGAGACTTGATCCCTTTTATCAAGAAAAATGACAGGCGAAGGGGCCTGAGACAAGGGTATGGGCGTGGGGACAGAGCGGAGCTGGGACTCTGCCAGGCCCCCCACCAACCCAAACATTGCTGCTATTGTCCCCCACCATCGGGAACAGAAATGGGAAGCATTGGTCCCAGGACACTGGAAGTATTACCCTTACATGGTTTGAGGATTGTTAGGTAATTAGCATATTGATTGTTGCCACAAGACCCCCAGACTCTGGATCTCCCCAAGATCTTCAGCATTCCTTCATTTCTGTCACTGTCCCGGCCATGGTCCCTTCAGTTAGTGAAAAGGGACTATCATAATACAGAGCAGAGAGAGGAGAAAAAGTGGAAATAGACAGAAAAACAGTGTTCATTGCCTTTTGTGATAAATTCCCTGGTTTACCTTCCTAAAGCTGAAAGAAAACTATTTTGTCTGAAACAAAAACGAAATGAATGGTGAGCTCAAATAGCATAGTGCTTGGGACCTCAAGCAGCAGCTTGGATTCCCAGCTCTGCCATTCACTAGTTAAGGGACCACATTGTGAAGCCTTCTAAGCCTTGGTGTTCTCAACTATAAAGTGGGGATAATAAGGTTTCCTCCTTTATTGAGCTGTTGTAGAATTGCAACGAGACAGCTATGGAGTGTTTAACTTGGCTTGGAATAAGATCGGAAGAGATGGAAACCAATACCACCGACTCGATGCAGTGTGGTAGGAACTAAAGTACAATTAGAAGCCACGTTATTTGCTGCCCTTCAGGAGCTCACAATTTAATTTTTAAAAACCATGAAAAATAACAATTCAGACAAGGTTAGTTTATAGGCAATAACCTCTGTAGGAGTTCTAAGACAAGAGAAATTTGTGAACACAGAAGAAGAGCGTTTAAAAATGCTATAAAGAATACAGAACTGTTTAACTGAAAGAAATCAGTAATTTTCAATGTATAGCAATTTCTATACTGTCTTCATCATCCTCAAACTTCAGAGTCAGTGAAAAATTACATGTGATTTTGGAGGATAAAATCTGTAGCCACGCACATTCAAAACGTCCCGATTCTTAAGCTCTTGCCCTAATGGCTACAGGAATCTTACCAAAGGGGAAAGTGGAAGAAGTTCTCGAGACTCCTGATACTTTGTGTGTGTCTGATACATATCAGAGAGTGTCTCTCTCTCTGTCAGTTTGGAGAATCTTCTGTTCATCCCCAATGTTCCTAAATTCCATTTTGATGGTCCTTGGAACGTACTGTTTCATTTATGGTACTGGGCAGAGATCCTCCTCAAATCCCTTTTAATTAAGAGGCTAATGTCTTTCAGGCCTAGAAAAATCCTAAATTATTTATTGGCAAATTCTTCCCTTCATTTTCCTCTGTTCTTTGTGTCTGTGTATTCTGTTTCTCAGATGTTAAGCAGCCTAGACTGCTCCTCTTAATTCTAGTCTTTCCTCTTACATTTTATCTCTTTGCCTCTTTGCTCTACTTTCTTGGGAATTTTCTTATTTTACCTTCCAGCCCTTCAATTGAGCTTTTCAATCACTAACATGTTTTTAATTTCAAAAAGTTCTATCTATGCTCCCTGAATGCTCCTATTTTATAGCATCCTGCCTTTGTCCTTGTAATCTCACACTGTGAAGAGCAAAGAGAGGACAATCTCATGTCTCATAAGGGCAGTAACCCCATTCATAAGGGCTCCACCCCATGATAGATAGACAGATAGACAGACAGACAGATAGATAGATACTCTACACACATACACATACAGAGAGAAAGAGAGAATAAATCACATAGTTTTCTGACCTGAAGCCTGAGATGAAAAACAGTGAAGTGTTTGGGTGAAAATGAAAGACATTAAAACTGTGTGGAATTATTTGGCTCTAACTGAGAGGATTCAAGTATACAATTTATTATGATAGTCAGAAAAGTATGTTTAAATGCTTTTAAAAAGCTTTTATTAAAAGATTATTTTAAATAAAATATACATTATATTCTAGACGACATCTAAGCCAATACAGTTCATATTGCAAAATGCCATCAGTGGGGCTGATGTCAAATATACAAATCACATCTCCTACTCGGTGTGAACAGACTGGACGTTCTTTATCAGGTCCACATAAAACGCTGATAAAACTAGCTATATATTAACCCGCAAAGAAAACCTCAGTAACTTCCTAAAACAAACAGGCCATAGGGCAAAGGATTGTCCAATTGAGCTGGAAGAATTCACAGATGAGGTCGTTTTTAAGTTTAAAAGTGTAAGCATAAACATATCAAGTAGAGATGCAAGCAGAGAGCTTTCTAGGCAGAGAGTGAGTGAAGCAAGGTTGCTAGAAACTAGGCACATGGAGTGGAAAGAGAGAAACTGGGCAGGAGATGAGAATGAACTAACTGCTGCTTCCCATCACTTCTATCTGCAGCAGTTTGGATTTCATCTTGAGGGGGAGTTTGAGCAGGAGGGTGCCAAGCATATTTGCATTTGAGAAAGATTGCCCTGCCTTCAGGATGGAGGCAGAAAGCAGGAGACCCTTGCTTTGTTAAGGGCACAGGGTAAGGTAGGGCATGGAAACGAGGATGAGGGGCGAATGGGAGAATGAATTACAATACTGTCCAACAGAAATTTCTGCAACCGTGACCATGTTATATGTCTGCACTGTCTGGTATGGGAGCCACTGGCCATGTGTGGCCACTGAGCACTTAAAATACGTCTAGTGCAACCAAAAAAATGAATTTCCAATTTTCTTTCATTTTAATTAACTTAAATAGATGCCAGAATTTATTGAACAGCAGAGCTTTACAAGGTAAAACTGTGTGTGTGTGTGTGTGTGTGTGTGTGTGTGTGTGTGTGTGTGTGTGTACATCCGGTGTGTGTCCATTTTTTTAATTTTTAAAATATCTTTATTGAGGTATAACTGGCAAAAAACAAATACATGCTTACAGTGCAGTGCTGATGTTTTGACACATGCGTATGCCGTGAAACCACCATCACAGTCCAGAAGGTGAGCATATGCATCACTCTGACTGTTACATATGAAATTAATGCACCTGAAAAAGAGATGCCAGATCAACATTAAAAGACACTAAGTTTTACCAGCTGCTTCTTTGTCTGCTTTAAGGATAAAAATGCAGAACCTCCAGCCCTCCTAGAAAAACAACTTCACGCCTTTTTAGTTTCTGTTCTTTGGGGTTTTTTTTTTTCCTCTCATTTTCAACATTATATAAAGAATCTTACAGCTAAGGCAAAATTTCTGGAACGGGATGGCAGTGGGAAGGCGATTCGGACGCAGGAAATGGTGCAGGGCGTGGAAAAGCACGGGGTCTCTGCTGTGCTGCGGGAGGAGCTGCCGCCGTTGCTGCCACGCTCTTGGGTGAAATTTGGGCAGCTGTCCGTAAATCACCGCTAGGCCTGCACCTGCTGACTTCGACTGTCCTCAGAGATCTCAGATTTTCTGAATATACCAGTGCGTGTGGTTGTGCATCTATGTGGGTTTCGCTCTGTAATTTTCACCCCTGAAGCATTTGCCTCACAAGGGGTTTCTGCCATGAAGAGATACATGCCATTAATATGGGGGAGTTGGCTGTTTTCAACACTTCCGGGGAAAAGAAAGAAAACAATGTGAATGGAAGCCAATCGGAGAGCACTTTTACTTTTTTAAATGAAAATTTCTTTTCTTTTATTTTAACATATGTCTGTCTAATGATATGCTCCTCTCTTGGTCCTGACCCTGAGGTGTTAGGGCTCCCGGGCTCGAGTCAGCGTGGCATCTGCCATGGGCCCCGCACACTCCCAGGCAACCTCCCCTCTCTTGAAATATTTTTAAAATCATTGAAAAATTAGTCATGTTGACTTGCAAACTCTCCTTAGGGTCTGATACGGGCCTCTTCATTTAATGATAAAGATGAGATCATTCCTTTTATTAAAAAAAAATAGATCAGAGCTACATACAGGCACTTGACTTATCCCTGGCCTTTCATTTTTCTTCACAAGACTGCATGCATCCATTCATGCATCCATTTAATTCACTCACTAAATATTTACTGAAAATTGTCTACGTGCCAGGCACTCTTGTATGAACCAGAGATACAATAGGGAACAATAATGACAAAGTATCCTACTCTCATCCTAGCTTACATGGATGACAGAATTTAAAACAGCAACGGTAAATATACAGGAGGTCGTATAAAGGTGAGAACTATTGGAAACATAAAATAGAATAAGGTGATAAGAATTGTCAGAGGAATGAGAGTTGCTATTTTATAGAAATTTGTCAAGAATTACACTGGTAAGTTGACATGCGATTGAATTTCTGCAGCTAATGGGGGAGTGAGCCGTGTGGACATCTGAGAAAAAGGCCCTGAGACAAGATTTCCCTTGGTATGTTTGGGATTGGCTGGCCCACAGCAAACCAGAGATCAAGGAGAAAGAAGAGGCTCAGACCATGTAAGACACAGAAGTGCTGTTACGAGGACTTTTACCCTAACTGAAATCAGAAGTTATTGGCAAGTCTCAAGCAGAGTTGTGACGTCATGTAATGTATGTTTTTGATGGCTTGTTCTAAGGGACAGTAGTAAGACTAGGCTTGGCATGATGTGGTAGGCAGATGTGGTTTCAGGGATTTGTCCGTCTCCAAATCCCCGAAACCTCTGAATATGTGATGTCACATGGCAAAGGGGAATTAAGGTTGCAGATGGAATCCAGGTTACTGATCAAATGGGGAGAGAAGGGAAGACGACTCCAGATTTTCTGGGTGGGCCCAGTGTAACCACAAGGGTCACTGTAAACGAAAGAGGAGACAGGAGAGTCAGCGTGAGGGTGATGCAATGTGAAAGGCTTGCCCAGTGTTGCAGGCGTTGAGGACGGGAGGCAGTCGTAAGCCAAGAAATGCAGGCAGCTTCTGGAAGCTGGAAAAAGCAAGGAAATAGATTCACTCCCGGAGCTTCCGGAAGGAACGCAAACTGCCAACACATTTTAGACTTCTCATCTCCACAACTGAAAGATAAGTTTGTTTTTTTCGAAGCTACTAAACTTGTGCTAAGTTTTTAGGGCAGCGATCAGAAACTAATACAGGTAGGACACAAAGGTGGGAGCAGAGAGGCAGTTCAGATTCTGTACACTCACCATGTGCCAGACACTAGGTTAGACACTAATGATCAAATGAGAAAAGATACGGCTCCTATCATCAAAAGACACATAGCCTAAAAGAGAGAGACATAGAAGCAAGCAAATCTAGAAGAAAATAAAAACTACAACAGAGATGTACACACAGGGTTCGTTCCTGCCGCAAAGGGAGACACTATCGGTCTCCCTCTTTCTTCGGGAACTAGGAGTTTTGCATGAAGGTTCTAGGTGACGGTTGAGGGAGAAAAAGAACTGGGCGCACCGAACGGCAGTGCCAGCACAGGCAAAGCCGCAGAGACATGATACAGGGTGGCTGGGCCCAGGACGGTGAAGAGCTTGGAGAGTCACAAAGATGGCAGCGTGACAGGAGATAAGGTAAGAGATACAGGTCATGAAGGGTTTTCCATACTAGGAATTGTAGAAAGTATGGGACAATTGCAGGAGATTAAGCAGTGATTTAATTCATTTTAGAAAGATCATTCTGGTGGTAGTGTGGAGTATATATTGAGGAAGAATGAAACTGAAGGTTAAGATTGAAAAATAAATGCTTAAAAGAATAGAGAAAGGTACCAGAGTAGTAAGACTTAATAGATCATGATGATTGATTGATTGTGGTTCTTGGAAGAGAGGGAATTGTCTAGCATTACTCTAGGATTTTGGTTTGGCTAATATTATCAGTGAGGGTTAGGTTTGGCTGTGAGTAACAAAAACAAAATATAGCGAAGGCTACGCAATATGAAAGCTTATCATCACTTGTGTGTAAGTCCAGAAGTCGGCAATGTAGGATTAGAACGGCTCTGCTCCTCGGAGCCGGAGCCCTCAGAGACCCGGCTCCTTGCCGCGTGTGTCAGTGTTCCTAAGGTGGAGCCCCAGTCCTGTGGTCCAGTGTGGCCACTCAAGCTCCTGTCATCATGTTCGCATTCCAGGCAGCAGGATGGGGGAAGGAACAAAGAAAACAAGGGCAAAGGAAGGATCCTAGCAACGTTGTTAAAAGCTTTCAAAAGTTGCCACATGATACAACCATTAGCATTCCTTTGGCCAAAACTTAGCCACAGAGACATTGGGAAAGTAGCGTTTTTTCTGAGTGGCCATTGGTCCAGCTAAAATATGGATTTTTCCCATAGTTTTTCCATAGTTTTTCCAAACTTCTATGGAAAGAAGGGAGAATAGCTATTGGGAAACAATAGCAACTCTGACCCAGCTGATGGTTGCACGATGTTATCATTGAGAAGCAGGTAGAGAGTAAAGAAGGAAAAGGCAGAGACCATAAGAAAGAACTTGATTTGGGTGATACTGCGTTTTAGGGGTTTAGAGACTATGAGGATGGAGTTGTTCAATAGTCGCTGAAAAAGCAGATCTGAAAAGCTGGAGCAAGAAATGCTCTACAAGTAAGTACTTGGAAATGATAATGTTGTAGGAGCAAAGATGAGTTCATCTAAATAGAATCTAAAGAATGCCCATAGAAAAAGATGAGGCAGACCCTTAAACAATGCCAGCATTTACAGGACACAGAGGAAAAAGGAGTCAGCCAAGGTGCACCAAGAGTGAACCACAAAAAAGTGGTATCCTGGCAACCAAAGGAGGAGCAAGTTTCAAAAATGTGGAAATAGCAATATCAAGTCTTTGAAAGAATAGGGAAGACCAGCTGGAGAAGGAACCGTAAATACGAGTACTTAGGAGGCCATTGTAGAGACCGACACGATGATTTCAGAGGCGTGATCAAGGTAGAAGCTAGACTGAAGAGTGTTAAGAAGTAAAATACCATTTTTTAAAAAATAAGTGGAATAAAAATAGACATCTTTTAAAGATGAAAAGTTTAGCAAAACAGAAACAGGATGATAGGAGAAACTTACAAAGAGAGACTTGGACATATGTAACAGATGATTTCATTTGACCTGAATTTCCTCTTGAATCTTTGGTGATTGTGCTCCCAGGGGAAGGAGAGGCCCAGGGGCGTTCGGCAAAACCCACCACTGCGCTGCTTCAGAAAACCAGCCTCCGCATTCACCTGTGGGCACCGACACTTGGCGGCGGGGAATGTTAGTTAGACCTCATTTTGGCCTGCAATTTCATTTTAAACTTATTCTCTCTAAATGACACCTCCCTCTATATCACCCGTTCCTGCTCCCTCACTGACCTCCCCTCACTGCCCAAACCTCCCCCTCCCCCACTACACAAGGCCACACATTCCAATTCATAATCTCTCTCTGTGTCTCTCTCTCCTCTTTTCTCCAGAGCTAGTTCTGGAGTTCACTCATAAAGAACTCTATTTTGTTAAAAACAAAAATAATTTGCAATATAATCAATCTCCCAGGATAATAGAGTCAGAAAAAAAATTATAACAGATGTAGACATACTTAGACTAATCTTAGCATTAAAAGAACAGAGACAGACTTAGCCACAGTAAGAAACTAGAAAAGCAGTCAGGGCATGAGAATTTTAGAGCCCAAACCAGGAAAGCCCAGGATCACTGGGAAAAGTTGGTCACCCCGATGGAAAGCTGTCAGGATCTGAGGTCACATTAGGAATTTGTTATTCTCCGTCTCTGTGTCTCATGGAGATTTGGCCTCTTCAGAAGAGTCTTCTCTGCTCTCTTTTTGTTAGGAATGAACTAGTTATTCCCCAATCCACACCCTAGAGGAGATCATCTAAATGGCTTAGCTGAGAACCTTTGCACACACTACCCACCCCCATCATAACACACACATGCACTCACACACACTGGATTCCCTGCCAGCTTGGGATATGAATTGGGCTGGCCTTGGGTTCAGGTGACTGTCCCTGTTCCATCTGTGAGCATTTCTCTATAGAGCTAGCTCGCTATCTTCCTGAACCCAGAGCTTCCTTTTGTAAACACAGTTGCAGAATTTGTAAGACAGTCTCAGAATTTCTAAGAGAGTTTCAGAATTTGTAAAGAGAGCAAGATGGAGCTGGGTATGGCAGGTACCACCTAGTGACACCTAGGACAGTGTACTAGTCTACTAGGCTGCCGTAACAAAATAACACAGATGGATAAAATAAATTATGCAACAGAAATATACTCCTTCACACTTTTGGGTGGTGGAAGTCCCAGATCAGCTTTCAGCACGTTTGATTTCTCCTGAGGGCTCTCTGCTTGACTTGCACGTGGCCACTTTATGGCTGTGTCCTCACGCGGCCTATTCTCTGCGTGCACACATCCCTGGTGTTCCTGTCTCTTCTTGGGACACCAGTCACATTGGATTAGGGCTCCACGTTACCCTTGTTTAACCTTAATTACCGCCCTAAAAGCCTATCTCCAAATACAGTCACATTGGGGGGTTAGGACTTCAACATATAAATCTGAGATTGGGTGCGTAACTGTCAGCAGTCATCCTTTGGGGGGAAGAGCTGCTCTTTATTCCCGAGTTTTGGTCTCGGCGGGGTCTGCCTGTGACAGTGCTGCCCTACCTCCCGGCCGTAGAGATGGACACATGACCAAGGCAGAGCCTAGCACAGTGACCCATCCCTCTGACTCTAGACAGGTCCACCCATGAACAAGTAAGTCAAGTGTAGCCATTAGAGTTCTCCCCAGGTTTTAACTAAAAAACAAACAAACAACAGCAAAACCCACAAACAAACAGGACAGTGCCTTTTAATTTGCAGAACTGGAAGGATATGAACCTGGAACTGCAATGTTTTCACAGCACTTAGAAAGCCTGCGGGGAGTAGGAGAGAATTAACCTAACCCAGAGGAGGACGTGGAGAAAAGAGATGCAGGAAGGAGTGGACAGGAGGAACCTGGGGCTCGCTGAACGCTGATTCTAGGCCAAGCAGCCCTGATTCACATCCTGGAGGAGATCATCTAAGTGGCTTTGCTAATCTGACTCCTGAGAGTCCCCTCATGGTGGCCCAATAATTTCCCCTTTTTGGTTGGACTAAATTGAGGAATGATTTCTCTGACCTAACTGAATACACGTGAAGACTGACATGGCTCCCAAATTCCCACCAACCCCAACACGGCTAGGAATAGATGTATTAATCTTGTAGGTCTGGGCAGCCATGCATCCAAAACAAACATGTGGCTTCCTCATGGTCAGGAGCTCCAGACAATGAGCGCACAACACACAGCAACTCTTGGGGCAATGATGGGCAATCCCTCTGAACGTTCAAGGTTCAGACACTTGAGAAGACAGAGAAGTACGGGATACAGAGGTTTGAGGAGAATTGTAAACACGACAAAAATAAGGCCAATATAGAGTTCTACTTGAATTAAGAAAACCCTAAAGTGAATTTTTTTAAAGTGAATGAATCACCTTACCAAAGAGAGTAACTCACTGGGGTTAGGGATTGCTTTGGGGAAATACAGTTGCCAAGAGGATCCAAGAACACCAGCTTTAACACCAAACTCTTTGGCAATGCTAACTGCCATCAAACAGAAAGTCTGTTTCCTTTAAAGTACTTATTGAACAACTATTAGAAACCCAGATAGAGGAATACAAAAAAAAAAAAAATGAGATGCAGCTCTGACCTCAAAAGCTCCAGTGTTATGGGAGGGATGAGACTTAACACACATGAAATACAAGGGTTTAAAGAACATAATCAAGGGACCAAAATGTGTTATATTACCTCAAGGTTTCAGTGACACAGAAGCACCTGGAGGCTCTTCCTCTTCGCTAATGACTCGAGAGGATTCCATTCTGTGAATTGGACCAGCCATAAAGGAAAATATAGAACCTGAAGTATTACCAACACTTTTTGCCCATTGAAAACATAATATATTTAAACTAGAAACATACAGAATAAAACAATTTTGGCCAATTGGTAAGCACTAGCGAGCTTTAAACATCTCTCTATCTCCCCAGGTACACTAGCAGGAGGCTGAGGACAAAGAGAATGCCTAAGGACGTTGAATTACCTTTTACACATGAAGTACAGACTTGAGATCATGTGAATTAATATGAGAGCAAACAAAACAACAAGGAGACTGAATATAAAAAATCTTAAGACTTAGTGCTTTAACAGGAACCCAATCAACAAAACAAACAAGCAAGCAATATAACCAAAGACACTGAAATACAGAACAGGCTGACAGTGACCAGAGGGGAGAGGGGAGGGAATTTCAGGGGAAAGGGGGAAGGGTTTGCAGGAACAAGTATAAAGGAAACATGGGAAAAAAGGGGGCAGGGGTGGAAATGGGAGGGAGGTGGGGAGGGCTGGGGGGTGGGCTGGGGTGGGGATAAAAGGCAGAAAACTGTACTTGAACAACAATTAAAATTAAAAAATGGTAAAAAAAAGACTTTGTGCTTTCTAAAAAGATGTTAGAAAAGAGAGAGATGTTTGCTTTAAATTTCACAAATAGTACTTTTATAAGCATTTATTTGTTCTTATAATGCTTATAACCTAAATGTGAAAGTAAAATTAGAATAACATAAATAATTCATTAACAAGAAATTCAACCTCAAGAAAGAAATGTTGCATAAATGTCTGAACAAACAAAGGTTCCATTAAGTGATTCTGGGATTGTTGTTATTCACATTCCCCCAGACAGGAGAAAAAAAACTGTTTAATCATACAATTGCCCAAATTTTACTACAATGCAAGTTTCAATTCTCTGTATCTTCATAAAATTAAAATTTTTAAAACATATAGCTTTATGAGAAAAAAATCAGTCCTATTACAATCCAGACATATTTTCCAAGTCAAAGTTTACTTTTACACTTACGGAATAAAACTTTTTAACTGAGTTGAAACACATCAAAACATGCTCATTATTTT
Organism: Anoura caudifer; assembly: GCA_004027475.1. Lineage (NCBI taxonomy): Eukaryota > Metazoa > Chordata > Mammalia > Chiroptera > Phyllostomidae > Anoura > Anoura caudifer. The sequence continues at coordinate 359,672 of PVKU01000202.1, read as the reverse complement.
TACTCCCAGGCACATTTTGGGTTCCTCATATTTCTTTTCCTGAGCACCCAGTTGGGTTCTGAGAAAAACTCTACTAGGGTTACATTTCATCTACACGGTTAAAAGAAGGATTGACACTCTTCTAATTTGGTGGTGGTTTTAACTCAAATTCCACATTAATGAGGTTTAAGCTCCCACAATCACAGCTTTTTAGAACACAGCAATGAATCTTCATTGGCTTCATTAGAAACTGTACAACTAAAAAGATGAGAGAAAAATGACATCCTCTTTAATTAGTCCTTTTACAAATTCATCCTCTGGATGTTCCAGGGATCCCTCAGCTTAATTCTGACACATGACAGGCATCTAAGGAGGAGAAGGTGAAGAGATCCCATAAGCACTTTGGATATGCCTCTTGTTAATTATCATTTTCAGGCTATGGAACTTTCTGTGGTTAGTGGTTACCACTATCCAGTGGCCTGCAGAAGAGGTGGCAAGTTCAGACTCACTGGGGCTCAAAAGGTCACTTAAATCCATTTCTCTGCCTTTCAGCAGAACCATTGAAGAAATATGAGATGCTATCAATTTTTTTGTATAATTTCAACAAAATGGATGCTAGGACATAAAAAAATAACTAAAAAAATTCTTCAATGTCTAGCAATGCTTATTATCAACTCTCATTGTCTTTCTCAAGATATTTTAAATCCATAAGCCTGAAAATTAGATGCATGACATAACTAATCTCTGGATGTCAACACATCTTCCAATTGCTATGACTCCCCAGAAAGTACATGTAACTCACACCTGTGCTTTAGGAAAGAAGTGTTCAAAGCCCTCATCATGTCTAAAGGTGTTCTGTGCCACGGTGACTTCCATTCCCTTCAGAATAAAATACTGATTTCAGTGGGGTAAAACCACCTGTCCCATTTCTATTTACCAGAACTAGTGAACTTTTGAAATTTCATCCTTCTCTTTGGAATTTGTTTTTGCATTTGAAACATAAATGTGAACATGTGTTTTAAGGATTTAAAAAGAAACACACTCTTTAAATGCTAAGTATGTCTATAATTACTGAGCACCTGCTTAACTAAAGGCAAGGACTGCTCCAAACAGAGTGTTACTTACTTTTTGTTGATCATAGGATCCTGGAGAAGAAGGTAGGGTTTGGGGGAAAGGGGAGGCAACTCCCTGAGAGTATGAACGACAAGGAGAAACTAGCTAAGACTACAATAATTGCAAAGCAAGAACATCCCAGGCCAGTAACTGCATTCATTGTTTTTCTTTGATCATATCAAATCTCAGTTCATATCAGAAATTACATTACACTGCGAAGTTTGTTCCTTTATCAATCTCAATTAGCAACCAAGAGCCCCAGGTGACATCATGTTCCTAACCAGATGTTCCTTGAAAAGCAAATTGCGGATACAGAACATAAGAAGGATACAGACCTACAAGTCAGAATATAAAAAGCAGATTTCTGCATATTCCAAAACAGATGTGTATGGTGAGAAAAACTATCCAGGCATGACTGCAGAAAAAAATAGCAGAAGGGGAAAAGGTAAGGAAAATATGGAAACATAAGAAGAGATGAAGAAAAGAATAGAAATAAAAGCAAAGGGAGATGAGAGTGTTGAGTCGTGTACAATGAGATTGTGCATGTGTTCATGTGTACACACGTCAACACCACAGAGCACTGGGGAAAGAGCTTGGACCTGAAACCTGAATTCGAAAGACCTGTATTTTTTCCCAAAATTTAGCCTTCACTGGTGACATGCCCATAAGCACATGCATTAGTTTGCTAAGGCTGCCAAAATAAATTACCCCAGACTGGGTGGCTTCACCAACAGAAATTGATGTCTCCCAGTTCTGGAGACTGAAAGCCCGAGATCAAGGTGTCAGCAGGGCTGGTTTCTTCTGAGACCTTGTAGATGAACATTCTTCTCCCTGTGTCTTCACATGATCTTCCCTGTGTAACCGTGTTTTAATCTCCTTCTCTTATAAAGACACCAGTGGCTTTGAATGAGGGCCCCCCCAACTACCTCATTTTAACTTAATTACCTCATGAAGACCCTCTCTCCAAACGCAGTCACATTCTGAGGTACTGGGGTTGGGGCTTCAGCACATGAATTTGGGGGAATGTGACTCAGCCTATAATAGCACATTATATAAAATTTTCAAGGTTCCTTTTTAATCATTTATTATTATTATTTTATTACAGCTGTCTCAATTTTCCCCATTTGCCCTCCTCTGCCCAGCCCACATCCCACTCCCACAGTCAATCCCCACACCGTTGTCCACGTTTGTGGGTCATTCATACATGTTCTTTGCCTGGCCCCTTCCCCTTCACCGCATCAGTATCCCCCTCACCTTCCCTCAGGTTTCCTTTTGAAAAGAGGGTTATAATGAGAGTAACTGATAATGCTATTGTAGCGACTCAATGAAATAACACATTTTAGAAGTTAAATGCCCAGCCATAGAAAAATAAATAATTATATAATATCTGTACTACTGAATGGTGTACAAAAAAAATTAGGGCAAGGTTTTAATCACATAAGAGAATATCTATGATACTAAGTATTTTCAACAGAATCCTTTTAAACATCTATATAAACATATTCAGTTTATAAGAAAGGCATTCATTGGAGGGAAACACACTAAAATGTTAATTACAACTAAATTGAGATGGCAACATTATTAACAGGTAATCTTTGTTATCCCTATACTAAGCTGCACTTTCTGTTACATACGACGCACATGCACTTGTTGTATTTTACTTCGCATCAGGATTACACTCAAATTTAGTTTTCAAAGTCTTGCGTCCTGTGAGGCTCTATCTACTCTGCCCATCAAGTCCTGCTACACGAGTGACTAGTTTCAGTGCTTCCCACTGTATCTTCTGATATTTATCTTCATGTTTTTAACCCAGGTTTAACTTTTTTTAAAAAAATTTCCATTTTATTTCTATTGGCTTTCTACCAGGGGCAGAGAGGAATTAGGTCTCTTGCACTTACAGTTCCTCAGCCCCCAGACATCTGCCCTCTCCCATCACCCTAATATAACTTTATTGCATTGTTATTAAATAAATTCCTAGTGTTTACCTCTTAGGACAAATAAGACCTTCTTTCTTAGTTCTAAACATTTGCTGACATCTGTCATCATCATCTCCTCTCCCAAAAGTGCTTTTTACGTGAAAAAGGCTATATTTTCATAAATAATCATTCTTAAAAATAAAATAGGCATAAGGATGATTCAGCATCTAATTACATGACATATATACATATGAGAGTGTTAATACACACATCTGTGCTGAAATCTCGGCCTGCTGTTTACCCGCTGTGTGATTATGGTAAAGATACCTAACTTTTCTAATGATCAGCTTTTCTTCATTTGAAAAATACTAACGATACTACCTATCTTGCATGGTTATAGTTGGAAATGGAAATGACAATGATGTACAAAGAATGTACTAATGGCTCCAAAACAGGTAGTGTACAGTTGATATTAATATAAATATCATTGTAATTTTAAACTACTTTGTATAAATATGCCATATAAAAATCTAAAACTATCATGTTTCAAGTTGAACAATGCAAGAAGAGATCAAGAAACTATTAAAAAATTGTTTTGCCTGTTTCCTAGAGGAGATACGACTTAATTAGTGAGAATAAAACTGGCCACTTTATCTGAAAGTGTAGGTAATTTTGGAAGAATAAATAACCAGTGTTGCCCCTAGTATAGTCCAGATGGTCTTGGAGGTTTCTTGAACATTAAGAAACAGTTTGATGAGCGAGCAGCACCCTAAAGCCCCTCCTGCGTGTGACACGCAGCCTATCCCTGCCTGTGGCACAGAAGGGGGTCTTGACTCCAGAGCTGCACATACCTTCAGTAGATAGATGGGTGGCTTTTGGAAAAACTATTGTAAAAATGCTTTTGAGATCAATTGAAGAAACTGAGGGATTGGGCATTATTCTTTGCAGTTCGGGACAAGAGATCCAAAGAAGAGTCGTTCCTCACTTAGACCACCAGATTGCAAAAGGGAACAAAAAGCAGACATTGGCGAGGAGGTGGTAAGATAAGATTGTCAGAAGGTAGCAGATGGTTTTGTGAGGAAGAAACAGAGGAAGAGAGGGGAGGAGAGAGGGAAAAAGGGAGGGAGGCAGGGAGGGAGGGAGGGAGGGATGGAAAGAAACAGGAGAGGAACGGAAAGAAGGAAAGGAAAATGCCCTCTCTTGATTTGCGGTGTCTGATCCATCTCCCTCAGCCAAACCACAGACTAGAGCAGGCAAGGAGGCGCTTGCATCATCTCGGTTCCATTAGAGGTCTGAAATATGTCAGTATCTACCAGATCAATTACTCCTGTAACCATACATAAGGAAGCCTGTCTGTTCTTCTCAACTCCACACTCCTTAGGACCACAGAGCATGGTTAATTCTCTTTGCATCACTAGAACACTCTCTGGCACGTAGTAGGCACTCCATAAACAAGTATTTTTCTGTTAAAACACTTTAGGGCTCATATGCCCTGTTTTTTTCACATGTAGTCCATTGCTCATCCTGGACTGTAAAAATTTAGCTTACGTGATTAACCTATCAAGAGCGTTTCACTGGGTATTTAATTCATCATCTGTAATTTTTACAACCACCCCTAAGATACTATCTCCATGTGACAGGTGAGGAACCTGAGTTTGTACAGATTACAAAACCCACCCAAGGTCACAAAGAAATGGCACTGCCAGGATGTGAGGCCAGGGTTGCCCGACTCCAAGCTTGAACTCTTCGCCTTCTGCTTCTCAAATGACGAGAAAAAGAAGTTTGAGTACAGAATACCATCGCAGATTGTTCTTATCCTTACGTTTTATGTAAAATTCCATATGGATCAAATTTCACAATAAAATTTAAGAGAACCTCTGAGTCATTTTGTCATAGGAAAGCAGCCTTGGTATTTGAATCATCATTTATTATACTGGGTATTTTTTTAAATAAGTATCCCTTAGTTGAAAATTAAAAGAATTTTATCATAGATAAGTTTAAAATAAACAAATAACTTCATTTATTGAGTTTCCTAGGACCTGCAATTGTTTATATAAATCTTATTTAAAAACAAACCTGTAGCTGAAGTGCAGAGAACACAGCATTATTTGAATGTGACCATTATGGATGCTTTTATGTTCCTCTTTTTTTGCTAATAGGTATTATTAGCTCAAGATTGCCTCATTTTTACCTCCCTGCCCTTGTTTTTGTCAAATCGATGAATTTCAATGCTGTATTTCTTATAGTAGTTTCTCTCTCTCTCTCTCTCTCTCTCCCTCTCTCTCTCTCTCGCACGCACACGTGCACACACACACACACACACACACACACCTTCTACAGAGAAATCAATTGTATGGAAGATTTTGAGGGCAGAATATAGTGCTTTTTGCTCAGACCACCAAAATAGTGATGGGCCAACTACCCAGCTCTGGAGTTGGTATCTCACTAACTCTTTTATGTTGATCGGTACTGGAATAATATTTTCCAGATACAGCTTTGGCCTTGTTTTTTAGCCAGCTTTGGCCTCTCATCCTGACAAAAACAGTCCTTACACACCAGTGAATACTGGGTAATAGAACTAAAAAATTAAACAGAGAATGGACCTTAAAGATATCCTCATTCAACCTCCAGGATAAATAGTTGAAGAAACAAGGTCTTGTTAGAAGATTACTAGGTAATTAGAAGGTGAAATGAGACTAGAAGCCAGGTCTTCTTACCTCCAGGAAACTGCCAACTTCAACACACCAAGCCCTTTCCTGAATTCAAGATCATAGGAAGCTACGTATTCTCATAAAACCTGAGTTAGGAAGAACGTATCTGTATGAAAATCCTCGTCCTCTGATACCAATAACATTTGATTTCCCTGGATGGCGCTCATTTCTCTTTTCCCATCTTCGCAGCTCAGTGATTGCAACTTCTTTCCTCTGAAATGCCGTGATGCTTGTGAACGCTCACCTGTGGGGACTTCGAAATTCAGAACAAATCTTTTTTGAATGGGAAGGAGATCGAGGGAACATTGCTTCTTCCTGAATAGAACTTTTATGGCATTTCTCCCAAGTGTGTGATATATATGTGGCTGCATCATAGGAAATTTTATGAGAGCACTTCATTTCAGTTCTCCTCATCCTCTTACGGTGGGCCTGCTCCTGTTATTTCTCTGTGACGGATTTTATTTTTAAATATTAAATTGTGATTGTGAAAAGAGGTTCATTATTCCCAGAGCTACACTCATAGATATGTAACTTCTGACTTGTGTGGAAGCAACTCTCACATCAGAACCTCAGCCCCGGGCCCATAATTTCCAAGCATCCGATGAAGACTAACACTGCAATGCAAATTACAGCACCCAGGGACCTGCAGTATAATCACCCAGTCGCAAAGAAGGTAAGGAGGAGAAGAAATTACCATAATGGGCCACGGAAAATACACAAGAGGATGCTCGGAGTCCTGTATGGCAGATTTCACCACCACTATAAAGATGTGCTTGCTTTCCCTTGAAAATGTGCTCTCCTTTATAGAGAAATGTTGGCTCCCTCTTGGAAGAACTTGAATTTCAGCTATTTTTATGGTACTGACAGATTGGGTTGACATACTCATCTCCATTCATCTGAACTATGAAATAGCCAACCAGGATTTGGGATAGTTTCAGAAGCTGTAACTTCAGTGGATAAGTAGGTTGGAATATGAAAACAAAGAGTGAGGGAGAACAGCATTCTAGGAGGGAGAAAAGGAGTGGACAAAAGGGTCTAGAGAGGAAGGCGTGTCTGAGGACAAGCACAGTCCAGTTGGGCTGAAGTGGGGGATGAGAAATTGCTGGCACATAACAATCTGAACTTAGGCTCCATTACCCAATGGAGCTTAGAGCCCAGGGTCCCGGATCCTGGTGTGCAAGTTCATCTGAGGGGAAAGCTTCTTCCTCTGATGTACTGAATATCTATTGCTGGGCCAGGATTCCAGAAGGCCCTCTCTGCAGGGGATGAAGGAGACCTGGAACTCTTCCACGGTGATTCCTAGGATTTCTCTGATTGGGAGCAAATCACAATTTCTTCTAGGACAATACATAATAGAATATTAAATACAGGTGGTTCTTCCTCAAATTATTTGGAAGATGGCAAGGAATATCCAATATTTCTTAATTAAGAAATATTTGTTAAGCCATTTGAATTCATTTTCTTCGATTATTCCACAAATAATTATTGAGCATCTTTTAAATGTGGAGACAGAAATAAATAAGACCCAGTCCCTTCACAGTGTCCACTCCTGGACTGTTGGGGGTGACAATCACATAGACATCTTAGTAAACTATGGTAAAAGAAATGCTAGAGAAATGTGAATGGAATAATGGGAGTCGAAGGAAGGGGACTGATCCTGCCTGGGTGAGTGTAGGTGTGAAGGTCAGGGAACTCTTTCCTGTAGTGGGACCGCCCAAGCTGAGTCACATGATTAAATAGGATTGGACCCAGCAGCAGGGGCTGAAGGGAGAAAAGAAAGAGGGAGGGAAGGAAAGGATGTTCCAGGCAGCAGGGGTGGCAGTGGAAGAGCGATGCAGCAAAGAGTGCAATGTGAATGGTGAACGTCAAACAGACCGGTGTTCCTGGAACAGGATGCATGAGTAGGGGCACTATGTCCTGTAACACATCGCCACAAACATAGTGGCTTGAAACAACACGAATTTATTCTCTTTATAGCTCTGGAGGCCAGACCTCTCTGCTGAGATTCAATGGGCTCAAGTCAAGATGTTGGTGAGGCCGGTTCCTTCTGGAGGCTCCTTGCCCTTTTCATCTCCTGCTCTTGCCTGCATTCCTTGGCTTGTGGCTCCTTCCTTCATCTTCAAAGCAAATAGCTTCAGTCTGTGCATCTGTCATCATATGGCCTTTCCTCTCACCTACATCCCTCCCATTTCCTGCATCCTCATTGACCATCTTGCCTTCCTCTCATTACGACGGTCATATTGCATCAGGCTCACCCAGATAATTTTAGGTTTATCTCCCCATCTCAAGAGGATGCAGAACAACAGCAGAAGATGATAATATTCATAGGCATTAGGGATTAAGATGAAGGCATACCTGGGAGGCTTCGATTCAGGCTTTCACATAGTGAATGGCAGGAAATGAGCGTTAGGGAGCAAAAAGGGATTCAGAAGAAAAGGGCATTGTAAGCCACATTCGGAGATGGAGCTAACCTTGTAGACAATGGGGAACTATTGAAGGTTGTAATCAGGGGACAGACCGGACAGTAGAAGCTGAACTGAGGGGGACACCCTGGAAGCAGAGAAGCCACTTGGAGGTTACTCTGAGATTTAATGAGAAGAACTGCTTATGCTTAAAAGTACTTCCCAGCTCCACATGATTTCTCGGATGAGATAGTGTGACCTTATATATGAATCCTTGTATTTGAATTCTTATAAATCCTTATTAAGGAGGTTCTCTTAATTACTTTAATTAGAACAGCAAACTGGTATTTGATGATACGGTTAATGATCTAAACTGAAACACTTTTTGAAATGGTTCTGTTGATAATTACACAGAGACAAATTGTTAAACCAGGATGGCCCAGCCAATGGGGCATATAGTCACACCATGTTTGGAGAATGCACATTCTCCTACGATGGCTTGAAAAAATGCTAGTTTGGAGTGTTAGAGAGGTCTCCTGACTGATTCAGTAAAATAATAATAATAATAATAATAATAATAATAATAATAATAATAATAAGGCAAAGTCAACTGATAGAGCTACAGTACTTTTTCCTGGGACTATGACTTCAAAATCACAAATGTTGGATAGTGTCATAAACAAGCCTTTGAAAATCACATTGAAATGAATGTATTAAGTGATTACATAGTGAGGAGTACAATACACAGTTGAAAAAAACAGCTGTTTCATGGATTCTTGTGACTTTAGCAAACATTTCCCAAGACAGAATCACATCTGGATTCCAAAAATGCTGTGTCTCAGACACCACAGAATTGACCATGATTCGCTCTAGAAAACTATCTTAATTCTACTGATGATAAAGGCCCTGATGGAAAATAGCACATGAGAAGTCTGAATAAAGCTGCTTCATGAAATATGAATGAGGATGTTAATTTCTAAATTAGTATCTTGTATTTCATGTTTTTTTCAATATGCATGTGAAGCTAAATCATTCAAGTATAGATAGACATTAGACTCTATAGCGATTAAATTACCCCCCCAAATATGGTTAAGTTTTAGGGAGATGATCTTCTAATTGAAGGAATCTTACTTCAGTGCTCATGTCCTTCTTTCCTGACATCTGCAGTACCTGGAGAGGAAACCCTGCAGGACTTGGTAAGTAGAAAGGTGGACAGCAAAGGACAAGTCCCTTGGATGGGTGATCGTATTACCAACTGAACTAGTCAATGGCACAGACGTAGGTTTCAGGGTGAAGCGGGGGCAAGGGGAGATTAAAAGTTCGTTGTTGGCTCTGTTGAGTTTGAGAGTCTTTGAGGGCAGACAGAAGATCTCTAGGTATGGAATGAGTTAAGGAAATAGCAAAGTTTGTTTGCACTGGACCCGCAGAAGGAAGACAGCAGCAGAAACCCAGAATAAAAGAGAAGCAGCACAGAGGCTGAGCATGATGACATGGGAGAGGTGAGATGACTGCAGGAGGTTATGCTTGAGGGCGTTACCAAAGATACCCAGAATGTGGGGCACAGTGGAATCAGGTTACTGTTAGTACTAATCGAAAGGAACTGAACACAGGCATGAGCTAAGAGTCCACTATAGTCAAAACCCAGAACCTGATGCAGTCAGTATGGGGTGCCGGGCAAGTACGGTGCCTGGAAGCTGAGCAGGGTGAGAGGCCCGAAGGAGTCCCAGGCCCCATCTGGAGGGAATAGGCCTGCTCAGGCACCTGTAACTGAGAATAAAGATAGAAATGGGTGGGGGAAAAAAGGAGAGAGAGTAAGTTTAATTATAGTTAGGAGCAGAAGAGTTGTGTCCCCTCAAAATTTTTATGTTGAAGCCCGAGCCCCTAATTTGATAACATTTGGGAGATGGTTAAGTTTGGATGTGGTCACAAGGGTGGAGCCCTGGAGATGGGACTGGTATCTTTACAGGGAGAGAAGGAGACACCACAGCCTCTGTCTCCACCATGTGAAGATACAGTGAGAACGTAAAGGCAACCACTGGCAAAAAAAAAAAAAAAAAGAACCCCATCACCAAGAACAAATCTGCTGGCACTTGATCTTGGACTTCCCAGCCTCCGGAACTGTGAGAGGTGAGTGCTGCTGTTTAGGCCACCCTGTCAGCCCGTGGTGTTGTGTTATAGTAGCCCAAGCCGACTGAGACAGTTTTGCTTCAGAGGAATTGTTTGGCTGGAGGGAGTTGTCTTCCTTTCTGCCTTTCCCATCAGTTGGAATATCCTACTTGCTGAAGAATGGGACCACGAGCTTGGGGTTACCAAGAGCAAATACGGGCCCACTTCCAGCAGCAGCACCTCTCCAGTTCACCATCTGTGAGACTGAATGAGATTAGAGGTAAGCAATGGACCGGACCACACGCACCCCTTTCCTGCCTCCCTGAGTCGGGGAAATCCAGCTTCCCGACCTTGCTGGCTTGTTGGAACCTATGAGCTCCAGGACCTGGTGACCGAACTAACCCCCTGAGCATGGCCCCGAGGTCACTGGCCCTCAGACAGACACAAGCATCTTCTCTTTCCACAAACATCTGTTCCGTTGGGCCCCCAAGGGGGAGGGTGGGCACTTGGTGGCTGCCTGGCTTGGAAAGTGCCCATTACGCGCCGTGGATCATCTTGCATTCCATTAAGCATGTGATTACAGCCAGATGCTGTGGTGATGGGCACACAACAGCTCCCTATAATAACCGTAATTACGATCCTGGTGTTTCTTTAGCTCAACACACTCTGAACTTCTTAAGTCAGAAGAAATTTGAAAGAATTGCTTATTAGAGGCTGCAATCAAATGGAGAGGGGGAACTTTCCTAAAGAAGGGGGGAAACTCCCACCTGACACCTTGGCTTCTGCACAGCCTGCGCTGACACCCTGCGGTGTGGTTCTGGGGTCCAGTGTGAACACGGCGCGGGCTCCAAATTCCTGCTCTTACTCCTCTTCCTCCCTTTGCTCTGCCCTACGCCCACCTCCCCTGGTTCCTTCTCAGCTGCTTCTCCTGGCTGCAAGAGAGAAACAAGCACCTGCCTGCCCATCAACTCACATGCCCCCTGCTGTGGGGGCTTGCTGAGAACGTGGCCACCCTGCCCATTTGGGTGAATTTCTTGGAATACCCAGAGAGGAAGGGGTCGTTCAAAAGCTAAAATTGGCTGCTTGCTGCGATGACTAACAGCCACCTGGGCCTGCCATTCTTGTGGATCCATCTATTTGTGGAATACGGAGCTGTTTAGGGTATATTTGTGTGCACGCAAAGTCTTTACTTAGAGAAGCACATTTAAGAGAGTTGGAAACTCAGTCTGTGAAGAAACAGGTTGCATTCATTTCCTAGGGCTGCCGTAACAATGTACCACACACCGGGCACATAAACACCACAAATTCTTCCTCTCCCAGTTCTGGAGGCTAGAAGTCTGAACCAAGGGGTCAGCAGGATCGGTTCCTGCTGAGGGCTGTGAGGGCAGGATCTGCTCAGGGCCTCTCCTTAGCTTGTGGGCTGTCTTCTCCCTGATTGTCTTCACACTAGTCTTCTCTCTGGGCATGTGTCTTTCTCTTCACATGGCATTCTTTTTTATAAGGACACTTGTGACATTGAAAGAGGGGCCTACCCCCTAACTCCAATATGACCTCATCTTAACCAACAACATCCGCAACAATTCTCTCTTCAAATAAGGGCACATTCTGAGGGACTGAAGGTTAGGACTTCCACATGAGGATTTAAGAAAGACTAAATTGAACCTATAAATGTATTGTGAAGCTACCACATGCCAGGCACTATGATGATTCTGGGGATACACTCTTGAAGAAGAAAGGCAGCTTCTACCCTCCCAGGGTGTGTGTTTTGGGGGAGGGGGGCAGAGAGAATAACAGAAAAACTACATCACCAACATTGTGATAAAGCCCTAAGAGGGGCTGTGGGAGCACCCAGTCAGGGCTCCCATTGTAGCCGTGGAGCCCAGGGGAGGCTGCCCTGAGGAAGTGAGGCTGAAGCCGAGGCTGAAGGATGATAGGAGCTTGCCAGAGAAAAGGTGGGGTGGAGCAGGTAGATATTCCAGTTGGAGGTGACAAATAAAAAGTCCGTGGTCTTGGCGTATGACACTTGAGAGGTGTATCTTAGATATTAAGGAGACAAGGACTGGAGGGACAGAGATGACTCTGGGAGGAGAATAATGAGGGCCTGGTGAGCCCACTGAGGAGTGTGGATATCAACCTGAGGTGCTTGGGAGCCACTGAAGAACGCCATTTAGGAAATGGCGTGATCAGACTTAAGATTTAGAAAAAACAGCTGGCTGCAGTCTGGATAGAAGCAGAACAGGAAGGAAGAGACACCAAGAAGGGCATTTCTGTCGTCCAGATGGGACATGACCACACCTTGAACTAGGAGAGTAGCGGGAGATGGAGCCCAGAGGACATGACTACCCACTTGTCCTTCGCATCCAGCCCAGCCCCCGAATCCCAGCCCAGGACCCTCAGATCTCACAGGTACCAGCCTTTCCCAGCAGCCACTTCACTGGTCTGTGTGAAGCCTTGATACAAATCTCCTCTCCCCCATTATTTCATTTTTCAAATACATGGTGTTTACTGTGGTCCGGGCACTGAGTGAGAAATATTAACTTATGAAGGTATCAGAAAGCAAGTGCTATTATTATCCCCATGGGGAGACAGGAAGGTCTTGCCCAACATCGCAGAGCTAACAGGTGGCAGAACCAGTATGTGGCCTCTGGCTTCAGAGTCCACACCCTTACCCATGACCCTACACTCTCTCTTCCAAGCAGACTTTATCACCACGCTCAGCAGAATGCCTGACATGTACAGTCCTCAATAAATCCTTGTTGAATGAATGTTGGTGATGATTGGATATGTGTGGTGAAAGTGGTGGGGGGATGGAGGTTGGGGGCAAGTATCAAAAATCATTTCCAGAAATTTCCACATAGATGGGACGTGAGAATCACAAAAGGGGAAGCTCTGACCGGGGCTGCAGAGAGCATGAACTTCAAAAATCTACTCCCAGGACCTCTGCACGGTGGGGCGGCTGGGACAGGCTGACGGGGCACGTCTCCTCCCACACCTCAGGCATCTGGAGTTCTGGCCACCCCGCAATAGTTTCACGTCAGCCGCTGCCCTGGTGAGAATAATATCAATCTGAAACTTTTTAGGCCTTACCCATAACAGCTGAATAACAGCTATTAGCTTCGGACTCTAGGCATTTTTATGAGATCTTAGTTCCAGGGCTTGAGGTTTGGCAAAATGAGCATATTATTCACACACAAAACAACTGCATTAAAATAGCATTATGAGTCTGGCTGACACTGACAAAACCTAGGAAATTCAGAATTATGGTGAAAAGCCTGTCCTGAGTTCACCTTCACCACCAGGCCTGGTGTTACTTCTCCTGCCGAGACATTAAGGGTGGAGAGGAAGACCCCAGTGGGCGGAGGATCCACGTGGGTACATTCCAGACAGCCCAAGTGAGGAGGAAAAGGAAGAGGAAGAGGACTTGGAGGAAGGTCTGCGACAGCAGGGCCCATGGTCCCTGGCCCAGGCCTTCCTCTTAGAGCCTGTGTGGGGACATAAGCATGAAGCACTGACCCCCAAGGCCGGGCCCCTGGTCCCGGGGCCAGGCTCAACTTGCCAGCACCTGCTTCAAGCTCCTCCAGGCTGGATACCTACCTGCTATAAGCTGCTGCTGATGAGACATGCACACCTTTGCCCCATGAGACAGAAGCATCATTCAAACTTCCATCCCTCCACTGACCTTGGACACAGGGAAACTCGCAGGCAGGTACTTTGCTCCCCACTTGATTTCCATTTTTTGAAAGGACTCCAGTGGACAGAAGCTCAGTTGGTTGAACAAAAAGTGCTGACTATGTTTAAACATGCCAACATGGCTGATTGTCCCATTGAGAAACCGCAAAGAAAATTTAAGAGTTTAAACAATTTTTATTTGCAGTTGCACAGAGAATTAGGGAGAAAAGTGAGGAAAAGAAATTCATTCTTCTTCTCAAAAAAAAAATCTTTCTCCATTTGAGATGAGATGGACTCATTTGTTCTAAGTTAGTCATTTATTTCAGCTTTAGTGAGGTGTAGTTGACAGATGAAATGGTAAGGTATTTAACATGTACCATGTGATGTACACACATGTTGGGAAAGGATTCCCCCCTCAGACTAGTTTCACATCTAGCACCTCACATATGTGCCTTAAGTTCTACCTTCTTAGCCAATTTCAATCATTCAATACGGTGCTGTCAACTACAGTAATCATGTTGTATATGAGATTCTCAGACTGTATTCATCTTATAACTGACAGTTTGTATAACTGGTTCTTTGATTGTGATTTGGGAAGAAATTTCTGCAATTCCAGAACGCACCAGGGCACTTTTGGTGAGAACTTCCCACAAGTTTTTGAAAATAGTTCCGTGTCAGCCAAGACCTCAAGAATGGGCCGAGGTCATTTTGAATATGGTGAATGTTACCCCCGTCTAACCAACTTCAAAGTGACCAAACACAGGCCTTGGGAAGGCTGACTTGGTCTGGCATAACGTGGCAGGGAAGGTGAGCTGTCCCCCCTGGGCAGGAAAGAAACCCAACGAGCTTTTGTAAAGTAAAAGTTAAATGTGACTTTAATTACACAAAATGACTGCCTTCTTCCAACAGCTTTTGAATGTCTTTCAACGTTTCATCTTCCCATTCTCTCTGATGACATAGCTACGTTATTTATCGTAGAGATTCAGAATGACGTGGCGTTACGTGACCAAGGTTACACCTAAGTGGAGGGGCTGGAAGTTCACTCCACGGGTCCTGTTTCAGAGGCTGTACCTCTGACCGAATCTGGAGTCCTCACCCCACGCACCAGCCCCGCATTTGATTTTAGGTGGAGCTTAGCCAGCCATCCCACCCCAGACCTGCATTACCTGTCAAAGTCAGGACCGCAGAGCTCAGGATCCTTTCAGAAGTCTCCACCTTAGCTCAAGAAACCCTACTCTCATTAGCCAGATGGAAGATAAAAAAAGCAATTATGCTCTTTTCTAAATTGTTCAAAATAACTATGAAAACCACATCTTTCTGAAAGCACACTGAAGGCTCTGATCATTTATCCCTCTTCACAAACAGGAAAACTGAGAAGGTTCTGTGTTACCAGGTCAACGGCTGAGCTGGGGAGAAAGTGCAGGCAGACTTGGGCCCTAGAAAAGGACCGGGCAACCACCTTTCCAATGAGCTCTAAAATGCTAACAATTCTGAGTACTCTGGCTGCAAATGCATTAAAGTTCAGAACAGCTGGTCGTTGAAAGAAAATCATTTCTGGTCCCCCCTGACCTGACCTGTCATTTAGCGAAGCAGAGACAACTTTGGTTTTGCTACAGAGCACTGCTATCTAGATGTCACAGCCACGATCTGAGACCCTCCTGCCAAGGGCACTGGCAATGCTTCCTTCCCCCTTCTTGTTTGGAAGAAACAGTCATGAGTGATTGATCAAATAAAATGACAGCTGCAGATGGAGGACAAAGAGATGGTATAAACCTGGGCTCTAACAAGTTCAGAGAGACCCCCCCAGGACACAGCAACATCAGCAGAACCAGGTGACTTAAAGCCAGTGACAGATAGCACTTGGCAGATTCATTGTGGAGCTCTAGATAATTCTCTTCCAGCAGGAATTTTTACTTAACAGTCTTGATGAGCCTCTTAACTGTGACTTAACTCTTAGTTTGAATGAAAAGTGCAAGCATTTGACATGTTTCCTGGCAACATCTTTTGCCATGAGGATGCATTTGTCTCTGATTTTGTATTAGAATTCTTTGGTGGGGACACTCTTGAATTAAATCATCCTCTTTGAAGGTTGAGCTTTTTTGCTTTTTTATGTCCTCCTCATCATGGGCCCCTCCCACACACACATGCACACACATGCATACATGCTCACATGCACACACACTCACACAGACATGCACAAATCCATCAGTCCTGGCTGAGGGGCTTGCTCAGCCCAGGTAGGGGTAGCCAGCCAGTGCTCAGTGTATCCCAGGGCGGTGAGGCCTTGTGGGACCAACACAGGAGATCTGAGCAAGTCTCACGCCTTATCTCCCAGTGAATGCTTTTCCTTGATTGTGCCTGTTGGTTCTTTTTCTTGCTAGTTTTGTACTTGAGTAGTAGGACTCAGTGAGGAGAAAAAGGTAGAAGAAAGAAATACCTGGGTATCAGAAACAGGGCTGGCGAAAAATGAAAATGATTTATAAGGTTTCACCAGCCTCTTCTCTTTCTCTCTCCCTGCTTTTTGCAATGCAAAATCCCGCAGGTGTGAACATGGCAAAATGTGTTTCCTTGCCTCACCATGTTATTAAGTAACATGTCACTCTGAGTCAGGTGGAGTTATGAAACCTTAAGGTTTAGAAAATTAGGTCGAGGACGTGGGGGAAACGCCCGCTGTGAGAAGCCACGGGGTTCACCCCTGGCACCAGGGAAGGAAGAGGCCGTCACCTCATGACCAGCTTCTCCTGGAGATCCCTGAACCACACGAACATTTCTGCTCCGTGGGAACCACAGGAATGGGGCTGGCCTCGGAGCCTGGGAAAGGGAGCTGAGCGTCCTGTCCTGTCGGGCTGGCCTTCCAGCTGGTTTCCTGTGCTGTCACTTCACACCACCAGGCCATGCTTTTGCCTCTTCGAGTGCCACAGACATCGCTAATGGGGATCTTGTAAAAGCCCTCTATTTTGACTAGGCTGAGTTAGCTTTCTTCATGCCCCAGGGCAGGAGGAAGGAGATCTGGCTTAACCCTATTCTTTGATTCTGCTGCTGCACTGAATGGCTTCCCTGTGTCTCTCCTGAGGTGGGAGGTTAGCCGAGAAGACCTCCAACATCCTCCAACCCTGTCATTCATAGGAATAGAGCCCTTTGTGATGTCCCTCTGTCCGGGACCATGGGATTGCACATTGTCGTTACTGGAAGGGAGGAGCCCATTCTGAAAAGACACACTCACCTTGGGTGTTTTAAACTTCAGGCGGTAGGCTGCGTGACTTTGTTGTTTCTTTCAGACAAATGCATTATCTTTCTGAAGATCACAATAAGCCCATGTAACAGAAGAATAAGCCCATGTAATCAGGCAGCTTCTTATATCAGTTCACAGAGTAAGAAAATTTTTTGCAAAAGAAAAAATCAACTTTCACTTTCAAAGGTCTGAAAATATGATTAGGAAGTGCCCTTGCCTATTCCCTCTCAGCTACCTGACACGCCAAAGAAGAAAGTACTGTTCCAGGACAGGATGTCAGCAAATGCAAATTCACACCTTGGATGCCATCTGAATGTGCAAGCACCCAGGGCATGCTGCGGGGTGCGAAGGGAGGGAGACGCTGATGAGAAAGTCTTCTGCAGGGTGCTGAGTTCCACATCAGGCTTTAGAGACTGACAGTGGAGAGTGTCCAGGGCAGGTTTAAAACAGGGGTTAGGGGCGGCAAGCAAGTGGAAGCAGAAAAGTCTATGGGATAATGGGATTTTACTTTATCATCTCCCAAAAAGGAATCCACCAGGAAACGCAGATTATGACATAGTAGAGAAAATTGTTCAGTAGAACTTTTTTTCTTTTAATCCTCACTTGAGGGCATTTTAGGGCACACTCACTGATTTTAGAGAGAAGAGAACGGAGGGGTAAAAAGAGAGGGAGAGAAACATCCATTGATGAGAGAGAGAAAGATTGATCAACTGCATCTGGTCCATACCTACACACCCTGCCCAGGGACCGAATCCACAACCCAGGCATATGCCCTGACCAGGAATCAAACCGGCAACCTTTCGGTTTATGGGATGATGCTCCAACCAATTAAGCCACACTGGCCAGGGCTAGACTTTTTTTTTTTTTTTTAGTTTTTGTTGTCCTGACTCTGAAAACACACACCTCACTTCGCAGCCAGTGCATGGACAGTCATGGAGTCCACCAACATGCATCCAGCTGGCCCTCTGTGCCAGATCCTCTTCCAGGAGCTGCCCTTGGGCCTCAGACAACACCAGCTATGTCCTTAGAGCCATGGAACCTTACTAAGCAGGAGATGGGCACAGAGCAAGTCTGTAGACAGAGAACAGTTCAGGGTGATAGGTTTCAAGAAAAACAAACATTCGTATGACGTATGACGAAGGCCTGGGGAGGGATTAGCATTCACTAAGGGACTAAGGAAAGACCTCTCCAAGGCCATGCTTGACACATGACCAGAGACCTAAGTGACAAGAAGCAGCCAACCTTGCAGGATAAGATTTGCACATTCAAGGCAGAGGGAACAGAAAGTGCAGAGGTCCCAAAGAAAGGAGACTGGTGCATGCGAGGGACAGAAAGAAGACCAAGGCAAACAAGGAGAGAGTGCGGGAGACAGAGTGACAAGAGAGGAGGTAAGAGTGTGGCAGGAGCCAAGTCAGAGGGGGGCTTGCAACTCTTAGCAAGGAATTTGACTTTGTAATACGTAATAGGGAAGTAAAGGGGGATTTAGGTGGGGTAGACTTATAATTCAGCCTACAAATGCAGTGTATGAATCAGACCCTAGTGGGCAATCCCACAAGCTCTCAGAGCCCCTGGGACTTGAAGGAATGGATGACAACTATCTAGTGATCGGACGTACGCCTGGGATCTAGAAAGTAGCCATATGCACATGGTGGTTTTTGGACCCTGAATGAGACTCTAATACCTTACACAGTACTGTTTTACATGTATACATATTGCACCATGAGTATCCGAATAATATATGCATACCTCATTTCTTAAAGCATGTATGTGGTCGTGAGTGATAATTAAACTTAAAATAGAGTGAATTCCACATATTGCATATAGAGTTCACAGAGATCCTCCTAAAACTCCTTGTCTGGAGAGCATGCTGTGAACGTGCTGAAAGGGAGAGAGGGGAACCTCAGCTCTCAGTCCAAACCGGCTCCCATCCCCCGGAGCACCCCAGGACCCTGGGGAAAATCCAAGCTGTCTGTTCTCATCATTGTGACGGTTCAGAATCATGGGTATCAAGTCATCATTTCATGGCCAAGATTTTCTCTCCAGACTGAAGCTCACTCATTTCTGACAATATGTTGAAAATGAAATATGCCTCCCTGTTTTCCTGCTTCCATTTAAAATTTATGAACTGTGCAGTTTTTTTTAAAAAAAAAACAAAAGTTACTCAAGATTTTCAGAATGAGCTATCCCATTACACATTAGCATACAGATGGCAAGATCTGAAGGGGCAAAAAAAGTATTAAACATAGACAGATCATCTTGGAACATACAGAATAAGAATTAAAATTTTATAGAGCAGGAAAGAGGATTATAAAATTCAGACAACATAGCAAACACCAGCCGGAACCTACTGGCAGGAATGTGTCAAAATGTTCTTATTCATCAGTTTTGGTGGCTCCTGGGCCCCAGCAGAGGCCCCGCCTCTGTTGCCTAATGGATGGTGGTGGAAAGGTTCCCATGCAGAACAGTGGCGCCCAGGCCTAACCTTGTCTTGTTCTGTCAAGTCAGAGCTGATGAGAGGGGCCCGGGTCATTTGTCCTTGTTCTTATATCTGATCTCGGAAAGAAGCTAGATCCGGTGTTTGCCATTTGACCATCTTGACCATCAGTCATGAGTCTTGCATTTTAAAGGACTTTAAAAAGGCATACAAACACATACATACACACCTCAAAATGTTAAGCTGGAAGAATCTTATTTTCTATCTTAAATCTTTCAACTTACAATGGAGGAGATAGATCCATGGTGAAAGAGCAGTTTTTGAGACAGCAACAGAATCAGGACAGAAAGTCACATGTCCTTCCATCAAATTCACAGACAAGCCACACCCAAGTGACTCTGTTACACAGTGTCCAACCGTCCAGACTCAGTGGCAGTTTCCTAATGCTCAGCCACTTGACCTTAAAGCACGGAGGGGATTCTTCCTTAATGTGGTCAGAGGAGACCACATGCTCCAAACACAGTGTTGCCTTCACCATATTTTTAGTCACCCTCTTCCTTTGCATTATGGTGATTCCTGATCTCAAATGAGGATGCAAAAAACCTCATCTACATAAAAACAGCCTCAAATCAAGAAGTAGGCAAGAAAGGCCCCTATAAAGGCAAAAATGTGACCCACACTGAAGACCGTGATGAGTCCCTTCAGGCCTTTGTTGGTGTCCCTGACTCTGGATTAATTCTGGATTAATAAATTTAGGAAGTGTCTGAAGGGATTTCAAGCTCCCAGAAGACTAGGAACAGCAAGGAAATACAACGTAAAAGCTCCTAGGCCACAGCCAGACCATCCATAGCACTGAGAAGGGCCCCAGGCAGCAAGGCAGACGCACCACAACAAAACACAAAATGCAGACACATTATGCAAGGCAGACACACCAACAACAAAACACAAAATGCAGACACACTATGGGAAACAAAGTGAAAGGGCATCTGCAGGCCATCTCCCCAGGCCCAGATCACACTGGGCCAACAGTGGCCAATAGCTCAGCACAGCACTCGTTGCTTCTAAGAGCTATCTTGATTTAAACAGCAAGAGAAAGTTTTAACTTAGGTCATCATGCTTTGAAGAAATACAGAAGTATGATATATACTAGCAAGACTGGCGAGGCTATAATTTCATGTGGCAATAACTGTTAAGACTGTATTGTTTAAAGGGTGTAACCACACAAGTGAACGTGCAAATCTCCTCAACTTTGTATAATCCCCTGGGGCGTTGGTTCTCTTCTCTTTGTCCTCCCGGAATAGCCTCTGAGATTCTGGGCTGACTCCCTGATTTTTATGCTAAGGAACGTTGATAGTTGTGGAAAGAGCTTCAACACTTCAACTACGCCTCAATGCAAATCACAAGTGACCTGGACCTGGGAGGCCACACAACCCTGGCTCTCTCTCCAGCATTTAGCAAAACCCTGGGGGCACAGGGGGATTCTTTCACATTTTCCACCTACACCAGACGCTCATCCTCCTCCCCTGAACAGGGACGTTTTTTACAGTGTCTGGGGTTGCACTGGTCAGGCTAAGACACCGTCACAGCTTCTTTCACTTGAGTGTGCATGACTCTTAGGCTCTCTGTTCCCCTCCTTATAGATGAACACATTTTTATGGTTTCTGCTCATAAAAAGTAACTTGGAAACCCCAAATATTATCTTTAAAATAAAGACCCTGTAAATGTGAAGGTTCTCTCCTGAGGAAAGTGTTGCCCCCTCTACCACCAGCACTAAAGTTACAAAACAGAAAAAAAGATGGCTCAATAGAACCCTAGGGACACAACGGTATTCTTTTGAAGCTATTTACAAACAAGGCTGTTGTTCAGCCCTGGAGTCTGAGTTACAAAATCTAAGGATGTTTTGAGCCGCTATCCTGGCCTCCTGGGGCAGCCTCGTAAGAGGCTCCATGAATACATTAGTGATTGTTCTAAGGTCAAAGGCATAGCCTTCAGGAAAGAAAGGTAGGTGTTCAAGGGTCCTCCTCACTAGTGGCTGTCTACAAAAAAACCAGTTGCTCAGGGTGGCAATCTGTAAAATATCAAAATAAATGAGATAAAAAGATGACACCAATTAATTTGGAATTCCACACTCAACTCTTTGTCTACCTCACAGGTGGCCAACTGTAAATGGATCTTTTCCTTGGAGTGAACAACGCAGGATAAAGAAAATTAAAAACAAGCAAAACAACAACAACAAAAAAAAAAGCCCTCCACACCCTGGCCTTCCTTTGTGGAGTAATTACTTCCCCCCTGTACGCCACGCCCACTGTGGACTTACAGACAGCTGCAGTCTAAGTCAAACCATTTCGCCAATGCTGTGGCTGGCCGAGAGTCGAGCTAACACGATCGCCCTAGTCCGCTGGAATTCTGAAACCGAGCGATGCACAGTTTGGTGCTGTTTACTGGAAACGGGTGACTTGTTCCATGATCTAAGTGTTGACCCCTTTAGCATGCCTCCCCAGGCAGCTGTGCGCTCGGGAAAGTACAAAAGCACGTTGAAGAGAGTGCGAGAGTGGAAGATGACTGGGAAACATTTTGCTGGCACAAAAGCCAAGGAAAAACTTGTTTTTGAACAATACCATGTTGCTTTAGGAATCTAAGTACATATTCTTTCCGAGAAGAGTACGCATGACTAACACACCCAGTTATGAATGAACATCGGAATGAAATGTAAAATGAAAGACAATTTCAAAGAAGTTATCACGTTATGTTTCCAGAATTAAAATTCCAATTCAATGAGGTAGCAGAAACACAGACTTTAGTTCCCTCTCTTAAAACTCATTGAAAAAAACTGTCTTCATTGAAACAGAAGGATGACTGTTCTCCAAACAAAACTACCTAATAGGCTGCCTTAAACTTGAAAGCCTGGAAGGAGGCTGAGAACCATATCCTTAGAGCTCAGGCAAAGCGCCAGTCTCCCAAATGTCAGATCTGAAAGACAAACCCAGTGTCTTTTTCGGGTCCTGCGAGCAATGCCCTGAAAAGCGTACCTGGCCCAGGGGGTGAGCAGAGGGGAGGCTGGGACCTAATTCGTTTCCCCTAAATCGCACGAAGAGAGTCTCCTCACCGAACAACCCAAAGGTGATTTTTTTTTTTTTTTTTTTTTGTAACTCACACAATGGACCAAGTGGGACAGTGACAGTCCTGGGTCTCCAGTTACAGAGGGGACACCCAGGAGCCAGACAGGCCACGGATGAAGAGGAGAAGTTCAGAGCAGACCCCAGCCCCACCCTCTGGAGTGACATGGAGTCAGCTGTACTCGAGGCGTCTCACCATATCTGCTAAATTTTTTTCCTTGGGGCTGTGTCTCCCATCTGTTTTCAGTCTCCACAAATGAGGGTGGTCCTCGGCAAAATCTTTTAAACAAAAAACAACCTGGCTGTAAGTGCTTCCCTCCCTCTAATGAGGCAAGTGAGGCAGCAAGGAGCTCAGGGGAAAGCAGGTAAAGGACACACAGCACTGGAAGAGTCTCCCAAAGAAACAATTTTCAGCCAACAAGATTCTAAATATGAAAAAACAGAACAGAAAGAGTGATGGTTACTTGTTATGCATCAACGTGACTGGTCTAAGGAATGAATGACGAGGTACCTGGTAAAGCGTTACTTCCCGGTGTGTCTGGGAGGGTGTTGTGGGGAGAGATCAGCATTAGAATCGATAGAAAGGGTAAAGCCAATGGCCGGCACCAACACCGCGGGTGTCATCCAGTCGGTGCTGGCCTGAATGAAACAAAGGAACAGGAAGGCAGGTTTGGCTCTTTTGGCTGGGCTGGGACACCCATTTCCATTCAGCTGCCCTCGGATCTCAGCGCCCCTGGTCCTCAGGCCTTCAGACCCTGATTAGGACTTACTCCGCTGGCCCCTCATTCTCAGGCTTTGGACTCGACGGAATTACACACGACAGGTTTTGCCGGTTCTCCAGCTTGCAAGTGACAGACAGATCATGGACCTTCTAAGCCTCCATAATTATATAAGCCAATTCCTATAGTAAATCCCTCACCCCCCCTTTCATATATAAACACACACACACACAGAGGGGCAAAGTTGGCTTACAGTTGATGAAAAATAATACAATAATGAATAAATAATAATGCAAGAATACACTCTGTGTTTCGTATGCTCACAATGTAAACCTACTTTTGACCAACTTTGTACCTTGTTTCTCTGGAGAACCAGAGAAAAAGAATTAGTATTGACTAACACTGAGGGAAAAGATAGAAAACTTCAAAAATGAGTACAAAACAAGAGAAAACAACCAAAAGTAAACTAGCAGTTATGCATATTTTAAATTCTTTCAATCCTCACCTGAGGATGTGTTTATTGATTTTAGAGAGGCAGAAAAGGAGAGAGAGAGAGAGATTAATGTGAGAGAAAAACATAGATCAATTGCCTCCCATATGAGCCCTGACTGGGGATTGAACCCACAACCTAGGTATGTGCCCTAACTAGTGATCAAACCCACAGCGTAGTGTACGGAATGATGCTCCAACCAACTGAGCTACCTGGCCAGCGATGCACATTTCAAATTTTGATCAATTTTTTTCATTGGGCATCTAAAGATGTTTATCAATCTTCACTCTCATCAAAACAGATGGGAGTTTTCCTATATCCATGCTGACTTTAGATATTATCAATCTTTTAAATTTGAGGTAATTTGTGAGATGAAAAAAATGGCTTCCCTTCATTTTAATTAGCATTTCCTTGATGGTGAGTGTGATCAAGCATGTTTACATATATTCACTGGCCTCTGTATTTGGCTGCATCTAGAAGCACCCTCCCGTGCTGGGAAGAATCCTTAAAAGAAATGTGAATGGCGTTCTCAGCTGGGAAGAGGCAAGCGCAGTGCTTCTGAGGTCAGACTTTGCTGGAACATTGGTAGTGCAGAGCAAGTTTTGTCATCAGGGACCGACAGACTTTTGAAAAATCTAGAGACCAAATTACATTACTGGATTTTCTAAATTTAGGGTCAGTCAAAGGCACAGAAAAGAGAAGAAACAGAATCAGAAGTTCGAGAAATCTTATTCCAGGCCAGACAAGGCAGTCTGCTAAGCTGCGTGGCTGGGGGAAAAAGGGTAGTGCCCGTAAGATCTTCATCTACCCCACGATCCTTGCTGGTGCCTGAATTTTTGAAAGTAATTATTACCTGGGGCTCAGGTTTTCAGTCTCTGAAAGGACATGATCAAGCTTCAAATGACCACAGTGGCCTCGAGCACCTCCTATGCACCAAACTCTGACGCAGACCCTGACTCAATCGGAAGGCACCATAGCGCAGCGTGGGCCTGGGCCAGGCAGAGGTGAGAGGAGAACTGGCTGACTAAAGACACAGTGAAAAATGCGGATAAAAATGCCCATTTCCTAGGGAGTTACGGTAGTTAGGTGAAACAAGGCATTTAAGGCCTTTTTGCCTGGGACAAAGTAGGCCCTCGGTAGAAAGCAATTCCCTGCGCCTTTATTCTAATTCCCTTTAACACTTAATTTGCCACTCGCAGTGCTTGTGAAGCCAGCAATGTTTGTGAGATGGAAAATAGAACTGAGGACAGTGGGCATCTCCAAGGGGTGGGGCAGGATGAGATGGTGCCATTGGAGGCAGGGGTGCAGAAATGACAAAGTCTGCTTACTTTGCTGTCTTGTCACCAGGTGGGCATATGATGTGCTAGATTCTACATATGAGCACTGAGCTAAAATACAAAGTCCTTGAATTTACTTTAGGAAAAAGAAAACGTGGCATGTGGCATTCACACGCTTTTGAGAATAGACTTGGAAGGGGTGCAAGGGGAATTCAGGTCCTGCTTTTTTGCGTGGGAGGGGAGAAGTGAAATGCCTGTGTGGGGCAGGACGGGGGGGGAGTCCCGGGGGGTGGGGGGCAGGGAGTGGGGTGGGAGGGAAGTTGGAGCCCCGGCTGGCAGACAGCCAGGCTACAACTTCTATGTTTCCACTCAGGGCAGGGAAGTTGTCTTACTGCAAAATTCAAACCTGACACCATCTAAATTATTTTATTAGTAGTATTTTACTTACCGAAATATTTTCAATGTACAGCAATGGTGCTTTAGAAAAGCACCCATCCAAGGGTACCATGCTCTAGACTATTTAAGGAAAGGAACCCTTTGCCACCTCTGCAAACCCTGAAATAGCCCCAACTGTGAGGAATTGCATCAGCTCTCACTGCTATGCTAATCAGAGAGTGGCTTGTAGGGCGGCCTTACTTATTTTGGTAAATGTGTGGGTAGGGGAGGGGAAATGGCTGTTTAAAATGCATCTGAAACTTGTAGTTTCCAGTTATTAAAATCTGCAAGAAGGAACTTAGATTTCCTAGGAACAAAATACAACATAACTTACTCCAGAATTATGTCAGGCATAAATGCACTTTATTTTCTTTTTTAACTTAAGTTTTATCGTTGACACTATTACAGATGTTCTTCCTTTCCCTCCCTTTGCCCACCTCCACCCAGCCCCTACCCCCTTCCGTCTGGCCATTGCCACACTATTGCCACATTCAAGGGTCATACACATACGTTCTTTGGCTGATCCCTTCACCGTCTTTCATCCAGCCCTCCCTCCCCCTCCCCTCTGACAGCTGTCTGTTCCATGTATTCTTGCCTCCGTTTCTATTTTGTTTCCCAGTTTATTTTGTTTGTCAGATTCCATATATAAGTGAGATCATATGGCATTTGTCTTTTACCAGCTGGCATATTTCACTTACCATAATCATCTCCAGGTCCAATGAATGCACCTTAAAGCCACATTGGTGGCTATCTAAAGACAGAGTTGAAAAATTTCCTACTAAATGGATAATGCAAGTTCACTTCACCTGCAACTCAGCCCTTGTGGGCTCCCAAATCAAACCTGCTGGCACCTCTTCACCGCCGCTGTGCAAGGTCGTGACTCCTAAGCTGTTCTGCAGCGGACCACCGCTTCTGCCTTTCAGACTTGATGCTCTAGCTACCTGTGACTTCCAAGATCTGATTCACAGCTGGGGCTTCTCTCCTCCCTCGACGACGCATCTGGGCTGCTGATACTTGCTCTTCAGTTCTCTCCCAGGATCCAGGTCTCTGCCATGGATGCCCATTTGCTGAATTATTCACTGTTAATGCAAATGTACCCCTGGCCTCCAGATTTGCATCCTTAATTTGGCTCCACATAATTGAATCATATGAACTATCAAAAACAAGGTGTTATTAACATTAGTAGAGAAAAAGAAACATGCAAGAATAGCCAGGAAATCAATTAAAAAGAGCATCTGTGAGGGTAAACTAGCTCTTCTAAACATAAAAGCCTGCCATAAAGCCTCCACATCTGAAAAAAAGTCTGGTACTGGCTACTGAATAGGCAAACAGAGCCACAGAACAGAATGAAAAAACACAAAAGACACCCAAGTACATACGGAAATTTAATGAGCGACAAAGAGAGCACCTCAAATTGCTGGGGCAAACATCAGAAAAACTAGTGTAGCTGCTGGAAAAAGACAAGGTCTGTGTCTGGTCCCATACACAAAAATAAACATTAAATGGATCAGGAATCTGAATGGGAACATTTAAAATATACAAGTACTAGAAGAAAACATGCGTGTATTCCTCTTTAGCCATGTTAGAAGGAAAGTCTTTCTAACCATGACTCACAGCTCAGAAAAAAAAAAGAATGGATCAATAGATGTGGCTACACAAAACTATAAAAACACGTGGGTGGCAGGAGCACTGCATACAAAGTCAAAAGACAACGGACACACTGGGAAAAGTGGTCACAACTTACACCACAGACGAGGGGCTAATCTCAATATTTAGAAAGTCTTCAGAGGGAAAAATAACCAAAATCAACAGAGAAATGGGGAAAAAACATAAACAGAAAATTTACTTTAAAAGGTATGTAGGGCATTTGAACATACCAAAAGATATTCAGCTAAGTCATAACTAAAGAAGTGCAAGTTAGAACAATCCTGTTACCTCCCAGGTAAACATAAATGTGAAAGTACGACCACGTCCCATTGGCAAACTGGGAGAAAACAGGCACCCTCGGCACTGCTGGGGCAGGGGGTACAAGCCGGCACAGCCTTCTGAGAGCAGAACCTGGCGATGACCAGGAAAACAATTCATGCACTTGCCTCTCAACCGAGCAACCCCACTTCTAGGAATCGGCCCTGAAGATACATATTCAAAACTACAAAAATATACACGCATAGGTAATTCACTGCAATATTGTTAGGCAATGGTTTAAATACAACCATGAACCACTCAGCGATGCTTCGTCCAAAGTGGACCGCATATACAATGGTAGTCTGTTAAGACGATAACGGAACTGAAAAATTCCTGCCACCTCGTGACGTTGTTGTCATTGTAAGGTCATAATGCAATGCATTATCACTCGTTTGCGGTGATGCTGGTGTAAACAAACCTTTTGCACTGACAGACACGTAAAAGTAGCACGCACACAAGGATGCTCAGTACACAGCACTTGGTAATGACAATAAATGACTAAGTTACACATTTAAAGTATTTACTATACTATACTCTTTATTATATTTTAGAGCCTATTATGTCTACTTACAAAAAGAAAGGTAAGTGCACCCTGGCTGGGTGGCTCAGCTGGTTAGAGAGTCATCCATACACCAAAAGTTTGTGGGTTTGTTTCCTGGTCAGGGCACACACCCAGATCGTAGGTTTGATCCCCCTGGTTGGGGCAACTGATCAATGTCTGTCTCATATCTCTCTCTCTCTGCCCCCTTCCCTTCCTCTCTCTCTAAAATCATAAACACAGCCACAACTGAGGATTTAAAACAAGAAAGTTTGCTGTACAACAGTACGCCAAGTTACGCAGGCAGCAGCATCCTACACCTCCCGTTTACCTTATCGGTTGATTGCACCACTTTCTCTTGTACTTGATTTAATTTTGTGGCGTCTTGTTCACCATGGCCCCTAAACCTACAAACCCACTGCTAATGTTGCCAATAAGGGGCCACATCCAGGGACTGACCTGGGAACGGAATTCGAAGTGATTAAGGACCACGAAAGTAGGAGATCAGGAATGGCAACTGCTCACCCGTCGGGCATGCCCCGTTCCACCATCGGTATGATCTTGAAGAACACGAAGAAAGTGGTGGAAGCTGTTAAAAGACCAGCTTCATCGAAGGCAACAAAACTAACAAAAATTCGACAGGGGCCTATATCAGACATGGAGACATTTCTAACGATCTAGATTGAAGACTAGACTCAGAAGCGTATCCCTCTCAGCACCACGAGATCACCACCAAAGCAAAAGTTTGTTTGTGATGCTGAAAGAAGAGGCTGGGCCCAACTACAATGCTGTGTTTACTGCTAGGTTCAGGGGATTTAAACAACTCAAGAATTGTTATTCATTGCATAATGTGAAAGTGAGGGGTGAGTCTATGAGTGCTGATGTGAAGGCAGCTAAGGAATTTTTGGAAACTCTAGATAAGCTGATGTGGAGGAAAATATCTTGCCAGAGCAAATATTCAATATGGGTGAAACCTCTGTTCTGGAAACCGATGCCTGGAAGGACTTTCATCTTTAAGGAGCCCAAGCAATGCCAAGTTTCAATGCTTTTAAGAACAGGGTCTTGCTTGGGGTGCGGTGTTGCAGGCTACAGATTGAGACCCTTTGTGACCTGGTACAGTGAGAACCCTTGGGACCTCATGCATATCAATCAGCACACACTGCTGGGGTCCTGCAAGAGCAATAAAAAGTCATGGATGACCCAGCTTCTCTTCCAAGATGCCCTCCTGAATTGCCCCAGAAATGGAGGAGGACTATTTGGAAAATAGCATACCTTTCAAGGTTTTGCTTATTGTTGATAACGCTTCTGAACATCCTCCTTTTATTGGCGATCTTCATCCCAAAACCAGAGTGGTGTTTCTCCTTCCAAATACCACCTCTTTGATTTAACCAAGGGCTCAAGGAGTCAGAGCAGCCCAGGCTGTTGCTGCAGCTGAGAAAACACGGATGTGACTCTGAAAGGATTACAAGGTCTAGGGCCGCAGGCAAAGCCTCGCGTGGTGGTGTCACCCAGAAGTCCACAAATGGCACGTCTGAAACATGACTTCCGAGGCTTTTCCAGAATGAAGAGGTTGCAAAGTCTACAACGTGGTTAAGGTGGCAAACAACTTTAATCTGGATGTAGATAAGGATGGCACTGAAGAGCAACTAGAAGCGGTTCCTGAGGACTGACGGAGGAGAAGTTGTGGGAACTGGAACAAAGACACTTACCTGCGAAGAAGCAGGAGGAAAGAAAATCAGAGAAGAAAAAGAAGAGCCTCTGAGAAAATTCATAGTGAAGGGCTTAACAAAAATTTTGAAGACCGATACAAACTCCTTAAAAAGTCTGAAAATGGGCCTCACTGATGTGGCTCGGTTGGCTGGGTGTCTTCTGTGAAAGGAAAGGTCCGCTGATTCAGTTCCCAGTCAGGGCCCATGCCTGGGAATCGGTCCCCCTTCGGGGCACAACTGATCCATGTTTCTCTCTCACACTGATGTTTCTCTCCCTCCCTTTTCCCCTCCTTGCTCCCTCTCTGAAAAGTAAATTTTAAAAACACTTTTTTTAAAGTTTGAAAACATAGACCCCCCAACACCAAAGGTTTTCATTAATAGGGAGGCATGTTCACGGGCATTACCTGGTAACAAGCAAATCTAGGGTGGGAAAAAAGAAACAAAGCAAGAAAACCACCGTGATCATATTTCTGATGACACCTCTTCAAGCAGAGCCTCAGGAAGGTCCTTCAGGAGGTGTCCCAGGAGAAGGCATTGTCAGCATAGAGATGACAGTCGGTGCCTACGATCGCCCTGCAGATGAGGAGGAGGAAGATGGTGATAGTGATGATCCAGACCCTGGGTAGGCCTAGGCTCTTGTACGTGTGTCTTAGCTCTGCACAGGAAAGTTTAAAAATAGGGGGAAAAGGCTTAGAGAATAAGTCTATAGAGAAAGAAAATATTTTTATAGACACACAATTTTGTGTTTGTGTTTTAAGTGTTATTAGGAAAGCATTGAAAAGTTTTTAAAATTAAAAAGTTCATAAAGTAAAAAAGTGACAGTAAGCTGTTCATTTATTATTGAAGAAAGAAAATTTTTTATGAACTTAGCGTAGCTTAAGCGCGCAGAGGCCGTGACATCTACAGCAGTGCGCATGACTGTCAGGTCCTCACAGCGGCTCCGCGCTCACTCGCCGACCCACCCAGAGCAGCTTCCTGTCCTGCCTTCCCCGCTCACGTCCAGCGCCCTGTACGGGTGCACCGTTTCTTGTCTTTCAAACCGTGTTTTTCCTGAACCTTGTACTGTTTTGATATGTTTAGATCCAAACGCCACTGTGTCACAGTTGCCTACAGTATTCAGCACAGCAGCATGCTGTACAGGTCGAAGCCTGGGGGCGACTGGCTGTAGCACGGAGACTGCGTGTATGGTAGGCTACACCATCCAGGTCCGTGTAAGCGCGCTCTGCGATGTTTGCGCAATGATGGAATTGCCTAGGATCATCATCACTAAGTGATTTATGACTATACACACACTTTTAAAAATGGCTGAATACACTAGAGTGAAGATTTCCATAAATGGGTATGGTGAATATACTAGGATATATTGTTAAGTGAAAAAGTAAAGTGTAAATGAATATAAATAAGATGTTACCCTTTGTGACAAAGGATATAGGAAGCTATACATGTATATACTCAATAGTTTAAAAATAGAGGAAGAACAAACTAGAAACAAATGAGCTGGAAACCAGGAGTGAGTGGGAATGGGCTGGGAAGGTGGGGAAATGGGAACAGGATAGATTATGGATGGTGGGCCAAGAGAGTGACTTTTCTGAGTAAGCCTTTTTATAGAGTCCTGACTTTTGGAAACCATACTAGTGATTCACTCTGACAAAATATACAGAGGCTGTAAATAAAATCAACAAAGATGAGAAAAGGAATCCAAAATAAAATATGTGTTTTCAGCCAGGGGCCAGTCAGGAGGCAGATATTACACAGTGATATGTACAAGGAAATTTAACATGAACCCTAAGGTAGGAATAACTATAAAGGTTAAAGAGAACTCTAAAGAATACTCCAGGATGGAAAGAAAGCAAGCCTAAGGAATGAACGTAGAAGGGCCCCCCACCCCCAAGAATGACATTCGGGCCTCATTGAAGAGGAGGTAGTAGGTGGAGACAGTCCATGAACGCTAAAAACTAGCAGGTTGCCTCAGCTCCGTAGTCACCAGACAAGCAGAAAATACCCATCTGCCATATGGGAAGGCTGACGCTGGCAGGAGGGACTATCAGCCAGGGCCAGCAAGCCGAAAGCTCTCCCCTGGGGTCCAAGTGGACAAGTCTAGCAGACAGGCACACAAAAGAATTGGGGGCATTGGGAGGCTTCTCCCCCACAGAGCAGCACAAGCCCCAGAGGGTGTAGTGTCCATGCTGGGAGGGCACAGTGAGGTGGTCACTGGGTGGGGCTAGGGCTGAGCTCATGAAGGGACTGTGTGGGCTGGACAAGCAGCTAAGGTGTAGCAGCACAGATTTTCCCACACACCATTGGCAGTGTGTGGTAAGAGGAGGGAGATTAAACAGCTGCGTACTAGAGCAGGGAAGAGAAGCCCTCTCTCCTACAGTGTCCCTGCAGTGCCCTTCACTGACAAATCATAGCATGGTGCTTGCTACCAAGGAGAAACACTTAAAGGTTCTAGCTCCATCATTGCAGAGTAGGCAAAGATGGGTAAATTTGGAGATAAGGAGCAATAAATTGATAACCAGCAGAGAAAACAAACACACAAATAAACCTCATTATATGATAACTAATGAATAGAAGTGTGTGTATACTCACATATATTTCTAGCTCTCTCCATTGCAGAAAACTAGAAGCAATGGTTCTCCAGCAGCAATAAGTGCCCTTGGTGCCAAGAACTTGGTTTCTAGATACCATTGTCTAATAAAAGGAACCAGGGCTCCTTGGAGAAATGGCTCACGCCATGGCTAGACCTGGAAAGTACAAGATGCGTCTGCAACATCTTATGGTGCCAGAAAGTCAGTGCTTTAAAACAAAAGGATGGCAACATGTCAAAAGGATTCAGGAGCCAACCTGACGGGCTTCTTTTGGCCAAATATGGGACAATTTGAACAAACAAAATAAATAATGATAGAAATCAATTGTGACCCATAGAATATAATAAGAATCTAAGAGTCCATACTGATATAAATAAATAATTGACTAAGTAAATGGAGAAGAAGAGAAAGCTCTTTCTTACAGTAAAACTAATAAATGTAGAATTAAGGATGGAAAAAGAATGTTACTATTTTCAAATACTATAGTATAATTGTTTCAGAAAAGCATGGTCAATGAATTATAAAAATTAGTGAAAAAGTGTTATGAGAAACAGGATACTTACATAGTCTCAAACTAGAGCTCCTACAAAATATTTATTTAAAAAATAGTTGATTTACAGAGGGGAAGTCTAGCAGATACTACCTTAACCAAATGATTGAAGTTAGTATCACCAGTGAGGGCGCAGGTCAACATCATGAGCCCCTTGGAATGATGTGCTGGGGACACAGATAACTTTCATAATACTTTTATCAAAAGGGAACAGCCCAGATTTATTCATGAGAAAATATCTCACAAGCCCAAATGGAATAAAAATTCTGCAAACATTATGAGCCAATACCTTTTTGAGGCATTATGGTCACGAAAGTCAAAGAAGGGCCGAGGAACTGTTCTCCGTTCAAGGGACTGGAACGGAGCAGTAGTTGAAGGGGCACTTGCCCTCACGGTCACGAGGGTGTAGAGCTGGCCCTGAAAGATGCCTAGGAGACATGACAACGAGACGCAACATGCCATCCTGGTTTCGACCCTGGACATTGGTGGGAAAACTAGTGAAATTTGAAAAAGGTCTCCAGCCTATATAATAGAAGTGCATCTAGGTTAATTTCCTGGTTTTGATCACTGCCTGTAGTTATGCAAGATTAACATGTGAGGAGTCTGGATACGCAGGAATTGTTAATACTCTTTGTTCAACATACTCTTTGTTCAACATACTCTTTGTTCAACATTTTTATGATTGACTTAAAATGAAAAGTGAAAAGAGTTTTAATTTAAAAATAGTAAAGACAAACAGGTAAGATACAAAGCTTCCTGTGAAGAGCGTAGCCTAACGTCTCATACAGGAGACTCTGCTAAGTCAGAGAGTGACCCTGTGTGGTATAAGCTTGGGCTTTGGAGCCACCTGGTTGGGGGCTCAACTCCAGCCTTGCTACTCACTGATTGTGCGACACCAGGCTGGCTACTCAATCTTCCTAAGCTTCAGTTTGCTCATGTATAAAATCAGTCATATACCTATTTCACATGATTATCTCTATTCCTATCTATATTATGATCATCTTATTCAATAGACAATATTTGCAAAGAATTAGCAGTTGGTATTATGATTGTCACAATTAGCCATATGAATGACTAGGCTATTCCTTGTGAACAATTACACACTGTGCCCTACACAGCCCCTTTAAGGCCAGGTAGATACACCGCAGACTATGTTCCTAAACTTCTGATGCATTTCTTGGTAAGTAAAGCCAATACATTCAATTTTAAACTTACAAAACAAATAAACAATGAGTGATTGCTTTTTCTTAAAACATGATTCATAGACCTTTTATGGATCAAAGAGCACTTGGTTTCCTTTTAATTTTGCAGAAGCAGATGTATGACATACAGCAATTATCCGTGCATTGCCTCAAGCAGTCAGAAAGGGCCACCAGTGGGTGACTTAGGCATAGAGAGAATCTGGCTCACTAATAAGCTTTAAGCGTTGACTCTTTCAAAGACATAAGGAGAAGCCAAACCCTGGTTTGTCTGTTCTAAACAGATTCTGAACTACTTAAATGTGATGACATAGACCAATATTTGAGGTTAAGCATTGCTTGTAGATTCGTGCTTTCCCCTTCAATTCATTTTTGAGATAACTCCAGCATAAATAATGGGCGAGCTCAGAAGAAGGTTGAAATGGCTAAAGATACTCTATTCGGTGTTATTTCAGTGCTAAGTCAAACACTGAAGTGTCTGATGTTTCTTGTAACACATTTATTTTATGAAAAGGATATAAGATCAAGAGACTTCTGTGGCAACTTCTCCATATCTAAACAAGGGATGCAAACCATCCCAAACAAAATATGCCAATCTGCTGTCTTCCAAATATTTCCAATAATCCTTTAAGTCTAGGAACAAACATAAAATTCCTGAATAAATTCTTCTTATCTTTAAAATCAGCTCCAAAGTTTGAGAAACCCTAGCTTTTAAATATTAACCAAAAAAGAGTTTCCATCCCGTTGTTTGGACACATGACTCAAATTCATGCTAACTTTAACCAGGGCAGAGATGTTGTTTTGTAATCTTTCACTGACCCCTGGTTGATTCCTGAGCTCTCTGACCACATTGGGTTTTTCAAAGCATCTTCATCTTTGAGTCCTCTTTCAACACTGCTGCTGTTCACTCAGCAGTAGCTTCTACTTTGTGTTGCTAAGATCTGGTATATTTAGAATGTGTCCTCCAATGACTGTGCTGATATCGCCACCCTCGTTAGCCCCTTCACTTCTCCAGCCTCTGGACAAACTCACTCCTTCTTCGAGACTCAGCCCTTTACTTGTGTTCTCAGTCTTATTCTTCCAATGGTCATTTAGTCTTCTCTTTGTCTTTCAAAAATACATAGGCTTCCTTATGCTTCCCCTGAATACTTGTTATTTAGTTAGCGTTCCACTACAGTTTCCCTGCCTAAACCATTGGCTTATCCTTTAAACCTGGCATCTATCCTGACTTCTCTACTGAAACAGATCCAAGGACCTTTTATTAACATCTCTGTCTCTGATACATCTGACTTTGGTGAACGCACTGTTCTCAGTCCTAACTCTAAACCTTTGCTACGCCTGAGGGCCCACCTAAAATCTTCCCTCTTTTTCATTTATCTCAGTCCTACCCTCCTTAAAGGTCCAGCTTGAGCTCCTTTTCATCTGTGAAGTCTCA
The DNA here is from genome assembly GCA_004027475.1 of Anoura caudifer. Lineage (NCBI taxonomy): Eukaryota > Metazoa > Chordata > Mammalia > Chiroptera > Phyllostomidae > Anoura > Anoura caudifer. Next base: position 324,089 of record PVKU01000202.1, on the reverse strand, counting down.
CCAAAATCTCCCTTCTCCGAAATTTTGCAAAACTGTCAATAGGACCCACTGCATCTCTGAGGTGCACCCACACCGTGCTTCGGGGACGACAACAGTACCCACCTCATGCAACCTTGCCAACTGCTCTTTCTTGGCCAGCAAGGGAGAACATTCCCTCATCATGCCAACTGGACTCTCTCCCTTGAATACAATTGTTGAATAGAGTGACAGAAGGAGAAAATGGGTGGCGATAAACCATTCTGGCTGTAGGGGCATGCTGAGCCTGTGACCCAGTTCCGCCGTCTTGACCTTGGGAGATAAAGGGTCTGGACTTCCTGGATGTGGTTCTTCCACATTTCCTTTATTTCTGGAACCCACCCTTTTTAAATTTCCCCTTAAGTTGTCCAAAATAAATGTTTCTACCTATATGCAAATAAACTTAAACAGGACTCTCTTATTGCCTTTTATCACTTTTAATATGAAGAGAGAAGAGCTAATTAAGTCTTGTGAACCAACAATAGGGAGTTTCTTGAGGGAAGAAACTGCCTTAAGACTCTATATCTCTTATACAAACTTTTAACAATTCAACTGCATGATAATAATCACACGAAAATCTTCATCCATAAACAAGAACAAGTGTCTGAGGGCATCTTTGTGATTCTACGTTGCAGTTTAGGATCCTTTGTTTATTCCATAAACACATACAAGTGCCCACTATGACCACACACTAGGGTAGGCGCTGGAGTTGTGCAGCAGATGAGAAAGACGGAAAACGTGGCCTTGCCCTGGCGCCTGCATCTGGAGTCTTATACTGTGTCTTATACAATGTCAGTACCTAGTGTTAATTTGGTATTTTTATTTCTGGAGTAGTTTCAAATATACCACATCATTTGTTATTCCCATTGCACACAGGGTAAGCCGCTGTTGGGTCATGTGACCAAGATCAAAACCAGACCTACAACAAGAAGACAGGTCCCCCAATTTACAGTATATTCCTTCCTTCCCGCTCTACCACAGTGAGAAACGTTTCCTTCAGGACACAATTAAATGCCAGCATTACATTTTATTTAATTCCCACATCACATCCAACTCATAGGTTATTCTTTTCTTGCACAAAATAAAGGTAGCTTCTGAGTTTTTGCTAGAGGAAAACAGAAGTATTAGCTGGTTCAGGGACATTTGACTAACAAATATTTACACAGCACATGCTAAGTGCGGTGCCTTGGACTATCATGTGATGATAACATCACTCAAGATATATATAGTCCCTACCTTCACCGAGTTTATGGTCTCTTAGAAGAATAGGGGAGCACCATGCATGTGTTAAATGCTAGGATGAGGAAATACAGCACATAGTCAAGGCCCCCAAATGCTCAATTTCCCACTCTCCACCAGTCATTTGTGTATTGATTGAAACTGATCAGCCTTGGTCTTCCTTGTTGTTTCAGAGTCTAGGTCCCCACATCTTCACAGTATCATCTCTCCCCTTTCTTCTTCACAGTCTCCTTAATCCCAAATTTTTAAGGTGGTTTCCAACATTGTTATGGACCCATAGAGCATTCACAAAGATGCTAATGAGTCCTTAATGGTCCTCAGAGCTCTACAAAAAGTTCCTTTCCTGAAAAACAGAAGTTGTCTCTGTCATATTATCAAAGGTCCAGAATAGAACCAGAGGGCCAAGAGTCAAAGGCTATGCCATGAAGTTTCTTCTTTAGGAATGCATTTTCAGCAAGCAATATATCTGAATGTGTCTTGATGTTTTACTTCTAGGGTCAACAGAAGTGTATAAAACTTTTCAACTTTCTTCAAAACATGAGCCATGAAATTGACTCAATAAAAGGAATAACAACAGTGGTAGCTAGTAACGGTGCAAAGCCAGACTAGGACACATCTGTTGAATCACTTGATATAAACACTGGATTTTATGAGCTTAGAGTTCACATTTGTCAGTTGTCAAAATGCACAACTTTGTGGATAGTCTTAAAGATGCTATTGTCTTTTTTAAAAAAAGCAATTTGCATAGGGCATTGTTTTCATTTATAGTTAATGCTAATGAAATGTAATGGGGCACTGCTAGGATAATTGGAGTGGAAAGAAGTGAGAATATGAAAAGATTTTATACTCAGTACATTTCTAAATCATGGCAGGTGAGAGAGATTTGAAAAACTACAGAATGTAAAATGAGGTCAAGCAGTGATTTAAAAGTCTGTATATTTCTTTGATCGTAATACCTAGCACTTTTACAGAGAATTTGCTAACATTAATTACTCCTCACAGCATTTTCATTGCACAATATCAACAGCTGCATTCTGTCCTCGTTGGTGAAGATGTCTAAAAAGGGAGTTAAAAGATGGCTCAGATCTGGAAAGCAGTTGGAGGCACAGCTAGGTTCTAAATCGTGCGTTTATAGCACATCGTTAAGAACTCCAGCTTTGAGAAAAGACAAACCCAGGTTCAAATTCCAGCTCTGTCACTTAATATCTATGTGATCCTAGGCAAGCCACTTACTAAGTCCCAGTTTCTCCCTCTGTAAAATGAGAATATGTAATAAATTACAAAAATGGGCCCAATTGTGTACCATTCCCTGTATCCATACCTTTAGTAAAAGGTATGCTGCTTTCCAGGGCTCTTCCAAGGGATGGAGCGCATAATTCCACATCCTTCGACCTGGCTATGTGGCTTGCTTTGACCAGTGGACATTAACACACATGTTGCAAGCAGAAGGTTGAAACGAGCTTACACGATTAAGCTTGTATAGTGCTTATGGTCAGAATCTGCAGCTCTGCAATTGCCAACAAAATATGCCCAGCCCTGTCTATGGGAGGATGAGAGAAAAATGGAGAAGCTGAGTCTCCCCATAAGGCCAGGCTAGTTTAGTCTCCAGGGGGCCAAACCCTATGCATGGTGAGCCAGCCTAGCCATGATTGACAGATCTGAGGAGCCAATCACCCAAGATGTACAAGCAATAAATAGTTATTTTCACACATCACTTGGGGCTTGGGGGCTTTTGTTAGGCGTCGTTGCTGTGTCAATAGATGACTGATATGTCTAGTATGTATCAGTACTTAATGATAAGAACAACAACCACAACAATAACGTGTGCTGTCCTTTCAGAGAACCAATTACAGAACACACCAAGGTACTGACAGTTCAGTTTATCTGTGGATCCTGAACTGGGCCTGTCTCACTGAAAAATTTTTTATAAAATTAGGCAATTTTATTTCCAGTTTTTGTAAAGAACCAAGATGATGGTCCAATCTTATTTTTTAAGCCTGTAAGTATTCTGGGATCTGTTCTCCTAACACTTATTTTCTTTCTAGAAGATTTACTTTGTTACAATTTAAAAACAAACAAATAAACAAAAAATCCACACACAGAGTGAAAAAAGACATTCAGATTAACGAAGTACTGAGAGGAAATGAAAACAAAAGCTGGCTTCATGGATATACCCCCGTTTTCGGGTTTTGTCCCAGTGGAGGGCATGGCAGGGAACAACAATCACCACCTTTTGTATTCTTTTACAACTTGGGTAATCTTCTTGAAATAGTATAATGGTTGAAGAATGCAAACTTCTAGAATTCAATTCTGATTCTGCCCCTCACCAACCCTATGATCTTTAACAAGCTAAAGATTAACTCTATGAATTCACTTAAGCGGGGAAAAGGACAATAACCCTCTAAGGTCGTTGCAAGGATTATATAACGTCTGCCCAGCCTTTAGTGCTATGCCTGGTGCACAATAAATAGTCAATAAATATTAGCTTGTAATAGTTACTATAATGAATGAGTCTGTGTTCTGTCAGCGGCATTTCTAACTACGCTAGTTTGTAGAGAACACCGCCGTCTCTGCATGGTGAGCCTAATGTGCCTCGATTCAAAACAGCCCATTAGTATTGAACTACTTGTATCTACCCTAAGTATAGATTAAAAACTGGATCTCACTGAAGTCAGTCAGAAAAAGCGAAGAACCATATGATTTCACTCATTTTGGGGATGTAAAACTGACACACGTGGATACAGACAGCAATGTGGATATAGACGGACAGACTGCCAGAGGGAAGGCAGTTGGGGAGTGAAGGTTGGAGGTGGCCTCATATATGGTGATGGAAGATGACTTGACTTTAGGTGGTGAACACTCAGTGCAATATACAGGTCTAAGTATCATTGAAATGTACACTTGAAACCTACATGACCTTGTTAACCAATGACCCCCGAATAAATTTAACAAAATTATTTTTAAAAATTAAAAAATAAAAATAAAAGGATTTGAGATTAGTCAAAAATAATCGCAAATCTCAGATTTTACACTGCAGTGTAAGGAAAAGACACACCCATCAAAAAGAAGACACAGGGTTGGACACATGCCAAGAGTGATGTTTCTCAGCAGTTCCCATGACATCTGATGTAGCCTCTGATGACAAGGAGGGTTCAGACTGACTTCCAGCTTTGCACTGTAGTTCTGTCCATTAGCATAGAGACATACCAAATGTCCTTTGCCTAAGCAACCAACGGCGTGAATGGAGAAGTGACTCTCCCCACCTGAAACACTAACATTCTTCCTTTTTTGGCTATTGCTCTTATTAATCCAGTGAAAATAACCATCAAGGTCACAGTCTACCCCAAGAGTTGCTGTCTTACTCGGGAAAGGAGATCAGGAAAGAAGTAAAAAAAAAAAAAAAAAAAAAAAAAAAGTCTCCTGCTCTCCTTCATGGAGCCACTTCCCCTCTGTGCTTCCTTACCCTCTTTTCGTTCCATCCGTATCTTCCTGGTCTCAAAGAGGTGGTTATTCCATCCCCTGGGAGCCTTCATAAATGGCTCTCTGTTGTGGTCCCCACAAGCTGTTGCAATAGTTCACGATGTTAATTACGTTAGCCCGGTGCCGCAGTCTGCTCCAATTCTCTTTCTCTTGGACCCAGCTCGGCTGTGCTGTCCAACAAAGCAGAGTGAACAATGAGCATCAGGTAAAAATATGGCCCAAATAATTTGCCAGCGCTATAAATTTCCTGAAATTACTACCACCTTATAAAAGTTAACAATACAAACTTTCTCCTATTATCAATTCAATCTGCTGTTCCCAGAGAGAAATTTCAGTCCAAACTTCTGCCCATAAAATTTCCTTTTACTGACCCAGTTACAGGCAGAAGAGATGGTATTTGGACCTTTGGGTGGAATCAGGGGTCCTTTGTCATCAGCTGCACCCTGGACCATCTGCCAATACAATTGGAATAGAGCCTTAGCACCTCCAAAATTCGATTATTTCAACCTGTACACTCTTTTTCCTCTTTTCTCAAGTACCTAAGGTTCAACCAGACACACAAGAATAATATGGCATCAGCCTTAATCCCACAAAATTCAGAAGCACAAATTCCCAGTAATAATCTAAATATCAATTTCTGTCCAAGCAAAAGATAGTGTTTCTCAGAGCCCAACACGTTATATAGTCCAAATACGTATTGCTAGTACCAGCTATAGACCGTTGTAAAGATTTGGTGTTATCCAGGTCTGCAAGAAAACAAAACAGAGACAGAAAGGAAAAGAGAGAGAGAGAGAGAGAGAGACCTCTTCCTTCCAATTTCACAATGCCAATCAATTTTTACCAACTGTTGGAATTCAGGCTTTGGAAAGCCAAGTTCAAGGGAGAGAGAAATCATACATCAAGACCTGAATTGCGTCACTGCGTGCTCCTGACCATGCTCTGCCTGCACAACTGAGCTTATACACATAATTAAAATGCAACTTAAAAATAAAAGCATGAAGGATGTTCTGTTGCACTCATGACTACCTCCGCTCTTGCCAAGGGTAATCAACAGTAAAAAAGATAAAACCGTCAGTATCTGAATTTAAATGTTAAAATAATAATAAAGCCGATGGTCTCCCTAAGGTTAGTTTATAATAAAAATAACTTCTTGATCCTGGAAAACTTATCTGGTTTCTTTCCTTCTTTCTTTCTCCACTTAATGACTGAAGTTATTATTTCCATGGTGGTCTCCAAACCACACTTGGTTTCTATGTAGATTGGCATGTCACCTCCAACAATTTCACCAGCTGCCTTTTCCTCTCAAGAGAATATGATTAAAACATGAATCCAGCCTCTGGACTAGTCTAGCAAAAAAGTTATATAAATCCATCTCCACACAGCACAATATTTGCTCTTCACTATGCGACGTGTCCTCCCTTCTATTGGTTATGCCTCCACAAGAAACTTACAGGTTCTAGCAAAGCAGATTGAAAATCTTTCCCTCTCTGCCTTGCTACTGCTTATTCCTCTTGACTTCTGAGACCTGAAAATGGGAAATCGCACACCTGCGTTCAAAATTCAGGTTTCTAAGTGAGAAGAGATGAGCCGGAGGATGACCTTGGGTGTCTGAGTGGCCCGACCTTGGCTGCCTAGAGCTGTCTGGCAGCAGTGGCCTTCATGAGCACGCACGCAGACAGAGGCCCTGCTCAGTCAGCTGGGATAGCCTTTTCGGGCTGGTGCTAATTCACCGTTTTGTCCTGTTGACTGGAAACCATCCAGAGCTCAGATCCATCACTCAGCAGGCATTTACTGAAACAGCCCCTGGGCCTAGCATGGGACTCAGTCCTGGCTTTGGAGGAGCTTACAATCTAATTACTGTAATTAGAGGCCGATTGAGTGTTCAACTGTGTGACACTAAGTAAGCGTTTAAAGAAAACGATCACTGTGGGCTGGAGTAGTTGGAAAACATTTCATGGAGATTGCAGGACTTTGAAGGGAAGAGTAAGATAATGCTCGAGGTTAACGACGTTGATGAGATATGCTCAGAATCAGAGAGCACTGTGCTGAGTGTGCAGCTCACCTGAGGAGGAAGTCCGCACAGGAAGGCGGAGGCCAGGTACCCCTTGGCACCTGCCAGGGTATCGACTCACTACAAAAATAGGTTTCCTCTCAGGTCAAGAAGTAATTTAATCTTTCCTGAAATTGCTTAGGGTTTGAATCAGCATGGTGACATCCTTAACTTAGGCTTCCAGTATAGAAGTCCCATGGAAAGAAATGACTTCCTATGGATGCCGGTGCCGGCTAGATTAAAAGCTGAGAGCACTTCATGTGAAATGAGGATTACCTGGTGGCATGGTGGCTCTTCTTCCAAAGGGCACGAGTGGCCGGAAAGATCATTGGCAATTCCTTCCAGGGTTAGGATTAGCATGATCGGTGGAATTCACTTCCATGAATTTTTATAAGTCATACTGCAGGTTTCTGTCTAAGTAATTAATGAAAATAGCAGCACTTTGCTTTATTCTTCCCCCGTAACTACTAACTTTTTTTTTCGTTGAACTACGAGCATTTCAGGACGAAAGTGTCTCCGGAGGACATTCGGTTTTCTCCAGCTCTGCCCATGATTAATGACAGAGCAGGTGGGCAGAGTGAAGGCGTTTCCAACGCAGCAACCTTGACTTTCCCAACGAAAAGCTGACGAGACCCATTTTCTCCCTCATGTTCGGGGAGACTGCCAACTGGCTTAGTTAGTGCAATCAGTTGCTTCTGAACTCTTATCTCGCAGTTCTTATGTAACCTGAAGGCACCTCTAGCTCCCTTTTGGCGGGATTTTTTTTTTTAAGGGAGGGAGAGCAATCTTATTTCATTCCAAGGTCCATTTACGGAGCAGGTTTTCCAGAAGGCACACAGGGGCCTTGCTTAAACTAGTGTTGCCGAGTAGTTAGTTCATCTGCACGCCAACCAGGGGCCTGAGAGCAGGGCCTCCTGTGGGCACTGAGGGCCAGTCAAAGGCGGCGTCATGATTACCCCGAGTAACCTTGTCCACTTCTCTCTCTTTAGAGGCTCTAACTGGGGCCTGGAATTCACCCGTCGCTCCCACAATTCTCGGTTGTTTACAGCCACATCGCAAGTTCCCGGATAGGGTACAGGCCGCAGGCTCAGAAAAGCTGGAGTTTGCGCAGCCGAGTGCCTAGGACTCTTCCAGACCAGCAGCTCCAGCACGCTGCAGCAAACCTTCACCACGAGTGATGTGTGCCTGGGTGGGCACACGCCCACGGGTGTTCCCAGCATCACGCACAGCTCGATGAATGCTGGCTGTAACCTCACCCCTTCTCCAAAAGAGGGAAGTGTGGCAGAATGTTAGAAGAGAATCATAGGGAAAGACTTGACTCTATTGGAAGGTATGCTTTGGACGAAAAGAAACAATTCATAGATGTCAGCAAATTATGAAGGAAAAATGAATTGAAAGATTTCAGAGTTGCAACACTATATTGAGAACGGCTGCCTTTGACACCAAGCTGCATCGATGTCACACAAATGAACTGCATCTGGTCGGTCTCAAGGGCGACCCCAACCAGCTGCCTGCCAAGCAGGGCAGGTACCATGATGCTGCCCTATCTCATGGGGAAGGGACCAACACCTCTAACTGTGCGGACGGACAGCCTGCCTGAATTCAAATCCTAGCTTCACATTTGTTGCCGTCTCCACTGGGACTGTTCCCAAATATTCCAATCCTCCTCCCCCCAGGGTAGACGGTGGATTACATTCCCTGCCACCTTGAAGGTGGGTGTGGCTCTGTGACTTACTTTAATTCTTTGGTGAGCAGAAGTGATGTTATTTCTGGGCAAAAGTCAGCAAGTCTTCTTGACTCCAGAGTGGTCCATGGTCCAGCAGTATAGAAATCAACGAGAAGCTTCCTAAAAATGCAGAATCTCAGGCCCATCCCAGGCTTCCCGAATCATAATATGCATGTAATAAGTTCCCCGGGCAATTCCCATTCAAGTCTGTGATGCGCTGCTCTAGACCTGGAGCATCGTTCGCCACTTCTCCTCTCCCTGCCTCCAAGACTGGTGATGCCCTGGATGGGTGAGCCTAGCCTATGCCCTGGCCCGACCGACATGGACAAGAAGTAAAGCACAGGAGTTAAACCTCTATTCTAAGTCACTAAATCATGAGGATTTTTACCTTGCAATGACCTCGCCCATTCTGACACGATCACTTAATACTCAGTGACCCTGGGCAAGGTATTTAATCTCCCTGTGCCTCAGTTTCCTTGGTATAAAATGGAAATAATAATAGTACTGACTAAAAGGGTTGTTATGAGGTAATATATGAATAGAGACGGGCACCTAGTAATTTCTAGGTAAATACTGGCTTCTAATATTGACACATTCCACCCCCACAGCTGAAATTCCGGTCTGTTTACCTCAGTGACGGGAGTGTCCCAACCTTGGTCCCTGGCAGTGCCCCACCCGAAACCAGAAGCACACTCCAGAAACATATGAAATCACACTCCAGAAACATATGAAATCACACATCAGAAAGGGAATGAAAAATTACTCCTTCTCAGAAGGAAGTTGGGAATCTCAACTATGGTAACTCGGCCTAAACATTTGTCATCTGCGTCTTCCCATCACTGTCATTCTCCTGCTCTGTGACTGCATACGCCGATGCTCTCACCCTCTTGCTTACGTCCCCAAATCCCACCGGCCTTTCAGGACACAGCTGGTGTCCGTCCTTCAAGAGGTCGCCCTCAAGTACTTCATTACAATGCAGTTGAGAATTTGGACACAGTATTTGGTTATTAGACATACTTGGTCCTGAACTCAATGTGGGGTAAAAAATAATAATAACAACAAAACACCTAATAGATGTTTCTTTTTTGTCTTTTCTTCAAATTTCAGTGGGTATGATTCCAGCACCAAAGTACCGGACCTGCTCAAGTCCTGGTTTTGACAAGAGTCCAATAGATTTTTGACATTATAGCAACTGTTCTTAAAAATGGTAAATACATGATAACATTTTAAACATGAGGATTTTAAATAATATGTATTGCTTATTCTAAACCCCCCAAAATGATCAATTGTTTTTATAAGGAAACAAAATATTGTAAGGCAGAATAAATATGTCAGTGTCTTGGATCTCTCTTTTATATTTATAACTGACTTAAAAAAACCCATGGTACCAAAGCAATTCACCACAGCTGCACAATGAGCCACATTATTCAGTTCCAAAGTCACAGAACTTGAACAAGTACCTCAGACATCACACCTCACCATATTCTCTAGGCCGGGGGGCAGCCAACCTTCTCTTAGAGGGCCAGACACAGAGTATGTAGGCTTTGAGAGCCATAGGCAGGTCTCTGTCCCAGCCACTGGGCTCTGCCACTGTAGGGCAGAGAGGCCTGGATGATGGAAAAACAAGTGGGGGTGGCTGCTTCCCAAAAAACTTAATTGATGGGCTCTGCAGTTTGAATTTCATGTCATGTTCACAGGTCACTAAATTCTTTTGATTTTTTCCAACCATTTAAAAATGTAAAACCATTTTCGACTTGTGAGTGGTACCAAAAATAGGCAGCAGGCTGGGTCTGGCCCACAGGGCCATCCTTTGCCGACTCCTGCTCTAGACTCCCAAGTTCATGCTTCTTCAACCACACCACAAAGTCCTTAGCTCAATATTCACTTAAAAATCAGGTAAGAAGTAATCCCGCAAGCTTGTTTTTATTAGCTCTTCTTGAAAAAGTTTAGGATCCTAAGGATGTCAAACTTTCACCAGAACTTACACCCATAAAAATAACGTCACCCATCACTCCTTTCCTCACCACATGCAATTAACAGTTACAGAGTAAGAAAATAGTTGGCAGCTGTCTTCGCGGATGAAGTCAACATAGTCTCATTCCCTTGCCAAGAGGCAGGGAAACCAGTTCTTGGTGCGTCTTCTCCAGCTGGTGCAGAATGCCTGGGAAGGACAAGCTTTGGCGTCAACAGTGGATTTCAACTGGGAACCTCACTACTTGAAAAAAATTTTAATGATTTTTTTTAAAGAGCCTTGGCTTTTGCTATTTTTACCAGCACTCATTTAAAAGTAGCAGTGCTTGAAATATTTTAAGACTAGATGTCTCTATGGAAACCCAAGAAATCTCCTATGGTGTGGCCAAATAACTACCTACCTAGAATTATACAACCTATTGGATCACTACAGGCCATCTGTGATACCAGAAACATCGTAGACCTATTTTCCCAAAACTCTGTTTTTTGTCAGATATAATTAAATTGATAAAATAATTAGTTTTGTTGATGAGATCAAGAGAGAAAAAACTTATGTCTGAGGCTTCCTTTAAATTTTTATTAAGACATCCCTATTTAAAATACTCTGAGGGAATTTTTGGCAAACATGGAAGAGAAAGCATGCAATCAAATAGTTTAACAGTTGCTTTGAAATTTGTATCATTTTCTTCCCCTCCTTTCCATCAATGTCAAATACATTTTTTTAAAACGCAGCTGTTTCTCACCCCCAACTGTTTATTTGTTGCAAAGAGAAAATACAATAATTAGATAGTGTAGAAATCAGAGGACACCTTCACCAGGTGACCGAAGTTAACATCACTATTGAGGGGAAATGGCTTTTGGGCACCTCCAGAAATGACACAGTGAGAACACAACATCACCTAAAATGCATAACCTGAATCTAATCATGAGAAAACACAATTATTTGGAAGGAAGGAAGGAAGGAAGGAAGAAAGGAAGGAAGGAAGGAAGGAAGGAAGGAAGGAAGGAAGGAAGGAAGGGTTGAAGAGGAGGTTAGGAGGACTGTATGATTTTTAAAATGTCATAGATGACAAAGAGAGGCCATGGGAATATTATAAACTAAAAGCAGCTAAAGATACATGACAATTAAATGTGACACCTGACCAGAATGGATTCAATATAGTGGGGGTGAAGTGGGGGAAATTCTCTAAAGGACATTATGAGGTCACTGACAAAACTGGAATACAAACGGCATACTAGATAATAGCAAAGTGTTAATATTAAATTTACTAACGCTGTGATTATATATGAAACTACCCCTATGCTTAGGAAATAATGAAACATTCAGTGTGAAGGACCCTGATGGACATGCATGTAACTTCCTACCAAATGGTTCAGAAAAATGATTATATATGAATAAAGGAAGAGGAAAGAGAGAATAAAGAGAGCAAATAAAGTTAAAGGTATAAAATATTAACAATAGGTCTGAAGAATAAGGGATGCATGGGTATTTTTCTGTAAGTTTTAAATTATTTCCAAATAGAGAGTTTAAGGAAAAATGAACAGTTCTTGCCTACAGTGGAGTTCTTGGCTGTCTAATTTCTCTCCATGATATTCCAAATACAACACAGGAAGAGATGCTTGTGCCAAGAAAAAAGAAAATGCAAAGATGTTTTAACATGTCTTCTATCAGTGATTGAAGCCTGCCAAAGCATTACATACTGCCCATTCTCAGCAGGGTCCGTTGCAAAAACCAGCGAACACTGGCTACTCCAGTGACTTATACGCAATCACTTCCCAGGAGTTTCTCTCAACAGGGTAGAGATTCTAAAACCTTTTTGCATCCCACAACTTCCCAAATTGTCTCATACACAGAGCAAGTCTCTTGGCTGGTCTCTTCGACAGGCATTAACAGTACCAATCAATTGGAGTCAATCTTTTGAATGGGAGCATCTCAATATTTTAAGCCACATTTAGGTAGCTAGAGAATCGGTACTCATAAAGCAGCGTCACCTCATCGGACATCCGCGACTCTCACCACCACCTCGAAAACAGTACCAGAGTCTCGCAGCCTTGAAACCGTCAGAATCCCGCAGCCTTGACGTCTGTGACTCTATGATGATCCTGTAGCAGCACTGGAGCTGCTGACCTTCAATCTGCGACACACCATCTAAACCAATTCCACGCCTCGCCCCACGCCCCACAAAGTAAAATAGGAAACTGTGCCTACGACCAAAAATTTAGGAGACTTTTCTGTAAGTCAATCACTGGATAAGCAAAAAGATCATAACCAAAATTAAAATTTTTAGTCAAGCTTGGGAATTAAGAAAAATACCCATTCTCCAAAACACGACACAGACAGAGCACAGGTACCTTGGGAAGTCTTTTCTCTCCTTCCCTGTTTATAATTTTATTATTTTCTAGATACTTTCAGTAGTAACTATCTCTGGGTTAAAATAACCATATGCAATTTTTGGCTTTCACTTTTCATCCTACATATTCTCATTACTCATTTTTCCTCAAATTTCAATCAATAATTTTATTTAACACGTTTACTAAGAACCTACTTGATATCAGAGGCTTAGCCAGACATACTGGGCTGTACTCTCCAGAGGAAAGATTCCAGATATTTTTGTCTACAAATAATCCTCCAGAAAGTGGCATGAAGACACCATGCGCAAAGGAGTCTGCCTGCAGAAAACCATAAGGAGCCAGAAATGATTTATGACCAACTGCAAGTAGGAATGAAGTAGTCAAAGCACTAAAATTTAATGAGAGGATAATTTTTAAAGCAGGTGAAATTGAAGAGAAGTTACATGTAACATCATTATAGATTTAAAATCACGCCTATTCTTCTCCATAAAATTCAAATTCAGTTAGAAACACACACATACAAAATCAAGCAATTATAAATCCTCCGAAGCATGTAACTGTGATTAGCTGCTACTCTCAGCAATATAAAAATACTTTCACCACAATTACATTCCAGCCTGTAATGTAATTCAAAACAAACAAGTCAGAGACATCGCTCAAATTGCAGAACCAACAAATACAGATGCTTTGCATCAAGGAAATGAATCCAGTGAAGAAATGCAGCTGAGAAGGAGCTGCAGTCCAGGGCCTGGAGCGGGGCTTCTGGTGGAACGGCGAGGCCCCCTTCTGGGCGGACGGACGCGGTGCACCGCAGCCGGGCTCGGCAAAGCCGCCCTTCGATCCACACCAGCCTTTCTGCAGTCAGCCAGAACGAGTATCTGGGAGTTCCTGCCGCGGCACCCAGTCCAGGGCTGTGCTCACGTTTCACAACTTTAGATTTTTACATTCTAAATCTGGGTTTTTATAAAAAGAAAGAACTGTATTCGATTTCAGATCAAACTGACCATGCTATTTAATTGTGCAGCCAGCAAACTCACCAGTGGCTTGCCCGTTCTTTGTGCCACAATTCTGTGTCACCCCCTAACGTGCTGTTTCGTTTGTTATCCATCTCCTTGCTCCATCAGGGCCAGATTCTATTTGGTTCCCTGATTCACAGTGCGGTTGCTCAGGAACAAAGAACTTGTCCCAATTGTGCTTTTTATATTTTTAAAACTATCCATCTCCCAAAAAGGCACAAATAAGGTTTTAGCACGTGTTTTATCATAGGCATTAATTCTAAGTGTTTTATAAAGGTAAAAAGTCTGTTCTAAGGACCATACAATCATGGTCTGCCTGTACACAACTCATGTACAATGTCCAAGGAAGTCGCGGACCCCCAGCACCCTGGGGAGCGTAGAGGCTGCAAGGAAGGAAGACTGGCTTCTGCAACGGCGGGGGGGGGGGCGTGGACTCAGCGTCCACAGCAGCGTCCCCGTCCGGACACACCAGTAACTGAGTCTGGATGGTCACTCCTCACAGCACTCTCCAGGACTGGGCACAACGTTTTGACATGAAGTGCACGGCACTACTTACTAATTTCTATCACCTCCATCTTTAATTTTCCCCTTTTCAATATAGTCTTTAAGCTCATGGAAAAACTAGTAGTTGATTACAATTGTCAGACTTTTTAAAAGTGCTAAGTTGTTCCTTTAACGGAGGAAATGATGAGAGATCCTTTCCCCATGAGTTCAGGACAATATGAGACACACGCTTCGATGAGGTTGCTGGCTTTCAGTACAAGAATTTCATCCAGTGGCATTCATTAGTTCTTCACTAGGTCAAGTTCAGGATTTCTGACATTCCTTTTTGCGAACCTTTGATTTGGGTGCTGTGAAAAGAGAGGGGGGAGAAAAGAAAATGAGGAGGCCAGCCCAGGTCAGGCTGTCTTCACACTGATTTGTTTTAGGTGGGGGACGTTCCGTACAGCAGGGGGAAACTGACCGTTTGGATTTTCTTGTTTGTAGAAGTTCTTTAACATTTCCACTGCTTCCTCAGCCCGGTAGCCAGGAATGCACTGATGAAATGAGGAAATTGAGAATGAACATAAGCCTATGAAAATATGTGCCGTAACCCATAAAAAAGCAATGTATACATAATTATGCAAACATTTTTCAGATGTTGATACACTCTGAAGATATTAGTAACATGGGAAGCATATTTCCAAAAGAATAGCTGGGTGGTGGCCTGTCAAATTCCATTCTCAATCAGTTATTAGTTCTCAATTAGCTGCTATTGAAGCTAACTAGCTATGTGATCTTGGGTACGATTCTTAAACGCTTAATGCCTCAGTTTCCTCACATGCAAAATGTAGGTAATTAAAGCAATTAACCCAGAAGGATTTTGTGAGGATTAAAGGAGAATAAATAAAGTAACACCTGTTAAGTACCCAGTGCATCCTAAGTGCTCATTATGCATTAGCTATTTTTATCTGCTCTCA
Organism: Anoura caudifer; assembly: GCA_004027475.1. Lineage (NCBI taxonomy): Eukaryota > Metazoa > Chordata > Mammalia > Chiroptera > Phyllostomidae > Anoura > Anoura caudifer. The sequence goes on along the minus strand of PVKU01000202.1, from coordinate 308,780 downwards.
TTTACTGGCGGCCCATTAAATGTTGGATGCTGTAGAGCTATGGTTGGCTGTCAAAAAGAGGGGTTTATATTTCTAAAGGGTTGTTAAAAAAAGAATATGTGACAGGGACATAAATGGTTTACAAAGGCTAAAATTTTTACTACCTGGCTCTTACCAAAAAAATTTGTCAACCCTTACTTACTATAGGGGATTTTTTTAAGTGTTCAGTTTATTCTATCTTTGGTATCTAATTTGGGAGAAGAGAATAACATGTGAAAGAATAAGAAATTGTGATAACACTAAGGACTTGAAATTTGAACTTGCTTTAATGACAGAGGGTATTTAAAGAGGCTGAACAGAGCATATTGGGGAAAGAGTAAGAATAAACATGGGTTGCATGTGAGGCAACCAGCTGGTGGGGTAGGGGTATTAAGGGAGCATAAGGAAAAAATTAAAGAGATAAAACAAGGTCAAAACATAGAGGGTTCAGAAGGCTTGCCACAGGAATTTGGACTTGACACATTGCACCCCTCTGAGGGTGCACGGAAAGCTCCAAAGAGTGGAGATTTCAGGGAGGCGCGTCTGGAAGCAGCGAACAGAGAGGAAGGACTGGCAGGCCCAGTCCGCTGCTCAGAATGAGTCTTCTCTTATGCCTTCAGCTGGCTCTTGCCTGAGCCTACAGAACCGCCATAAACCTTCCCCACCAAAACAAATAAGAGTTCAACGTTTTTAAATTCCACATATGAGTGAGATCATGTGGTACTTGTCTTTCTCTGTCTGATTCAGCACAATGCCCTCAAGGTCCATCCATGTTGGTCTATCCAAACGGCAGGATTTCCTTCTTCTTTAAGGCTGAATGATATTATCTGCATGTGTGTTCATATCATATTTTCTTTTTAGAAGCAGAGGGGCATAATGGTGGTTGCCAGGAACACGGGGGTGGCAGAAATGGGGAGATGCTGGCCGAAGGGCACAAACTTCGCTTCGTAAGAGGATTAAGTTCCAGGAATCGAAGATGCAGCATAGTGATTGTAGTTAACAGTGACATACTGTGTACTTGACAGTTGCTAAGACAGTAGAGCTTAAGTGTTTCACCACCACCACAACAATGACAAATGGTAATTATGTGAGGTGAAGTCTGTGTTAACTAACTTTGTTGTGGTAAACATGTCACAATAAATGTGTCTATCAAAGCAAGCTGCACACCGTGAACATACGTAACGTCGTATGTCAATTATATCTCAGTAAAGCTGGGGGAAACCCAATGACCTTCCTTCTACCTGCTCCCAGGCAAGCTGCTACCCTGCTTGTTCCTGAGATTCTTCCAGAATCGTGGCCTTCACTTTTGGGCCTCTCATTCCCTCCTCAGCCTCGTCTCCACTGGCTTGTGTTCCCAGGACTCCACTGACACCACCCTCTCAGGTATCAAAGGCAGGAAAAAATATAATGAAAATACAGGTATTGATTGCTACACACCAAAAATAGAAATCAAGCAAAATTATTGAATGTGTGCAAAAATACTGTGTTTACAGTAAATGGCATCTACTGTCACTGTCAGAGGCCGAGCATCCCACAAACTCAGGGTGGCACAGAGCTGGGGACTGCTCACGGTGAACACACCAATGGTGGCCGTGCCTTCAAACACACCTGAAGGCCTGAGTGAAGCTTGTCCGAAGATACCTTGGAAGGCTGGGGTCTCACCTTCAACAGAGATTCTCTTCTCTCCGAACCAGGCACTCACCTGGAAATGACCGCCTGTTCCCTAGCACTGAAGCACAAATGAACTGGACCAGTAGCACTGGCAGCCTGTCTGGCTGGAGCATGGCTCCTGGTATACCCACCACACACTTACCGTTCGCAAGCCCACGATGAGATCAAGGTAATCAGAAAGAAGGAAAAAGTGTAACCGCTCACGTTACCTGAAATGATCTCCCAGTGTTGGGCAAATCAGCAGAGGCAATATCTAGAACAGAACCACAGCCACCAAAACGTTCATTCTGACAGCCATACACAACCAGTGGGATTTATAAGAGAGAGTTAAGGTTCTACAGAGACTGTGCAGTTCAGGGCCCAGGCAGAATTCACACCAGCCATCCCAGAGACCAAAGCTCGTGCTGCTCTTAAAAACGATGAAGTTCAGGCTTCAGCTCAGAAGTCATACAATCCAGGTACACAAAAGAGGTTTAAAGGATTTAGAAATTAATATCCCACAATTGTAAGCATATTGAAAACTAAATAGGTAGCTGGTCAACGTTTACAGTTTTGGTGTTCTCTCTGGTTTCTCCTAAATCAGTTTTCTTGGAATCATTAGAGAATTGTAGCCAAAAAAGAAGAAAGAACTTAATCCAGAGATTTTCACCTTTTAAAAACAGCATATTGTTCCCTGTTCTTCCCTCAAATAAAATATAACCTTTGCCCCTGTACGAAACGGACTATGGCTGAGTCACTGGGAAAGGCAGGGCGGGGAGGCAGTTCTGTTGACCGGAGCTGCCCTTTTGATAAAGCAGAGATTGTACCTTTCCTCAAACTCCAATCCCTCTGCGTTATTTTTAAAGTGATCAGATGACTCACACGTACATAGTAAAATAAGTAGATAAAAACATACAAGTATGAAACTGAGTTTCTAAATTATTAAATACTGTTTAAATATCTTAAGAGACTAACTTGCAGCGCTCAGCATCTGAGCCGCTCCAGGAAAGACACAGCTCAGAGAGCCGCCGAGAGTCGGTTTCCCACGTAATCTACAACCACATCACACTTGATTGGTTTCCACTCTGTATTGACTTCTCACTTAAAATTGCTCACACTTGCAATAGGTCTTCATGGCAAAAAATAAAGGAATTAAAACATATCAAGAGAAAGAAAATTTTTAAATCACCAAAATCTATTTTCCAAAGGCAAGACTTGGGAGCATGTTCTTCAGACCTTTCCTCATGCTCCGGTTTTATAACCTACTTTAACTTCAATTATGATTTACCCTTGCAGAACAGTTCAAATTAGTGCTATGCTTTTCTTTCTCTAGCTTATTTACTAGTTATATCTTCATAGATACTCTTTTTAAAACAGGCCATTTTACTATTTAAAAATCTTTTACCTCCTAGAATCTGTTTCTTAGCTCTCTATTTTCATATATTAGGAAGGGGTTATGTGCCGGGCCTCTTGCAAGCTCACGACGTTAACCCGCCAGGTCCAAGGATACTCATCAGGCGGAGCGCGGCTGCGCACATGATGCACGGCTCCACGGTGACGTACAGCACCGTGCGCTCGAACACCTCGGAGGGGCTGCGGCCGCTGCCGCGGCACCACGCCAGCACCTGATCGATGGCCACCATTTCCGCATGCCGAGTGGCCTGAAAAGAGAGAGGAGCTCACCTTGACAATGTTGGTGACACTTGCCAAGTACTCAAAAATAAGTACAAAAAATGGGCCTACTGTTTCTGCCAACAGTTTAAAGAATGAAGGTTTCTGGACACACTCAGCAGCTAACATAACCCCCAGGTCGAGAACCGCGCAACCTCACCAACAAAAGACATTTAATCTGAAATGCCGTCCGAATCATGCTGTACTTTTAGTTAAGTACCTAAGAAGTTGAGGGACACTCTTTCAATTAAAATGCCATAGGAAAGACAAGTCTTACTTAAAAAAATAATAATAATAATAAATTAATTAATTTAAAAAAGGTAAGCCTAGCGTTTCTGAACATTTAGGGAAAGGTCGAAACTGTTAGAAGCATGTGCTCCAGTTTCCGATGTGTTTTCAAGGCTGTCGCTGACCCAAGTCTCAGCGAATCTATATTTAGTTTACAGGGATGTCATCACTTTCGTGTTCATGGGGATGAGATTTTTCTGTGCTGACAGACTTTAAACAGAAGCAGATTTTTGGTTTGGGTCTCAGATACCTCATGTAAGCAGTAGAATACAGGAGAAATCACACAGCAGTTGGAATCAACTACATTTAAGTTCGAACCCTGACCATGACATTACTAATTATGTGGCTTGGGCAAGTCACATACCTTCTCTATGCCTTGGTTTACCCATATGAAAATGGGGTACACTGGTATCTATGGCTCTTAAAGCAATCTGAATCACAGGAAGCTAATGCCATGTGATGCTACATATATACTCTGTTATGTGACAATTAAATATAATACTCATGGTCATCACATTTATCAGCAAACTTATACTGAGTGTTACCTATGCACAAGCCACCGTGCTAAATTCTGTGGGGAATAAAATGCCTCTGCCCTCAACAAGTGTAAAGTCTGGCAGGGTAGCAGAAAGGTGACCTGTGACACAGGGCTGGGTGTGAAAAGTGCTGGTGCAGTGGCCCAAGCACCATGAAAGCCAGAATGACAAACTCAGAGCTTGAAGGTACTTTGGAGAAGAGGTCTGCAAGCCCGGCGGCAAACCAGAACCAAACGGGGAGCTTAAAAATAAGTTTCCACAACTGGAGTGCTTTTTAAAAACCAGATTCAGAATGACTAAATCAAATCTCCCCGTAGTTCTCAATAAGTGCTTGTTGAACTGAATCATTTCAATCAACTTCCTCTTTTATGGCTCAAGAACCAGAGGCTTTGTTAGGCTGTATTAAAGACACAAAAATTGAGCAGGTGTTGGTGGTGAGCAGCGGGTGGGAGGGGGTGATGTCAAAGCCAAAAGCAGGACTCAGGCCTCCTCATTTGGGATCAAGCATCTTTCTATACTGTGAATCTCGGACAATCCTCTGTAGGACACGGAATGCCAAAATAAATCCAGGTTCATTTCAAGGTAAAGAAGAAACCCAAGTCATTGGCGGTTAGATGGATGTCATTACAACAAAGTTCTCACATTAAAGATATTGTACCAAACAACAAAATACAAATCGGGAGATATGACAATTGTCTAAAAGAGAAAATTCCACTCCCAAATATAAGTATCTGTATATTCACTAATTGCTGTATTATGTCTATTACTTATCACACAGGTATTTTGACATCCACATAAGCACTGCTTTGTGAATCTGGATTCCCACTTGGCATGTGTTTCGCTAAGTCTTAGTTTTCCTTCTGGTACACGCGATGAATGAACTCCAACATCCACAGAGCACCGGCACCAACACCAGCGTGTGCCCTGGCGCCTAAGGTCACGCCACAAGATCAAAGCCTGTGCAGGGGTGTGAGAGTGATGGGCTCTCCTTGAGTCCACCTAGTACTTCTTATAATCATAAAATCTGACACTGCATTTATCCGTCCAGTGACGCACCATTGTGATACCGCCGTCAGGAAGTAGTGCCTTAATTCATGAGCTTCTCAGCCTAAGCACAGTCAGTTAAAAGTCTCACAACCTGTTACAGTGCGCACACCATACACAGGTACAGAGAGAGCAGGCGGTGGAGTCTCTATTCCGCTGAATTACCTGAAATGGGAATAGCTTCTTTATACATTGTTTTTACTTCCAAAGGTATAAATTGTGGGTGATTTTTAATTTTCTATGAGCAACACATTATTTAAAGTTACTTAAGAATGCAATATGAGTTAAATTGATATGTTACGTACAGTGGAATTTTCATATATTAGATTTGCTTAAGATGGAGATGGACTCATTTTCTCCACACTGACACTCCAGTGTAATGAAGTCGCCCTTAGGTTTTGCTCAAGCACAAAAGTAAAGCTCCATAAAATCGAATATTAGCTCCAGGAAATGTATGGGTTTGTTCAATTTTTCTGAATTTTCCAAATTTTAAAAAGTCAACATGTGTCACTTTTATAATCAGAGAAAAAGGCACTAAAAAAAAAGCAAGATGTTCAGGGAAACAACCTGAACTGAGACTCTCGGACAGCACACAGACCCCCCTGTCACCCACGGTGACAACCTCATTCTGCTCCCACCGTCACCGCCCTGAGTCGGCAGTTGCACCATTCAACGCACGCACGTTTTTGGTTTGATTAACTTCGTTTCTTCCCTTCCCCACAACTTCACTGTTGTAGACCAGAAGGCAGCCAACGGGGACTTCAGTATTTTCTAGGGCTTCTTTGGCCTGAAAAACAAGTGGAAAGTCTTAGATATAGTGCTCAATACTTGAAAGGACTACAGGAAAGAAACAGACACAACACAAGCAGTAAACACATAATAAATACAAAAACAAACAAATGCAACTGACCTTGCCCCATCCTCAAATAGAGTGCAGGGCTTAGCTCCCTTGCTCTCTGTGCGTCCATACTAAGGGACACTCAGCAACAAAACCCGGGTTCTAGGTCCTGAGCCCCTGATTTCCCCCCTCCCATTGGAAGCAGAGGGGATCAAAAGACTGTTATTGACTCTTGTTCTTGAATTTTGAGGGTCTATGTTCCTTTTCAGAGAGTATATGTATTTGCAAAGGGGTAAAAGAAAAAAAATATTTATAAATCCTTTCTTAAAATTCTTTCCTTGTTGAAATTCTACTTGCTTAATTTGGTTTCTCTAAAAGCAACAGCAAGTATCCTCTAGAGTCCCAATAACACTAAAGCAACAGGCTGGAGGTGCCCCTGCACCCCTAATTCCCACTCTAAGTGAGACATGAAAAGCTGGGAGCACTGGAGGTGAGATGGCACAAGCACTTTGGAGGACATTTTGGAAGTTTTCTTAAAAAAGTAAACACACCCATCGCCTATGGACAAATTCCACTCCTGGGTATTTATCTAAGAAAGGAGAATCCACAGGGTGGGGCAAAAGTAGGCTGATCTTTGTGAGCATGCAAAATACAGAGTTTGTTTTTGCATCATTATTAATGAACAACTGTAAACCTGCTTTTGCTCCACCCTGTATGTCTAAGAAAGAAAGAAAGAAAGAAAGAAAGAAAGAAAGAAAGAAAGAAAGAAAGAAAGAAAAGGAAAGAAAAAACCTGTAAAAGAATGGTCATAATAGCTTGATTCATAATAGCCAGATCTGGAAACAGCAGAGGGGTCCATCACCAAAAGAACGGATAAACCAGCTGTGGTCCTGGCACACAGTGGAATACCATGCAGCAGTGAAAAGGAATGGACGCGGACATACACAACAGCCTGGCTGAGCCTCAGACGTGCTAGGTAAGGGAAGGCAAACACGAAGCACACAGACTGCATGGTTCCCTTCACGAGGGGCTCTAGACTGGACATAATGACACTATGGTGACAAACGTGGAAGGGGATGTGCAGACTGATTGAGGCGGAAGGGACATAAAGCAATTGTCTGGGATGGAGAAGACTTTATCTCGATAAGGGTGTGGGTTGCACGGATGTTCACGTCACTCAAAATGGAATGAACAATGCATTTAAGGCCTGTGCCTATCACTGTATGGAAAGTATACCTCAACTGGAAAATAAGTCCAGCACAATCCCACCACCACCATCCCAAGAACGGCAACCTGTTCCATCCCCAAAGCCTCCCTCTATCACCTACTGTCCATTTTTCTTCTCCTCCATCTGCTTTGCGAACCACAGGAGCTCCAGGGGCCCAGGACAGGGAAAGAATACTTTTTCTGGGCAGTCAGCCGAAGCAGGCAGGTTGTACCTGGGTACATCCTGGTACTGCCGTTGAGAGAGAATAAAGGAGGGTGGGACCCTTGGGCTAGTGCACAGCCATTTCCATCTCACTACAGTTAAAAGAATCCCACACCAGCTGTCTGCAGAAAGGCACGGCATTTCTTGTTTCAGCAGGCCACAGGACACTTTGGAAGCCTAGATCCATGTATGTGTAGGACATGAATACACACACCATACAGCGTAAGCAGTGCGAAGTTGAAGACAATGCTGAAAATAGCGTTCTTTCCCCTTCACTGGCCTCTTACTCCCGGCTCTACTTTATCTATAGTAGCAACAACTTCCTATCACAATGTGAGCATGGGTTCCTGACCAACTTGCTCAGTGGACACTTTTCACTTGGCCATAAGGGGACAAGGAGAGGCACACAAGGGGCAGCCAACTGTACCTCCCCTCTCTCCTCTGCAGTGGAAGGCTAGAGAGGTGTAAGGTGACGGTCTCTGAAGCAGTAAGACTGCATTCTTCACAACTGTAACACGAACTACCCACAGGCTGATTCTGTCCCAGTTCTGGAAAAAAGGAGAAAGCATGCCCAGTTTATGAAAAGTTTGAAAGTCTGAACACTTCCAAGATTTGGTGAACACATACAAATAAAGAGTACAAACACACCACAGGCTACTACTGAAAGGAAGCCAGGAGGGGGTCTGGCAGTGGGGGAGGGTGGAGAAGCTAAGTGTGGTCACACCGAGAATGTAATTTAAAATAAGCGTGAATTACACATAACCCCAGGTACCCGTGAGAGACATATCATGTATTTGTCCAACAAATGTTTGCTGAGGATCTTGACATAAGGAAATTACCCTGGTGGCCCTAAATGCAATCACACAGTTGCAGGGAGAGATTTGACACGGACAGCAGAAAGCCACGTGATGCTCTGCTGTGGGCGTTGAAGATGGAGGAGGCCATGAGCCAAGCACGCAATGTGCCTCTAGAGCAGCAGCTGCCAAGTGGTGTGCTGCAGACTTTCAAAACAGGCAATACCTGGCTATTTAATCAGGGGAACTGACCTCTTTTTGCCTTAAATCATCAAATTAAAAAAAAAAATGACAACAGCCAACACAATAATAGCTGTCCGCTGTGAATGAATCAAACTTTTACCTATTTTTTGTCAGATTGGCAAAAAATATAATACCCTTTTTGGTGTGCCACAAAAATTTAGTAATTAGTTTAAGTGTGCCATGAGATTTTTTAAAAGGTTGAAAATCCCTGCTCTACAAGCTGGAAAAGGCAAGGAAACATATCCTCTACAGCCTCCAGAGGGCGCTGTGCCCTGTTGAAACACTGGTTGGGGCCCAGAGAAACTGATTCCAGGCTCCTGGCCTCCAGAACCATAAGAGAATGAAGTTGTGTTGTTTCATCCTACTAAGTTTGTGATAATTTGTTGCAAAAACCGTAGGAATCTAATACCCACCACTAAGAGGAAGAAAAGACAAACTAAAACTGGAAGAAGATGTTTGCAAACCACATAGAGAACAAAGATCTAGTACCTAGACTAGGTAAAGAACTCTCCAAAGTTCGACAAGTTATAAAAAGCCCAAACAAGCCCATTACAACACGGGCAAAATCTATTAACAGGCATTTCGCCACAGAAGGCATACAGATGGCAAATAAGCACATGAAAAGGTGTCCACATCATTAGCCATTAGGAAAGTGCAAATTAAACCACAGTGAGATGCCCTGCACACCTGCCAGAATGCCTAAAACAGAAAGTGGAAAACACCAAACGCTGACAAGGCTGCGAAGAAACAGGATCACAGGAATGTAAAATGGGACAGCCACTCTGCAAAATGGTTTGGCAGTCCCTTAAAAAGCTAAGCATGCACTAAACATATAACCTAGAAATCACACTCTGGGACATTTACTTACCCAGGAAAACAAAATCTTAGGTTCATACAATAGATCATTTCATATATAGACATGAAGGTTTATTGGAGTTTCATTCAAAGCAGCCAAAACTGGAAATGATGCCAGTGTCTTTCAGTGGGAATACTTCAATGAACTGTGGCACATCTCTACCATGGAAAAACTACACCCCAGTAAAAAGGAATGTGCTATGGACTGGCTCAACAACGTGGATGGATCTCAAGGAAATTATGTTGAATTACAACAAAAATCTTAAAAGGTTACATATCGGTACGGAGAACAAACTCGTGGCCGCCAGGGCTTAGGGCCCGGGAGGGGACGGTGGCCACAAAGGGCAGCGTCAGGGAACCTGTGGGCATGGAGCAGTTCTGTCGGTAATCAAACAAACTGAACACGACACAAGGTTACACAGAACTACACACCCAGAGGCACGCGTGCACGAGTGCACACAAAGCTGATGAAAGCTGAACAAATTCACGGACGGTCCCAGTGCCATTTTCCTGGGTTTGATACTGTACTCATGTCACGGGAAGTGTGACCATTGGAAGAAACTGGGTGAAGGTGTGTGGGCCTTCCCTCTACACTTTTTTTTAGCAACTTCCTGTGAATCTATAATTATTTCAAAATAAAAAAAGGTTTTTTTTAAAGGTGGAATAAATGAGAAGCACCTTGGGCTGCAGGTTAAGAGACGCCTGGTGAGGGAGGAGGAAACCAGGAGTGTCTGGTGTTATCAAAGACCCCATAAAAAACCAGGCCCAGAAAGAAGAGTCAGTGAGGCGGGGGCAGTTTGGGAAGAGGGATGGGAATGGAAACCAGTGGCTGGAAGAGGGACTTCTCTGTGGGTTAAATGTCTATCTACCTTCTATTCCAACACTGTTATGGCCACACTGCAAGTGTTCTGATTCTGTTTGCAAATAATAAGCGCTTACAACTTATTGAAAACCTTGCTTTGATCCAGGACTATTTTAGACACTTTGTAAGTATCAATGTATTGAGGTTATGACCCTACGAGAGAGGTTCAACCATCTTTCCCATTTTACAGATGAGGAAACTGAGACACGGGAGGTTACAGAATTTGCCCATGTGAGAGGCTGGGACGAGAGCCCAGGAAATCTGGCTCCATTTATTCATTTGTTCAATGGGAATTTGTGCAGCACCTACCAGGTGCCGGGTTCCTCAGCAATTTGCCACTGCTCTGCCTCTAATTTCTTTTCCAGTCATGAGTGATCAGCTACATTCTCAGTGTTTGGGATCGAAGTAGCTCGACTTCAAGGGGCAAAAGGAGAGGGAACGCTTTGCAAGAGAGTGAGACATAGAAAGTTTATGAATAAAAAAACAGCAAGAGAATAAACAAATGGGGAGACCATGTAACAAGGATTTTCTGTAAAACTATGTATGGGCTTGTGGCCATTTCACGCGTGTAGAAGATAATCCAAGATGAATCGGAACGGGAGTGGGCAGCAGCGGAGAGAGAGCCAGTGGGCTGGTGGGTCCTGATCCGTTCACCTGGAAGACAGTGGTGGAGGCGCCCTGCGGTGCAGGGAGGCCTGGCCGCTCTCCCCTGGGCCTCCAGGGGGCTGGGCTTGCGCCTTTCGTGCTTGCCTACGGGTTTTTTTCTTTTTCCTTCCAGAAAATTATCTCCTTTACTCCGTTTCCCACTTCTCATATGCAGATTCTGAACCACAGAGTTGACCCTTGAAACACACCCATTTGAAAGACAAGGGTCAATTGAAAAAATCCCCCTATAAATGGGTCTGTGCAGTTCAAACCCATGTTGTCCAAGGGTCAACTGTATATGTATATTCATGCATATATTAAAAATATATAAAATATACACACATATATACATACATATACATATATATATATAATTTCTGCCCTGGCTGGTGTAGCTCAGTGGATTAAGCACAGGCCTGCAAACCAAAGAGTCACTGGTTTGACTCCCAGTGAGGGCACGTGCCTGGGTTGTGGGCCAGGCCCCTAGTTATAGGTGCGTGAGATGCAACCACACAGTGATGTTTCTTTCCCTTTCTTTCTTCTTCCTTTCTCCTGTCTCTAAAAATAAATACATAAAATCTTTTCAAAAAAATAAATATATATATATTTGCTTTGCTGTCAAGTTCAAAATAGATTTAATTAGGCTGAAAATAATTTCTACCCACCCATCTCATACTTTCTAACATTCCCACCCCCTCTCCTGGCAAGTCTGATCATTGCTTTATGAATGCAAAGAACTCGGGCAAAATGGGTCTGAAACGCGAGTAGGGAGGTTTTAACTATCCCATCTCTTAGGGGAGAGGACAAAGCTCAATTACTTCTAAAATGGCAACTTGGTCTTCCATAATTAAATAATTAGCAGCTTTCACAATTAAAGAATGAAATCTCTCTTCTTCCCAGCCCAATCTCTGGTCTCCTCTTTGTCTTTAAATGTCACTTCTTTTGCTCTAGTCAGGGCCTGCTGGTTACAGATAATGACAGATCCAGCCCAGGTTTCCATTGTTCTTCCAGGTCTCTGGTTCTGTGAGGATCTGACGAAAGTTGTGGACTCTCTCGCATCAAACAGGCATATGCTCATAATGTTGTTACACACAGTTTCAGGATTTATAAGATCCCCCTAAAAGCTGGGCACCTGGTCAGGAAGCCCTGCTCTAGACAGCTGGATCACCTCCAAACCGAAGGCAAAGTCCTTCATTTCTTGGTACTTGACAGTTCCTCTGTGCTGGTCAACCTTTCCCTTCCTTTCCACCAACCCATATCTGTTTTTTTCTTTTTAAAATTCAGTAAGCATCCCAAATTGATGTCAGCTGACTCACTTAGGACTTTGTTGCCTATTATCTGAGGGTGCTTTATATCTGTGTCTTCTTTTGGACCCTGGACATGTTACTTACTAACTTTTTCATTAGTGCAGGGCTTAATTTCACCTAGCACAACGCTGTACTAATACCAGCCACCCAGAAAATGAAAACTACAATAATATATAATGGATTTATTCTAGAACACTTGTTTTCTCAATGGATAGATAATCTAGATAGACAGATAGATACACACATTCAATCTTTGTTTTTTCTAAGCTATAAAGTAAGATATGTTCAAGGCAGAAAATTAAAACCACTTAGCTATTATTCTGCAACAGAAGATTTTCAAGCTTTTTTCTATGCCTGCGTATACATATGTGTACTTTTTTTAAGTCATATATATTTATACTACATATACATTGTAGCAGTCCACCTTTTCCACTTAGAAATATAAGCATTTCCCTATTTGAGGTAATATTTTCAGCACATGGTTTTATTGTTTAAGGTTGCACAGTGTTCCTCTGTGTGAATATATGATTCACTTAACTGGTCCCCTATTGTTTGACATTTACATTGCTTCAAATCTCTACTATTATAAACAAGTGAACTTCCCTACATATTTTCACTAACATCTCTATTACTTCCTTGTGAATTATTTCTAGAAATAGACATGAAATACAAAGGGCTACTACAATGTGATTTTAAAAATAAAACTAATAATAAAATTGGACATCAGATATGTCTACGCAATTCACAGAAGGAAAAAAAATTCAAACGTCTAATTTGGAAGGTCAGGGTAATGAAAGTAAAAAGGCAGAGAGATCCGGCAGAGTGTATCCTGGAGAGCAGTGAGCAACCAAACACAGTGCAATACAGGCCGTGGTGAGAAGAGATGGCTAGACAGAGCCTCGTCCTCACCAGCTTTCCAAATTTGGGGAATATTTACATCTCTGTCTCCATCTGAAAATGACAGTGATAATATGTAGCTCATATGTGGAGGTTATATATTATGGCCCATATGAAACACTGTGCCTAGCATTGTGTCTAAAACGTAGTCAGAGTGCAACACTGTTACTTATTCTTACATGTTTCCAAGCCTATACCCTTAGAATTAGATGCTGTGATGACTAAAACAATAAACTTTATTATATGCTTAGTTCTCCAAAAGAAAACTGTCATGAAAAATAGTGATTTTACAAAACAATAAAGTTTACAGTTTATTTCAAGTTTGATAACTTTGACAACAAAAAAGTTACACAGATGTTGCTTCTCACCTGAAACATTGCCAACTATCAGAAAGTGATCGTTTCAGGGATAGTGGTAATAGGGGTAGGATGGAACTTTCTTATACATTGCAGATGGAATTGTGACCATTTCAGACCAGTGCTATCCAACAGAACCTTTTGTCCTATTGGAAACGTCCTTTGATCTGCGCTGTCCAATATGGTAGCCACTGGCCATGTGTGGCTACTTAGTACTTGAAATGTGACTAATGTGACTGAGGAGCTGAATATTTCATTTTCTTTCCTCTTAATTTAAGTTTAAATAGCCACATGTGCACTCAATAAACATCTGTGCAGTGAAGGAAGACATAACTGTGAATTAATTAGCTATGGGAGTTCAGAGACCATTAAGGATAGGATGAATATAGTCAAAAACATGTTGTGGAAAAGATTTCTTCTAGAGCAGCTTTAAGGAAATATAAAACTGAAGGGCATTTCACATATGTATGTATGTGTGTGCACCTCTATTTACATACATACATATGCCAAGTACACTTCTATCCCTACTAAAGAGCTCGTTGGCACACGTAAGTATGGGTAAAACTTGGATTGCTCACAGATCCGATTAGAGCCCTCCTTAATCAACAGTCCTGAGAGATGTAGGGAAGCAAAGAGAAGAAGGCAGTAGGATGGATGGATGGATTGATGGCAGGTAGGTAGAATCTGGCTGTACTGGGGTTTGTTTTTATCTACTTCCTACCAGAAACACCCTCAACTTCCTTCCTTCTACTACAGAGGTTCAAGAGGTCATACACAAAATAACGTTCCTTGGCGGATTTGCGAGTGTGTTCACAGTAAAGAAGGGGACGCAACGGCTGGATAAGGTTATTTGATGCATACTTCATGCCAGTGAAAAAGAAATAATTTCTGTATTACCCTTCTTCCTTCCTTAGGGCTACTGTGAGAATAGGCTAAATCCAGCTGTTTGCCGAAAACGTGGCGCCATCGAGATTATAGTGACGAGAAAGCACCCGGGACGTTTGCTCAAATGATCAGGTTGCTAAGATAGCCGGAGAAGTTCCCACCCTCGGCATCTATCTCCCGGGGTCCTCACCATTTGCATGGCCTCCTCCATCCACTTTTCGATCTCCTCCGCTGACACCGAGTACCCAACGCCGGTATCCGGCGCGGATGCCTCCTTCGCCTCCATACCGCGCTGGGGCCCCTCTAAGATCCCAACCAGACGCCTAGGAGACGGAGGAGCGCTGGCCCGGAACTCAGCGTGTGCAGGCCACCGTTTCCGGGGGAGTCGAACGGCGAAGCACACGGGAGCGAATTCTGGACGGACCTGGGTGTCGCGGACCAGTGAGTGTTGACGGCGGGGCGGCGGCAGCAACAGAAAGCGCAGCTGCCTTGGTGTAGTCCACGCCCCCTTCCCGCTCCGGTGACAGTCTCAGCGGGAAGTCGTGTTTGTGATTTCTGGATTGCACGGAGCGTGGCAACGGCGGTCCTGCCGAGTCGTCCAGGCCAGGTGACAAAGAAAGGGTTTCCGTTGCACCAAGCCCCCACCCCTAGGCAGCCCGCAACCCCAGAGACTGAAGATGCTGAGATCTTTGTGGAATTTTCTCAAACGTCACAAAAAGAAGTGTATCTTCCTGGGCACGGTCCTCGGAGGTGGGTGACAGCGTTCCTGGAACGGGACATTGGGAGAAGAGGGTGGAAGAGAGGTGACAATCTTCCAAAATAGAAAGGCTGGGCGACCATAGTACCACATAGGTTCAACAATCGGGTAGGGACCCAAACCTCCAAGGTTCTCTACACCCCCCCCCCCATTGTGAAATGCGTGCCCTTTGCCACGACCTGTTTGTCACCTATCCTTTATTCTCCCAGACTTTGGGAGAATCCACCACAATTAAGTTTATGTTTAAGGCACCGTTCTCTACGGTCACACTTTTTTAAACTGCTCTTCTAGTGTTTTCCTGAGATTCTTTGTTGCTGTTTGGCACTCCTTGTGTTTTGCTTGGCTTTTTCACCAATTGCAGAAATTTCCTTATGCCCCAGGAGTTACCTAAAGCCTGCATGTCGAGTGTTGCTTAAAGTTAATTTGAATTTTAGAAAACAGCACAGTTGTACAGAAGGACTTGGAGATATATACTAGACCAAACAAACAAACAAGCAAAAAACCACAAGTCAACATTTTAGCTGCGTTTCTGGTGTTGTAGAAGGTGAACTATGCGGCAAATTATGCTGTAAGACGGTGGTTTCCCTACGTGCAGTCTCCCTTAAGGTTGGGATCAGTGCCCATCTAGCTGACATTACTGAGTCGCACAGGCTGGAAAGAGATTTAGAAACAGACAGCAACAAAGTAACAACCTTGAGAGGCTTTTTCCTCATATGGCAGTCATGTCGTAAGCAGCAACGGTGTACAGGAGAGAATAAAAAGCCTTGTGAGATATAGGAGAAGAAAATGTAGGAATATTAAGAAATTTTTAGAATTGGAGTTTTTTTAGAAATATTATAACTATGTGCTTTGGTTACAGAAGAACTCAAAAAACAAGAACAGAAGTTTCCCAAAGAATCTGGTTGCTTTTTGCTTAGTACTATTGGATTATATTCTATTATCCCCCAAACAATTTGAAATTAACAGTAATTCATATCTGTTGATTCTTGAGAGTTTAAAACAGGCATCTTGTTGATGAGGCAAGGAGAGACTCTTTCTAGTCTCTGAGGTCTATCATAATTTGATAATGAGCATATGGAAATTTTCATCGAATATTTTTGAGAAATTCTTTACAGTTAAAATGTTTTCTGATATTTTCAGTCACTGACATCTGATGTATATTTAGATGATGCTAAGATCAGTAAGTCTACTTTATCAATATTTGTAGATGCTAAAGGTACATGTGTGATGGAAGAAGTATAAATAAAGTATTTTTGCCACCACTAAAAGAAAGGAAAGAATCTCCCTTTAGCAATTTCAAAAAGACTAGCATACACCCTCAAACATATAGGAAAAATCTAACAGTAGATTGGGAATAATCATAGGAGAAGCAAAAGATTATATTTATGAGACAATTATACATTTTTTCAAAACAGCTATTGAGAGGCTTTATAGTTACAGATTAAGCAGAATGAGAAAGAGAAAGGGGTTCAGAGAGACAGAAAAAGAAAATAACCCTAGCATTCTATAATTTAAAAACAGAAATTAATCTAAAAGAAAAAAGATGACCTTATGGTATTTGTTTGAGCCTCACATCTATTTAAGAAATATTTATGAAGTGCCTGTAGGGTTGAAGGTAATGTGATTGGAAATAGAAGATTTAGAGAGATTTTTAATGGTAATAGTTACCATTTATTGGGTGCCTGATGGGCTCTGTGCTAAGCTCTTATATTCAGTGGGGTTGACAATAAGAGTAGTTATTGTTATGCCATTCAAGAATGTGGGAACTAGATCCCTAAGATATTAAGAAACTTGCCCAGGGTCTCAGAGTTAGTAATGAGAAAGCTAGAATTCAGACCCAGGTTTGTATGATCCCAAAGCACATTCTCCTTCCACACTATACCACTTTGCCTTTGTGGACTTTATGATCGGATGGGAATGAAAAATAGTGTCTTAGTCCATTCAGGCTGCTATAACAAAATACCACAGACTGAGCAGCTCATAAACAACATACATTTATTTCTCACAGTTCTGGAGACTGGAAGTCCAGGATCACGGTGCCAGCATGGTTAAGCAAAGACCTGCTTCCAAGTTGCATGCTTGTTATATCCTCAAATGGCAGAAGGGGCTCCGTGAAATCCATCTCATAAGGGCACTAATCCCATTCATGAGGGCTTTTCCCTCATGACCTAAACACCTCCCAGAGACCCCACCTCCTAAAGCCATCACATCTGACATTAGGATTCCAATATATGAATTCAGGGCCCACAACATTCGCAACATAGCAACAAATATACAAATAATAAGAGCTTAAAAATGCCATACATATCAAACTGGCAGATAGCATGTAAAGTTATAAAAAAATCAAGGAAGGACTTAATAGAAGACATATATTGACAGGTTTGAAAGCTAGACATCAATAGGCATGCTCAAAGAGGTTTAGCCATCCAATGGTAGGAAAGTAACAAGGAAAAGATCACCTCCTGTCCCACTGTTCAACCATGATAATTATTTATTATATGTTAGAAATGAAAACCCACCTGTTTCTCTGTGTATCGCAAGACTTTCAAGATCTTATTCCATCATATAGTAATATAACATGGATATTTCCTTGAGCCATGAACTGTTTAGTCATGTAGTTTTTAACAGCTACTTCAGATTCTAGTGTGTGGATAGACCTTAATTTATGTGAGCAGTTCCCTATTGCTGGCCGTGTAGAAGATCTCCTGTTTATAGTCAAAGGCGTTGCCAGACTCTGTAGATTCAGTCCCTTTGTTCTTCAGACCTGGTCCTTAAGTACCTGTCAGCATTGGCTGTTAAAATGACAGTCTCCTTTTCCTTCTCTTGAGGTCACATTCTCACATAATTCTTCAATTTGGGTTTTTTAAGTTATAATTTTTAGGTTTTTGCTAATATAAGCCTTATATTTAGATAAAGCAGGTTAAAAGTTTGGTTTGGAATTTTTAATACACTAATTATTGGATTAATATACTAGCTTGTTTTAAATATACAATTTTAGGAGTATATATCCTGGGGAAGTATGGACAGAAGAAAATCAGAGAAATACAAGAAAAGGAAGCTGCAGAATATATCGCCCAAGCACGAAGACAATATCATTTTGAAAGTAACCAGAGGACTTGCAATATGACAGGTAAGCCAAAGGGAAATACTTATGCATGTATAAAGTTACTTTATGATTTGTGTTAATTTGCATACCTCCAGGACAAACGTTAGGAGAAAAGGCAAAGGAAAAAATGATAAAAATCTAGCAAGCGTTTATTACATGATTTAACTGAAATACATCTCTTAATGTAAATTTTAAAAATCAATATAAATTGCCCAGACTCGGTTGGAGCATCATCCTGCACACCAGAAGGTTGCAGGGTTTGATTTCCAGTCAGGACACATACCTGAGTTTCGGGTTCAAGTCCCGGTTGGGGCACGACTGGGAGGCATGCCATCACTGTTTCTCTCACATCGTTGTTTCTCTCTCCCTTTGCCTCCCTTCCTCTCTAAAATCAATGAAAACATATCCTCCAGTGAAGATTAAAAATATCAATATAAATCAATATACAATATAAATGCTTATTCATTCATTTTACTTATTCATTCAGCAAATAACTTGGAGTGCCCAGCACTGGGGAAACAGGTGAACAATAAAAAAAATCCCTGACCTTCAGTGTTTATGTGCTAGTGAGAGAAAGACATGGTAAACCACAAATAACTGACTTTGGGCAGTGATGGCTGCTGGGAGGAGAATAGAGCTGTGGGCGTGGGGAGGGGATGCTGAGTAAGATTAGGGCGTCAGAAAGTCAGGCCTCTTTCAGGAGGTGACATTTGAGGAGGAACCAAATGGTGCAACGGAAGGAACCATGCAAACCGTCAGCGTGCCTGAGGTGAGAACAAGCGTGGCACGTTTAAGAAACAGCACGCAGGCTGCACAGCTACAGCCAATGAGCAGTGCCAGGGCGAGAGAGAGCAGGCTGCAGGCGGGCCCTGTCCCGTTGGGCCTTAGAGTCATGGTAGAGAGTCCTACGTTTCTTAAACTCACAGTAGGTAACCACAGACCTGTAAGTCTAGCACGATAGTATGTATTCAAGCAGTGTTAATTAATGGTAGTAATTTAACTTCCAGAGCCAGAAAGCTATAGGAGAATGCCATTAAAAAATCATTCAACAACAACAACAAAAAAGCTGTATTATAATTGGCATAACTCCTTAAAGAATTAGTTCTCAAATCTATGTCAAACCTGTTTTGGTTTTGGGTTATTATTATTAAACTTTCTGTAACTTTTTTTCAAAAACAATTTAGGATGAATTTATACAGGTAAATTCTCTTTATTTAATTTTAAAAGTAGAATTTTTTTTCAAAAGTGAAAGGATGTTGGTTTCATTTAACAGATAAAGAGGCTGAAATTAAGGAGGTTCAGAGACATCCAAAGTTACCAAAGTTATAGCTGGCGTCTGATTTTTATATTTAAAGTAATAACACTTCATTCTGTAAAGCCAGTACTGATCACAAGTACCGGATAAGGCACAATGAGTAAGGGCACGACTCAGGGGGGAGGCGATCCGTTTCCGTCCCCACTTCGGCCTTGTCATCTCTGTGTGTCTCTGGAGAAATCTGAGTCTCAGTTCTCGCCTGTGTAAAATGATCACCATAAAACCCACTTCATAAATATTTTGTGAGATTGTGATGAGATAATACAGATGAAGTGCTTGGCATATAATACTCAGTAAATAATATTTTATGGCATAATCCTTTAAGTTGATATTCAGCATTCAATGTAGTGTTGCTACCAAGGACATTTTCATGAATTTTTAGAGACTAAGAACAAGTCCAGTTTTGCTTTTTTACTCACATTTTCAGAAAATAGGAAAAGACAGGTCCTGGAATCTCAAAATGCCTCTCAGTTTCCCATGGACCCCTGTGTCAGTTTGGGTCCTCTGGGCAGCAGATGATGTGGGAGAGATTAATTGGGGAAAGCACCTGTGAAGAATGAAGGACAGGGGGCAGAGGTATGCAAGGCAGTCCTTTACACTGCAATGCAGGCAAACGGAGAAGGAACAGATCCGGTGAGCAGAGTCTCCTTCTGCAGCACAGTTCTAAGACAGTTAGGAAGGCCGGTGAGTTCCCTGGTAGAGGAGCCCCGCAGAACTGGGCCTGCTTCGGCCCTCCCCTCCGAACTCTGATGTTGGCTGGGAGCAGTGCACGCATGGCAGCGGATCCAGAGGGGCGGCAGCTGGGGGTGGCAGCTGACTGCTCCTCCCGGCAGCAGACGGGGTGGTGCGTTTCTGTGACCATCACAGCCCTCGATGAATAAAGAGCTGACTGCAGGCAATCAAAGATCAAATACAGTAAGCACTAGGAGCCCAAATGTGGGTTCATGGAAAGACTTTCCAAATTAGCTTTCTGGTATGCATTGATAATGGGGTTACAAGTCATATCATTAAATTTCTGTCATTTTAAATAAGATGTAATGGATATTCTAAAAATATTTAGTACTTTTAGGTAAATATAGCTAGTTTTCAGCCCAAGAACTATCCCCAACTTGAAAAATAGTATCTAATAAAATGCTTCCATGCCCTGACCTTAGGCTTGATCTTCATAATTTTGCTAAAGATTTAGAAGGAATGCTTATCAAACTCACACATGACACCATGCATGGACACATAGCTGACGCCATAAACGAAGTTTCAGGATGCAGAGTAGTCTTGTCTTATGTAAGTGCCAGATTAGGATAAGTGAATTATCTGTATTAAAAGTCAGTTGTGCAGATACAGAATTACTCAAGCTTGCTTGGAAGCAGGATGTATGAGTAAGGACTGGGAATTCTAATTGAGCATAAGCTTGTTATGAACAAATAGCATGCTGTGACTTCTAGAAATACTAATTTAACTTAGGCTTCAGTAGTAAAGTCTGTGGTCAGCATGCTTTGCACTAGTCATGGTACAGGCCCATTTCTGCCTCTCACGTGTAAGAAGATACAAACTGGAATGTGTCAGAAGAAGCTAAGTAAGGATAACAGTAAGCCCTGACACTTAACTGAGCATTTCCGCAGGCAAAGAAGCGCTGTTCTAAATGCATTATATGTCTCCACCCTTACAACAGCCCCGTAAGGCAGGTCCAGAGCTGTCCTTAGTTCACAGAGGAAGTGCACTGAGGCGTAGAGAGATGAAGTAACTTGCTCAGGGTCATGCAGATTCATGGCCGATGAAGGGCCATCTTGTAGTTCATGGTTGAACTGGACTGTTGTCATGGAGACCAGATGGCTAAAGGAAGACATGAATACTGTATTCAACTAGATACAGAAACATATTGGTTCAGTGTTCATACAGGTGACTACAACTGAAGAATAGACTTGTCTTTGGTTCAGTAGGCTGAGATGGAAAGTAAAAGTCTCTTACCTCTCAGGAGAATTATTGAAGCGACGCTTCTCACATCATGTTGTTACACCATATAATCTTTAAATCAGTCCCCTACTGACTCCATTTGCTGAATCAAGGACTCTGACCTTGCTTTTTCTTAGTAAAGTAACATATCATGTTTGGCCAAGTATAAATACTAAGTAGACTTAAGAGATATAAGTCACCTTCTACTGCTACTTTAGTTAATGGTCTAAATACTTTCAGGGGTGTCCAGCGCTCAGCCTGGGATGGCTATGAATGTGGCCTAACACAAAATCATAAATTTACCTAAAACCTTTTTTTTTTGCTCCTCAGTTTGCATTAGTGTTTGTGCATTTAATGTGTGGCCCAAGACAACTCTTCTTCCAGTGGGGCCCAGAGACGCCAAAAGGTTGGACACCCCTGCTGGACTTAGGTGATTTAATCCTACAGCTGGAGGAAATATACTGAAGCAACGTAGTACACATAGTACTGAAATGAATGTCTAGAGCTGGTTAAAAGCTGAACTTTCTGTAGAAATAATAATGTGGATTTTGTAATTAATGACTTGCCTAGTGAAGAAGTAAAAATTGTACACTAAAATTTTCCCTTTTAGAATGTGGCATTTGTGATGTCTTGACATTTTCTCATTTTGTCATTACTTATTTAGTGTTATAAACTCATTTTAAATTTACATGTGTATGTTTTTTTCCCAACATTTCTTATAACATGCATAGAACCATAAATAAAATAAGTATAAATTACATGCAATGTTTTTCCTATAAAGTCCCATATCATATTTTATCTTCGCGTTATTGGTGGGAGTAGCCATTGACAAAACCAGAACTACTGCTCGGCAGCTCTTCACGCCCAGCCTGACGCACTTTTGCCTAGGTTATGCAAATGCTTGCCACCTGTATAATTCAATAAGTAAATGTTTTCCTAAAGTTAGAAATAGCACATGAAGCAAAAAGTATAGCTAAAGATAAAAATGTTGTTTGTAATCATTTTGTTGTATCAGAAGTAAACATTTACTGGAAAGAGAATTGGGACAGTACAGAAAAGAGGAGGAAAAGGAAGAACTACGTGTAACCCATAGCCCGGAGACCACTGCTGTTAGTGCCTGGGAACAGTTCTTCTCGCACTCGTTCCGTGTGCACTTGTTCATGTTGCCGTGGTCGTAGCATCTATAAAATTTTGTTCACTTAACATAGCAGAGAAATGACTTATCGGCGTGTAACCATTACTGCTATTAATTTGAAAACTCCCGCCCTGCCAACCCTGACAGGCTGCTGGTCCTGTCCTGTGGGCTGAAACAGTGTGCGCCTCCCAGCGAGGGAGCCGTGTGCCACCCGTGACCTGTTTTATTCTCTGTCTGTGTCGCAGTGCTGTCCATGCTGCCAACGCTGAAGGAGGCCCTGATGCAGCAGCTCAATTCCGAGAGCCTCACAGCTCTGCTGAAACACAGGTAAACGCCAGCGGCCGCATCTTTTTGCGTGTACACTGCACTTCAGTTTATACACTCAGCTGAAACACTTTTCAAACATCTTTGTTTCCTTATTTTTTCTAATTAGTTTATAGTATATAGGCTTATTTAGAAAAAATATTTACCAGCTATATCGTTGAGTTCATATTTTATTTTGTCCATTTGTTTATACTCTACCTTGATGCACAACATATTTAGGTGAAAAAATAATTTGTATCAGTCTGGTTTTTATATAAATAGACGTTACATCACTTTGACATTGTTCAGAAATGTAATTATTGAGTGCTTAGGGAATGTGTTTCCGAACCAGATATTGTGAAGCTAAGTTATGCTGAACATTGGGCTTCTTAAAGAATTTACAGTGTAACAGGTAAAGCACGTGAACACACATTGTAGATAAATAAGGCGTGTGAACTAACGGAAAGAAGTGCAGATGGAATGTGAGCACACAGCAATGATAACGGGCCTTCCTGCGGCAGCGCAGTGGGTATGCGGCACTTTCCCACGTGGGCCCTGGTGTACGGCGCGCAGTGTGTCTTGGGGCGTTGTGAGTCAGTGTGCTGCCAGGTCAGTTTGAAAAGGGTTCCAGAAGGAAATGGCTTCTCACTTTAATGGACAAGGTGAAGGGAAATGGTTTCAGTTAATAAATTTTCATCATTGGGCCTTACTGAAATGTTTACCTTCCTTGTAACCCTCCCCCAGCACCCAGGGGAAGGAAGTGCTGTTTCCGGGCTGTCTTTCTGTGCTAGGCCCAGTGCTAGATACCTTACATGCGTGCTCCCGTTTCCTTCTCACATGAATTAATTTTCACAGTTGCTCCCACTGAGTTTTCGCAGTGTCCTTGTGAGGCAGATATTATCATTCATTTGCACATAGGAATTCACTGCTTCAGTAGAAAGCTGGAAAATTTCTTGAAACATTTTCTATATTCAGAGAGTATCTTCCAAAGTAACAGTGGATCTGTGTGCTTGAGATTTTATCTGATTAAAGTGTAATGCCAGTGATAAGGGATTTTGCTACTAAATTTCATAGAAGTTGACATGATTTCACTATCACATGTAGATGTTAGGTTCTGTTTATAAGTTCATTTATATAATTATATGAAGAAGGAACATATAAGCAGATTACTCTCAAATGCTAATTATCACGTCTGTGTACATAAGTAGAGAATAAACATACATTTTAATTGTCTTAAGTTTTGGTCTTATTGGGGAGACAATAGAAATTAAAAAGTAAACAGCACCTTTCTAAAAGCAACATAAAAACAGACAGTAAACAGAGTGGCATTCTTCCTTCTCGGTGACTCTGCTCCTTGCAACAATTCAGATAAGGTGAAGTCTCTTTCCCTCTAAGATGTTGCCATCAGGGGAGGAAGTAAATGAAATAAATTATAAATTCAAGACACATTATGTTTGATCTGTGGTTAAAAAAAGAAAGGAAAAGCCAAATGCGGGGTGAAAATGTGCCACGCGAGAGATGGGTTAATTTTGAAGGCTGACCCTGGCCGGCTTTGAAGGAAAGACGCCCTCCTCTTTCCCACTCCGTACCAGGCAGGAGCGTTTCTTAAGTTCTGAGAGTTTAAGATGAGCAGCCATTGTCATTCACTGTTTCCTCTTTATATCTCAATGTTATTTTTTCCTTTTGACCTGAAATTGCTATTTGCAGATTAAAGTAAAAGAATATCCATTTGAAAGATACCTGCATAAAGAGGGCCTTGAGCCCTTACGAAGTGTGATTAAATGAGGACTCCAGTCTAATAATTGCTTTTCTACTAGTTTTCAGTCAGCTCAGATCTCGTATAAGCCTGTCAAGCAAGTTAATTTTCTCTTTAAACTAATTATGGTAATAACCAGTCAGAAATAAATAAAAGATTTGATAGTCTTATTTTGTCAGTTTTATAATAGCAAATAAATATTCACCACTGTTTCTGGGACTTGGCATTCTTATTGAACATTGATAATGACAGTGTTTCAGTGCGTGACAAAGAATCTTTAAAAAAAATTTTTTTAATTTATTGATTTTAGCCCTGGCTTGTGTGACTCAGCGGATTGCGTGCTGGCCTGCAAACCAAAGGGTGGCGGAATCAATTCCCAGTCAGCGCACATGGCTCGGTTGTGCAGGCCAGGTCCCCTGTAGGTGGAGCACAAGAGGCAATCACACATGGATGTTCCCCTCTCTTCTCCCTCCCTTTCCCTCTGTCTAAAAATAAATAAAATAAAATCTTTAAAAAGATTATTGAATTTAGAGAGAGAGGAAGGGGGAGAGAGCAAAATATTAATTTGTTATTTGTTGTTCCACTTATGCATTCATTGGTTGCTTCTTGTATGTGCCCTGATTGGTATCAAACCTACAACCCTGGCATATCAGGATGATGCTATGAGTGAGCTACCCAACCAGGGCCAGTGACAAAAAATCTTAAGCATCTTCTATCACAAGAGAGGTTGAACACTTTGAAAGGATTAGATTAATTCTTTTGCAGATATTTTAGTTACATTAAAGAATCAGAAGTGGCAGTGGCTAGGTAGCTCAGTTGGTTAGAGTGTTGTCCCAATAAATAACTGGAACAACAAATCATTGTGTGTCTCTCTCTCTCCCTCTCTCTCTTCCTCTCTCTTTCTGAACCATTAAATAAAAATTTTAAAAAGTAAAATTAGAATAAATTCATGATACATTTTGTCTCTTTGAATATATGTTCATATAGATATATACCATATTTTTCCGGACCATAAGATGCACCCAGGTTTTAGAGAAGGAAAATAGGAAAAAAAATTTTGAAGCAAAAAATGTGGTAAAATATTTAATAACATAAATAACATAATATTTCACTGATGTAAATGTAAACAGAACTCAATGGCAGCATTAACAACCATTATTCCTCCAAAATTTGGGGAGGGGGTGCATCTTATAGTCTGAAAAATATGGTAAATACTGAAAATGCTTAAAATTGCTACCCAGTAGCAGTGGGTATCTTTAATCTTTAATGGAAGGTTGTCATCTCAGACTACGATTTCCTGCTACTAGGAAGTAAGACTCTTGGAGAAATGGCTGATTTCAGGTCTGCAGCAAGAAATGAACAAGTTAAACACAACAACTTTTCATGTCAATAAGCAGGGCAGTTATCAGAGACAAGTGAGCTCATGTCAGAAGGATTCAGGAACAAACCTGAATAGTCCCCACCTTGGTCAAAGATGGACAATTTGAACATCAATAAGAATGACTGCAATGAGTTAAAACATACCAAATATTAATATATATTTAAATCCATGTGTTTGTAATGATACTTTAAACAAAAAAACTTCATTGTTTAGCTTTGAATGATTGGAAGACCTACTTCATTATGTGTAGAATGGTAAATGAGGGAAAGAAATTAATATTTTTTCTGTTTTTGCTGTATGATTTTATAACATATATAGGCATATCCTCAGAAAGGTAAAAGACTGGAAGATATATACCAAAGTACTAGTGAAAATAGTTGTTGTCATTGGTTACTGAAGTCATAGGGTTTTCTTTTTACTGTATTTTGTGGGCTTTGTTTTCTGCAGTTACCCTGTTATAAACTATAATTAAATATATAGCTATAAAGTTAAAAGTTTTTGTTAGATTATCTAATTATTATTTTCATATATATTTTTTTCTTTAGGCCTTCAAACAAGCTGGAAATATGGGAGGATCTGAAGATAATAAGTAAGCACCCACGCTCCGTGACAGCACATCCTGGCAATATCTCTAAAGGGGCCTCCGTGTGCTCTGTTGTGTGGTTGGCTCGTTCCCTGTAGAGCTGTCAGGGTTAAATGGTTCTCATGAAATAAGCAGAGCACCATCTGGTCATAAAAGGTGCTTAATGAGTATCAGTGACGTTGCTGGGTTGTTGTTATTGTTAGGATGACGTGGGCACCTGTCCTGCACTAGGTACTGATATCTGCAGTATTATACTGTGAAGAAGTTTTTCCTCCAACTCAGATACAAACTTGGCTCTTGGCTTTGATATTGTGTACAGACTTTCATCAGTCATAAAAGTTTGAAGCAAAGAGTTGCCCTGGGGCATGCATGTAGATATATATTAATATACATACACCATGTCTTAGAGCTTCATACTGACAGTTATCCCTACATCTTCCCGTCCATGTGACTAGTCTTTGCCCACTGAATCATGGTTAAACCTTCCTGTTTGAAAATAAGTGAAACCTTTGTGTAGTACCCTGCATTTCCTTTCAGCTTTATACATTCTCACACACTTATATAACGACGAAGATTTCTTCATTCCCTTCTCCTCACTCCCACTCACCCTTTGACACTCTACAGCCTGGCCTCCGCTCCCCTCTCCACCCAAGTGGATCTTGCAACATTAGCAGTAACTTTTATGTTGCTAAATCCACTGGACGTCTTCCTCCTGCTAGACCTCATGGTTACAGTCAACACCTTTGCTCTCTCCTCTTTGCAAGCACTACCCTATGTTACTGTAAAACCTGGTCTCCAGGCGCTTCTCTATGACTCCATGCCTTTCATCAGGCCTCTAAAGGGCTCATCCTCCTTCACCTACCTTTGGAGGCTGGAGTCCTTCACGCTTCGCCCTCTTTTACTCTGAACTGGCTCTCTGGACAAATCAGAGTTCTGAGGCCACAACTCTTAGTGCTTCCCAGTCCTTTCTTAGTTTTTATTTGTTTATTTATTTATGTATTTATGTATGTATTTATTTATTTATTTTTAATCCTCGCCTGAGGACACACTTACTGATTTTTAGAGCAATTTCTATTAAAATACCAATGGCATATTTCACAGACCTAGAACACATATTTTAAAAACTTACATGGAACCAAAAAGGAATCCGAATAGCCTTAGCAATCTTGAGAAAGAAGAACAAAGTTGGAGGGATTACAACACCTGATATCAAACTATTACTACAAGGCCACTGTAATCAGAACAGTCTGGTACTGACATAAGAACAGACATCTAGGTCAATGGAACAGAATAGAGAGCCCAGAAATAAACCCAGATCTCTACAATCAATTAATATTTGACAAAGGAGGCAGGAGCATAAAATGGAGTAAAAACAGCCTCTTCAACAAATGGTGTTGGGAGAAATGGACTGCTACATGCAAAAAAGTGAAACTAGACCACCAGCTTATATCACACATCATAGAAACTCAAACTGGATAAACTTAAGATTGTGATACCACAAAAGTCCTAGTGGAAAACATAGGCAGTAAAATTTCAGATATCCCACATAGCAATATTTTTGCTGATATATCTCCTAGGAAAAGGGAAATTGGGGGGGAACAAATGGGACTATATCAAATTAAAAAGCTTCTGCACAGCTAAAGAAACCATCATCAAGAACGTATTTGCCAGTGATACATTGGACAAGGGTATAATTTCCAAAATATATAAAGAACTCACATGACTCAACACCAAGAAGACAAACAATCCAATTACAAATGGGCAAAAGACCTGAATAGATACTTCCCCAAGGGGGATATACAGATGGCTCAGAGACATTAAAAGATATCCAACATCACTAGCCATCAGAGAAATGCAAATTAAGACCACAATGAGATATCACCTCACATCGCTCAGAATGGCCATCATTACTAGATCAACAAACAGGTGCTGCAGAGGATGTGGAGAAAAGGGAGCCCTAGTGCACTGTTGGTGGGAATGCAGACTGGTGCAGCCACTGTGGAAAACAGTATGGAATGTCCTCAAAAAACTAAAAATGGAACTGCCTTTTGACCCAGTGATTCCATTACTGGGAATACACCCTAAGAATCCCAAAATACCAATTCAGGAGAACTTATGTACCCCAATGTTTATAGCACTGCTGTGTACAATCGCCAAGTGCTGGAAACAGCCTAAGTGCCCATCAGCAGATGAATGGATTAAAAAACTATGGTACATTTACACAATGGAATACTATGCAGCAGAAAGAAAGAAGAAGGAATTCCTACCTTTTGCAACAGCAAGGATGAAACTAGAGACTATTATGCTAAGTGAAATAAGCCAGTTGGTGAAAGACAAAAACCATATGATCTCACTTATAAGAGGAAACTAATGAACAAAATAGACTAACAAACAAAACAGGATGATAGACATGAAAACATGGAACAGACTGACAGCTGCCAGAGGGAAAGGGGGTGGGAGGAATGGTAGAAGGAAGGGGAAAGGAGTAATCAAAGAACACGCAGGAATGACCCATGGACATGGACAGCAGTGTGAGGACTGACTGGGATCGGGGTGTGGGATGGATAGAGGACAGCAAAGGGAGAAAAATTGTGACGACTGTAATAGAATAAACAAGAATTTAAAAAATAAAAACAAAAAATTTTTTAAAAAGGGAGGGAGAGAAGCATGGATATGAGAGAGAAACATTGTTTGGTTGCTTCTTACACGCGCCTGGACCTAGGCCCAAACCTGCAACTGAGGCCTGTGCCCCAACCAGAAATTGAACCCAAGACCTTTCAGTTTATAGGACAATGCACCAACCAAATGACCCCCACCAGCCAGGGCCTTATGTAATTTTTTAAAGTTTATAATATATATTCCCTCACTCAATATATTGGTTATTGTTTTAATTAAGCGATCATACCTAATTTACATTAAAAAGATGTAAGGAAATAGACTTCGAAATATTTTGAATTGGTATATTTTTGTACTTGAAACAGTTACAAATGTATTTTTAAGTCTTCCTATGAAAAAATAACCATAGGGATGATGTGTGATTTCACACATTTATCCGTTTCAACAGTAGTGCCACGTGATTTTCTTGTCTCTCCGAAGGTTTCACCAGAAGTATCGTGGCTGTCTATAGCACTTGTATGCTGGTCGTCCTTTTGCGAGTCCAGCTGAACATCATTGGAGGCTACATCTACCTGGATAATGCAGCCGTTGGCAAAAATGGCACCGTAAGTTTAATGGGCTGGAGCAGATACTGCCCTCTTTTCAAGAGGCTCAGACTGTAACTGATTATTACTTATTCTGATAATTTCTATAAATTAAGTATCTTTATATTTCATGTGATTGTAAACTTTTAGCATTATTATTTTTACATTTTGAAACTAGACTGTTTGTTGTGTTAAAGAATATTATTTTGCTTGTTAGTCCAGGTCCTGAAAATCTCAGCTCCAGTTACATTGAAAATATTAATTTACTCATACTGTTGGGTGGTTTAACCTGACTCTATTTTGTACAGACAGTCCTCGCCCCCCCAGATGTCCAACAGCAATATTTATCAAGTATTCAGCACCTCCTTGGAGATGGTAAGATTTTTATTTATGACCTATAAACTAATTGTAATTCATTCATTTGTATTATTGAGGAATTTGGAAAATAAACAAGGTTTTCGTGTTTGTTTTTCTTTCAATAGGCCTGACAGAACTGATCACTGTCATTAAACAGGCTGTGCAGGAGATTTTAGGAAAGTAAGACATTTTGTTTTGGCTTGTCTGACTCCTGATTCGAATGAATGAAACAAAAAGTAGAGTTCTTCTAGCAAAGCTAGTAGCTTGACCAACACTAGCAACTTCACAAATGGTCATCCCTGAAACTTTTTGTAACCTAGTGAGAGACACAGCCCTGGATGTTGGGTTGTGGAATCCATCTTTTTCCTCAGTGTCAACCTTTTGATACTAAGGGGAAAGTCTTAGTGTTTCATTGTTTATTGATTGATTTCCAAACAAACCATAAATATTTGGGTCATGAGATAAAAAACCTACTTTAAAACCTGCCTGTGAGGCTTTTATCTCTTACTTATACTGGTAATATCCATAATTACAGTGGGAATTTTCTTGCAAAATATGCAGCAAGATTTTTCTGGCCTCTGCAATAATGCCCCTTAACTGATGGCTGATTTCTTATCTGCTCTAGTGATCTCACAGTCAGCAATTTCAGGTTTGACTGGACGCAACAGGATCTCAGATACTAACCTGTTAGGAAAAGAGTGTGTGGAGGATGTATCGTATCATTTCAGTTAACTCCCAATTTCCTTTTTCTGTTTCCAGTGTTTCCCTTAAACATTCTTTGTCCCTTTTGGACTTGGAGCAAAAACTAAAAGAAATCAGAAGTCTCACTGAGCAGCATAAATCTTCTTGCTGGATGGATAAAGATGGATCCACATCTCTACTATGCCGTTACATGATGCCAGATGAAGAAACTCCATTAGCAGCTCAGGTACTTAATTCGTAACCATTTGACGAACCAGTTACTCAACATACTTCCTTTTTTTTACTGTCTCCTAAAATTTAGATTTCTGAGTCTCTTCCAAGGCATGTGATTGAAAGATAGATATTTCAATAATTTAAATAAAACTTTATTAAGTTAGAAAGAAAATTTCATATGACTGATTTCTAGTTAGAAAGATTTATAATTTTAGATATTCAGCAAATTTTTATTGAGTGTTATGTGACAGACACTGTGATGCATGATCAGGATATAAAATAAAGAAGACATGCTCATTACACATGGGGAACTCAGGAGACAATTCAGTTCATATGGCGACAACATATTTCTGTGAAGTCAAGTAGCAGAAGATAGCGCTGATAGAGGGGGCAAGATCATGAAGAGCTTTGCATGCCACGATAAAGAGCCTGAACTGAAATTTACAGACAAAGAAAGGTCCATTTTAATCAGGCTGGTACCACGGTCACATTTGCTTTCACTAAAGGTAATCAATGATGGCAGTATGAAAAGGGACTGAAGGAAGTTGCCATCCAGTTGAGGAACAAAGGCCTGATCTAGCAGGCATCCACCATGGCGTTGCTGCATACCTGTGTGTCCCAGGCAGCTGTGATTTAAGTTATTCATTGATTAAGAATAATAAAAATGCCAAAGATTGCAGGTGTTAATAACCCATTTTAAAATAATGATTGGTGGTTTCACATGTAAGTGGGTTGCACCCATGCTTTGCAGTTGAGAAAAGAGTATCCTCACTTGACAACTGGAAAACCCTTACACCAGGAAGGCCTGATACCATACCTCCACGTTAGAGCAAAGAATGATAGACTTTTTCATTGCCTACCAGTTTCCCTCTCCCCTACAGACCCCAAGGATAGACCTGTTGGGCGCTGAGACACCCAAGGCACCCCTGCAGGGTGGAGACTAAAATGAACAAGCAGAACAGATGGGAGAGAATTAATAAAAGAAACAGGAAAAGACTTATTTAGAAATTAGAATCTCAAGGAGATGCAATAAGAGTATTAAAAAAGCATTCTAGAATGATAAAAACAGTTTCCAAATTTTAAATTCAGCTGTGGAACTAAGAAAGAAAACTACTCAAAGGGACAGGTGAAGAGAGGAATGATGAACTGAATCATACCAGAATTGAGGTGAAACCTGAAACTTCAGACTGAAGGGATGCGCAGAGCCCCAGAGTAGTGCAGACCGATGAAAAAGGTATCCTGATAAGGTGTCCTAGCGACAAAAGAAAAGGTAATAGCAGGGCTCTGCAGCCTAAAAGACTGTTTTTTCCTTTGTAAATGTATTCTAGAAATGTGTTCAAGATGGCCCAGATAAACAAAGGTCTCACAAAGTATAATTTTACTTTGTCTCATCTTTTAACAACACAGGGACCTTTACAGTTCTTTTTTAGTTTAGCAGTTTTTAATTGTTGATAGAACATAGACTTCTGGATTTCTTCAGCTCTTTAGTGTATTAACATGACTAGATTCATCGTAGCACTGTGCTGACAGTGGAAACCTGAAGCATGGCACTTTATTTCGCAGGCCTGTGGGCTTTCTCCTAGAGATGTGACCACTATTAAACTACTCAATGAAACTAGGGACATGCTGGAAAGGTACGTACACGGCATGCAACGGAAAACCTGTGTTTCTGTTTTGATTGTACTAGGACCATTTTTCAGTCTTTCTTGAACAGCATATTCAACATAATCTTTTGTTAAAATTAAATTTTGAATTTATTTCCTGCCCGTAGGTAGGATTTCCTAACTAAACTGGTAGTTCTTTTATTAGGGTGGGGAGGGAAGCAGAGATTTTTTTCAAGGTGCCTTTGCCTGGCCCACTTACTTCCCTGGCCTAGAGATGCCATATCCTGGTTGGGGGACTGAAAGATATATTTTGTGGGCTTTGTTTTCTTCAGTTACCCTGTTATAAACTGTAATTAAATGTGTAGCTATGAAGTTCAAAGTTTAAGATAGTATTTATATTTTGAAAAAGTCTTTCAAGGATGATTCTGGTATACCCTGTGTATACTAGGATACAGTGTTTACAAACCAGCTCTGTAAAAAGGAAACTCCGAAAGGGTAACCGCAGCAGTTCTGATTACCATCCTGAAGCCCTCACGGCTGACTTGGGCAGCTGGGAAGAGATGCTCTTGCAAGCCAGAGCCAGCCTGCTGCGGCCAGTCTTCACGTCCACCCACCCTCTCTCACACACACACACACACACACACACACACACACACACACACACACACACACTCGGTGTGAGACCTCTGCCCCCTAACCCTTTCAGGATAGACTAAAATGGTCCTAAAACGTTGAGTGATAAAAGTTTCACCTCTTCCTAATTTGAATGTTAGTG
This sequence comes from Anoura caudifer, assembly GCA_004027475.1. Classification (NCBI taxonomy): domain Eukaryota; kingdom Metazoa; phylum Chordata; class Mammalia; order Chiroptera; family Phyllostomidae; genus Anoura; species Anoura caudifer. The sequence continues at coordinate 275,325 of PVKU01000202.1, read as the reverse complement.
TTTTAAGTGATCCCGAGAGAGCCAGGGTGTTAGCAGTAGAAGCGCCAGACTTCGACTCCAGGCCGGCTCGCCTGCATGTTAGCTCTGGCTCAGCCTTGCTCGAGCCACGTGAACTCTTGGGCAGTTTGGTCGCTGTCAACGCTGAGTAGTCAGTCATACCAGTCTTGCCCACTTCGTCTTAAGTGATTAAAATATCAAAACTTCTTTTAAATGGAGGATAATTTAAAGCCGTTTCTCTAGTTCTGTTTTCTGAGAAGATTGTGTCTTCTGCTTATAATATTTTTTCACAATCTTGAAGATAATCAGCAAATTTTTAGGTTAACTTGACTACTGAATCTACTATCTGAATTCGTCAAGTTCTAGTCCCTTAACTTTCTACAGCAGCAATCTCTCCTTTTTTTCTTATTCAGGTTTCCACCAAATCGCTCTGTGAAGCTCTAGAAAAGGTCATCAGTGATCTTTTTGCCAAATCCAGTCAACCCGTAACGTTCGCCTCACTTGACCTTTCTCTGATAATTGACACTGTTGATCAAGCCTTTCTTGAGCTTCTTTTCTCGTGTGGCTTCCCTGGCAGTCTGATCTCTTAATTTTTCTCTCAATTCTCAGGTCGTATTTTTGTAGGTTCCTCTATGTCTGTCTTTCTTTTACACATTAGATTTCCCAGGTGTTTGTTCTTAGTTCGTCCTTAATTGCTCCACGAAACTGTATATACTCCCATTGCTTTAACTGCCGTCTTTGTGCTAATAATTTCCACATTTGCAGCCCTGACCCTGCACTCCTGTGAGCTGGTATGGATGGAGATTTCTGCACATCAGAGATAGGACTGATCTGTTCAGCTGGGCTTTTTCTGACTTTCGTAGCACGCGTACATTACTCTTTATGTCACAGAGTTTCTGTGAAGTACTAATAAGGCACAACAAAAAGATCTTGAACTTAAGATAAAAAAGACTTGGGTTCAACTCTAGGTCCTCCATTTACTAGTTACATGCCATCAGATAAATTTCTTTATCCCTCAAACATCCAGTTCCTCACCTTACAGGATAATAACATTTTCTAAATTATTGGTATTTCATGATAGAATATGTAAAGCAAACCAATAATCTGTGACTATAAGAGGATTTCTCTTCAAAAATTTCTTCAAAAGAAGTAATACTATTACCGATATTTTAAAAATACATTGTACAAAATGCTAATGTAAGAAAATCTAAAGAAATGGATGAGTGAATGTTTTCATTGTGCTGTGCTAATGAGCTCTCTTTTTATTCTGATTTTTAAAGATTGACTCCTTGATGTACTTTTATAGTGTTTTGGGCTCTAAAACCTAGATTGTGACCAGAAATGATAGCTGTGAAAGGGAGCCACAGTTACTGAATTTATTTCCTTTTCTTTAAGAATCTAAAAAGTAACTCATCCTCTTATTTTGTGCAGTCCAGATTTTAGTACGGTTTTGAATACCTGTTTAAACCGAGGGTTCAGTAGGCTGCTGGACAACATGGCCGAGTTCTTCCGGCCTACGGAACAGGACCTTCCGCACAGGGACTCCATGAGCAGGTGAGGGCACGGGAAGGTGCTGCCAGTGTGAGGGCCGCTCTCACAGTGCGGTGCTCTTGGTGCGCTCAGTTTTCGTTCCAGGCAACGAAAGACATCTCAGAGGGTAAATTTGAGTGCCCCTCTTTCAGTAAAACGAACACTGTTAAACCAGTGACTGCTTCATTCGTAGAACTCTTTCTGGACTCAATGTTAAAATTCATTTCTTTCAAAATCTTTCCCAATATAGATAAGTACTTAAATTGTGAAACTACCTTTCCATTAGCCAAATTCCAATTATTCAGGGTTTTTTTTTAACTCTTTAGAATACAAAGCTGAAAATGGGTTTTGGTTTTTGTTTTATTTCTTTATTGAATTTATTGGGGTGATGTTGGTTAATAAAATTATATAGGTTTCAGTTGTACAGTTCTATAATAAACCATCTATTAAAACGTTTTAAATTTTAATGTGTTCTCTAATTTTATTCGAGTACTGCAGGCCATAATTGGCCTACATAATTCAATACTTTGGCCAATTTTAATACTTCTAGGCGTAGCTGATATAAAATTGTCGCACGTAATCATTAAAAACAGACAAAAATTTTGGAAGAACTTTTAATAAGATGAAAACATGCTTATATAAATAAAATGTTTAAATAGAATACTTGGGAAATTATAGTTGTGTGTTAAAAATAAACCAAAAAATAGATATGTATAAAAATTACTGGAAGAAATTAACCATGATGTCAATTGTAGTTGTTATTTTTAGGTAGTGGAGCTATGATTTTTATTTTCTTATTAACACATTTCTGTAGTATTTTTCAGTAGTACTTACTATTCCTAATGAAAGTGGTAAATACCTACATGATAAATTTCAGAGAGTACTTAGTGCTGTGATGATGTTTCAGCCTTTCCAGTGTCAGCCTGCCTTTAGCCAAGATAATTCCCATAGTGAATGGACAGATCCACTCGGTTTGCAGTGAAACACCTAGTCATTTTGTTCAGGTAAGAAGAAAGCTTTTGGGTATTAAAAACATTGTATGTTTGGTTGTGGTCCTGTTTGTCTAACATAAAATTACATTTCTCTCCTGCGATACTTGTTCAAAGAAACTGAAAACTTGAAACCGCATGCTGAGTGTGGTGATGCCCCATGAGAGTAATAACGTGCCATGGCAAGGTCCGGAGGTCATCCCACACCTGGCCGACTGTGTGTCAGTCCAGACACCCTCAGTGGTCAGCTGTGTTCAGTGTTCGTGTTTCACGCTAGGCTTTGCTAGTGAGAATATTGAGCATTGAGGCAGATCAGTGATACAAGTCCTCAAGTTCTGAGAAAAATCAAAAAAGTTTTGTGGATCAATGAAGTATTTTAATAATAAATGTACCTGTTAATAATACACCAATAATTGGCCCACTGGAGGCTGTGCAGGCAGTGGGTTATTTAGATTTTTCACTGTACTACTTAGTACTTCATGTTCTTTCTTAAGAGAGTATTTTAGAATGCATTAAGAGTGACTATATTAAACTTTGAGTCCACTTAGGTTTTTCTGAGTCATTTGGAAACTGTATCATAAATAAAGAATTACTAGCAATATGCCTCATTTCCAGACTACCTCAACAATGTGCAGTGAGGAGAGTCACTAGGCCTCAGTGTGAAGATGCCCTCCCTTGTAAGAACCTAAACAGTAAATATCTCCTGGAACCTATTATAAGAAAAAATACTCCTCCCATTAAATGGTTTTCTTTTTGACTCTGACACCAGAGAATTTAGAGCTAAATTTGTTTCTTGATGGCAGGCGGGGATTTACGTTATGTGTACGTTTTGCGAGCTGTAACGTTCTGTCATCCTCTTCCCAGGATCTGCTGACGATGGAGCAAGTGAAAGACTTTGCAGCTAATGTCTACGAAGCTTTTAGTACTCCCCAGCAGCTGGAGAAATGACTGTTTTCAAAAATGCCTGTTATGGATTAATTTACTTCTAAAAATACACTGAATAAGTCCAATATATATGTATATAGTAATGATTTATTACCAAAATGCCTAATTAAAGAATCTTCTTAGAGTCTTCATTTCATAATAAAAGATTTATTTATCGTCTTAATATATTTTTTTAAAAGTCATCAACAGGCTCATTTTTGTGGGCATATCTCAATATGCATAGCACATACACCAGAATTTTTGTCACCCTGTGGGTATTGGTTCCAAACTGTCTGAAAACTAGTGTAGATACTTTTTTTATATAATGCAAAATTCAGTATACTTTGGCATTAATACTGAGGTAAAAGCTCCTTGGGAAATAGATGTAATGTTTGGAAAATGTGCTACTTAACCAATCATAAGGGTCACTGGACGGCAGTGTGCATTGCTAGGTCAGACTATTCTCCAGCTGCCCCTGAAAGGAATAAATGATTTTTCTTCATTATGCCTGATGGAGGACTTTTCTTTTTAGGGAAATCAGTGAATTTCACCTCCATGATCAGCACTTTTTTCTTTATTATTGTTAACAATCCTTGGAACACTACACTGTGATTTAGAGGCCAACTTGTGTTGATGTCATTTAGTCACAGCTGTTTTTAACTCCATCGTTTCATTCATTTGCATGCAAATAGTTTTAATAGCCTACTTTGTATTGATTTTAAGCACAGCGGCCATTGCAATAAAATTTTAGTAAATTTTTAATACATTTATTTTAGTGTTTTAGTAAAATATGATTTTGTTAATACTTTATAGCCATTAATTTATTTGTTCCATAGCATTTCTTTTCTTCCTTTTTTCTTTTTTACCACATTTTGTTCATCCATTCATCTGTTGACAGACATTGGGTTGATTCCCTCTCTTGCCTATTGTGAATAATGTTGTAATGAACATAAATGTGCAAATATCTCTTCAACACCCTGCTCTCAATTCTTTTGGATATTTAACTATTCATGTGGGGTTTCCAGATCATTTACTAAAAATTCTATTTTTAAGTTTTAAAGGAACATCCATACTGTTTTTCATAGTGGTTGTACCATTTTGCAATTTAACCGACTGCGCACATGGGCTATAATTTGTTTACATTCTTGCTAGCACTGGTTATTTTGTTCTGTATTTGACAGTGGCCATTCTAATGGGTGTGAAGTGATATCTCATTGTGCATTTGATTTGCATTTTTGTGATGATTAGTGATATTGAGCATCTTTTCATATTATTTTTATTGCATTTTTTCATTACCATTAACCCCCATACCCTTTTCCATCTCTGCCCATCCCCTCCCCACATAATCACCACCATGTTGTCTGTATCCATGAATTCTTTCTTTTTTTCTCTTTTGCTTGACCCCTCCACTCTCCCCCAACCTTCCCCACCCCTGCTCTTAGTTCAGTTTGTTCATTAGATTCCACATATGAGTGAAATCATGTGGCAGTTGTCTTTCTCTTCCTGGCTTATTTCACTTAGTATAACATTTGCTGGGGCCATCCATGCTGTTGCAAAGGGTACAATTTTCTTCTTCATAGCTAAGTAGTATTCCATTGTGTAAATGTACCATAACTGTTTTATCCATGCATCTGCTGATGGACCCTTGGGCTGCTTCCAAATCTTGGCTATTGTAAATACTGCAATGAAATGAATGTAGGGGTGCAGAATGGCTATCATCAACAAATCAACAAACGTGTTGGCAATGATGTGGAGATAGGATGCCCTCCTGCACTGTTGGTGGGAATGCAGACTGGGGCAGCTGCTGTGAAAATGTATATAGTTATCTCAAAAAATCAGTAATAGCAATTCCACTTCCAGGAATTTATCTGAAGAAACCCAAAATACTTATTCAAAAAAATATATGCATCTTTTTATATTCTTGTCAGCCATATGTATATCATCTTTAGAATAATGTCTATTCAAGTCCTTTGCCCATACTTTTATTGAATTTATTGGGGTGACATTTGTTAATAAAATTATATAGATTTCAGGTGCACAATTCTGTAATACCTTTTTTGCATATTATATTGTGTGTTCACCACCCAAAGTCTAGAAGCCTAGTCTCCTGTCATCATTTATCCCCCTTTACCCTCTTCTACCCTCCAACCCCTTTGCCCCCAGTAATCACCATACTGTTGTCTATACCTATGAGTTTTTTCTTTGCTTAATCCCTTCACCTTTTTCACCCATTCCACCAACAGCCCTCCCCTCTGACAGCTGTCTCTTCTCTGTATCTATGAGTCTGTTTCTATTTTGTTTATTTCATTCATCAGATTCCACATATAAGTAAAATTGTATGGTATTTATCTTTCTCTGGCTGGCTTATTTCACTTAGCATAATACTCTCCAAGTCCATCCATGCTGTCACAAAAAATTAGATTTCCTTTTTTTTTTTTTTTTTTACAGCTGAATAGTATTCCATTGTGTAAATGTACCACAGCTTTTTTATCTACTCATCTACTGGTGGGAACTTGGACAATGTTCAAGCCAAATCTTGGCTATTGTAAATAATGCTACAGTGAATTTAGGAGTGCTTATATTCTTTTGAAACAGTGTTTTGGGTTTCTTTGGGTGTATTTCTAGAAGTGCAACTTCTGGGTCATAAGACAGTTCCATTTTTAATATTTTGAGGTAACTCCTCAAAATATTGAGGTTTCCACAGTGGCTGCACCAATTTCAGTTCCCACCAACAGAGCATAAGGGCTCCTTTTTCTCCACATCCTCACCAACACTTGTTTGTTAATGGATGGCTTTGGCTATTCGGGGTCTTCTGTGGGTCCATATAAATTTTTGGCATATTCTAGTTCTATGAAATATGCCATTGGTATCTTAATATGAATTGCATTGAATCTATAGTTGCTTTGGGTAGTATGGACAATTTAATGTTAATTCTTCATATCCATTGAATGTGGCATTTGCTTCCACTTATGTGTATCTTCTTCAATTTCTTTCTTCGATATCATAATTCTAAGTAAAGGTCTTTTGCATCCTTGGTTAAATTGATAATCTAGGTATTTTTTAAGCAATTGTGAATGGGATTGTTTCCTTAGTTTCCCTTCCTGATAGTTCATTATTGGTGTATAAAAATGCATCTGATTTCTAGGTATTAATTTTGTATCATGGTACTTGACTGAATTCATTTATCAGTTCTAGTTGTTTCCTGTTGGAATCTTTGGGGTTGTCTATGTACAGTATCATGTCATCTGCAAATAATGACAGTTTTACTTCTTCCTTTCCAATTTCAATGTCTTTTATTTCTTCTTGTCTGATTGCTGTGGCTAGGACCTCCAGTACTATGTTGAATAAGAGTGGTGAAACATGACATCCCTGTCTTGTCCCTGATCTTAAGGGAAACACTTGTAGTTTCAGCCCATTGAGTGCAATGTTGGCTGTGGGTTTGTGATATGTGGTCTTTGTTACACTGAGGTATGTTCCCTCTATTCCCACAGTGCTGAGAGTTTTTATCATAAGTGGGTGCTGGATTTTATCAAATGCTTTTTCTGCATCTATTGATACGATTATGTGGTTTTTATCCTTCATTTTGTTCATGTGGTTTATCACATTTATTGATGGAACAAAAATCTATGCTACACGGTGAAAGCAGTCATAACTAGGAAATGCATAGCATTAAAGGCCTACCTCAAGCAACAAGAGAAATCTCAAATAAACAATCTAAATTTACACCTAAATGAACTAGAGAAAGAACAACAAAACCCAAAGTGAGTAGGAAAAAAGGAAAGAATAAAGATCAGAGCAGAAGTAAATGAAATAAAGTCTAAAAAACAATTCAAAAACTCAATAAAAACAAGAGCTGGTTCTTTGAAAAGATAAACAAGATTGACAAATCTTTACCCAGACTCATCAAGGGAAAAAAGAGAGAGGACCCAAATAAATAAGAAATTAAAGAGAAGTAACAACTGACACCAAAAAATAGGACTGTAAGAAAATATAAACTATGGACCAACAAGTTGGACAATCTGGACAAAATGGATAAATTTCCAGTAACATACAGTCTTCCAAAACTCAGGAAGAATCAGAAAATCTGAGTAGACAGATTACCAAGTGAAGCAGTAATCAAAAAACTCCCAAGAAACAAAAATCCTGGGGAGAATAACTTTACAGGTAAGTTTTACCAAATATTCAAAAAAGAATTAACACCTATCTTTCTCACACTACTAATAGTTTAACAAATACAAAGGGAGAAAAAGCACCCAAGCTCCTTTTACGAGGCCAGCATTATCCCAATTCTAAAACCAGATAAAGATACTACAAAGAAAGAAAATGACAGGCCAATATCCCTGATGAACATAGATGCCAAAATACTCAATAAGATATTAGCAAACTGGATGTAGGAATACATTGAAAATACCATACACCATAATCAAATGGGATTTACTCTGGGGATGCAAGGTTGGTACAATATCCATAGCATTGTTGCTGTTACTTTGGCAAGATGCTAGTTTTCAAGTTTCATGTAATATAATTGATGCTCTATTGTAATGTTAAGAAAAACATAGCATTTCCTTCTGAAAAGAAAGAATTCACATGCTTTTAAATCTATAATACTGGCCCTGGCTGGTGTGGCTCAGTGCTTTGAGTGCCATCCTGTGAACCAAAAAGTCACAGGTTCGATTCCCAGTCAGGGCACATGCCTAGGTTGCGGGCCAAGTCCCCAGTAAGGGGCACGTGAGAGGCAACCATACATTGTTGTTTCTCTCCCTCTCTTTCTCTCTCCCTTCCCCTCTCTAAAAAATAAATCAATAAAATATTTTTTAAAAATAAATCTATAGTATTGTATTTATAAGGGTAATTAGTGCAGAAATAAATGCATCACATCAGTATGTTAGATATATTTTCAGTAATACAAGAATATTTTCAGTAACTTCATTTTATGTTTTTCCAACATAACGTAGCTCAATAGTAGAAGGCGAAAAATGTATTGTGAAGTTTCTTCTAAGGCCAGGGTAGGCCCAAAGCCACTACTAGGGAATCTGTGTACAGAATGTTTTAAAAAAATGTAAAGGTGGAGGAGAGGGAAAACATTTCTTTTTGAAATGTGACAATATAATGTTATTTCTAATGGGGAGCTATAAAAATTACATTTTGTAGAATTAGTGAATATGTATGTGTACAGTAGGGCATTTCTTCCAGCCGTATTAACCCAGGATTTCATCCAAAGAAAACTTGAGGCTGAACAGGTGCAGCTTTCTAAGGATACAAAGCTGAATCATCTGCATCTGTAGTCATGGCAATTGAAAAGAAGACAAGGTAAGAACCACATGCGTTTAAGCTCATTGGCCTTAGACATTACAAAGTTACCTTCCGTTAGTTGGTAGGAGCCCTCTTGTCTGAGACCCTTAGTTGTTTGTTTAGTCCAAAAAGTCATTTAAAGCAGGGTATTGTGAAAAATAATAACATGTATTCTTAGATATTTTATCTGAAAATGTATTGTTTATTTGCCAATTTAATGTAGGAACTAGGCCTCTCTACCTTTTCAGTGTAAGCCTTCTTAGCAGTATTCTCTAATTGTCTTTCTTGTACAAATCACATGTATTACATGACATAGTTGTGAAACAGCAATGCAGAAGTCATGTAGATTTTTACTGTATCTTCCCCTAAATGCCAGCTAGAACACTGATATACATGGATTCCTAGAACACTCACCTAGCGGGAGAAGCCTGTACTACAAGGGTCCCGCCCTCCAGAAGATAATTCCAGTTTTTGGGAGGTCCCCCCTTGTACTGACTGGTTATTAGCAAAGCATTTTATCAGTGCCTCTGAGAGCTGAGCTGTATTTTGTCATTTCACTTCCTCGTAGGTACTCATTACCTGTACCCTGTATCTACCTATAATCTGCTTAAATATTTTCATTTTTCTCCTTTATTCTCAACGTGTAAAGGTAAAGGTGGACAGGATAGGAATTTAAGTGGTTGACAAGTTTTGGTCTCAAAAATACTTTCTTCAAAAAAACAGATGACCCTACTTTGAAGATTCCTATACCACTATTTATTTAGGTTGGTTTGCTTTTTTTCCTTTTTTGTTAGTCTAGTGTTTAAGATCACATTAATCACATTAGTTGGATCACTAATAAAATATTGAGAGAACAGGAAAAGTATTTATTTGTATAAATAATTTGGCATGGTTTCAAAAATTTGAAGTTTAAAAATGAGTAACTTTTTTCTTTTTCCACTTTAGCATGATTTTAAGAAATAAATATAAGTAGTGTTTTATTTCACTCTCTATTTAAAGCATTTTTTGGAAACTATAATGTCTGCATTTGATTAAGTGACAGAATGGAGCTTCAGATAAAGATCTGGCCATGCTGCAATCTTTTGTTGAGGTTAATTAATCAACAATTAGTGTTTCTTTAAATTTACATCAAAATCAGTCTTGTTTTTGCTTCGTTATTTTGCTTTATTCTTAAGGAACACCTGAGGAGGTTTTATAATTTCTAACTAGATTTTCAACTTCATTTTGTTTGAAGGCAAATAATAGAAAGCAAACTTTTTAATTTAATTTTTTATTTACTGATTTTTTTAGAGAGAGGGAGTGAGGGAGAGAGAGAAAGAAACATTGATTTGTTCTACTTATTTATGCATTCATTGGTTGATTCTTGTGTGTGCCCTGACCAGGGATCAAACCCACAATCTTGGCAAATCGGGATGAAGCTATAACCAGTTGAACTACCTGACCAGAGTTCAAATTTTTAAACTTAAATTGGACCTCAAATTAGCCCTCCTACAAAAATAGGCCCACACCTCCAATCCCATACCCCTTCCTCACCCCTAAAAAAACCTGGAAGAATGTATACTCAAATGTTAGTAGTGGTCATCTGAATAGTCATTTTACCTTTGAGCATTTCCTGTATGTTTTAAAATATCTACAGTGAACATTAATTAGTTTTCTTACCAGGAGGGGAAAAAGAACAGTATTTTAAAATAACACAGTTACTCTATGCATTGGAAATACATAGTAGGCCAAATTTGTGATACACCTACCACTTGTATTAGTCTTCCAGGGCTGCCATAACAAGATGCCTCTGACTGGGCGGCTTAAACAACAGCAATCATTTTCTCACAGTTCTGGAGGCTGAAAGTTCTAGGTGTGAGCAGGTTCACTTTCGAGTGAGGCCTCTCTCCGTCACTGCAGATGGCCCACCCTCTCGTGGTGCCCTTACATGGACGGCCTTAACGCTCTGCTTGTGCGTGCCTGGCATCTCTTCCTCTCAGAAGGACACCAGTCATACTGTGTTAGGGCCCCCCCATGATTTCATGTAATCTTCATTACCTCCGTAAATGCCACATCTGCAAGTACACTCACCCTGGGGGTTAAGTCTTCATCATTTGGCAGCAGACACACTTCAGCCCTTAACACCACTAATTCCTAGCTAATCTAAAACAAAAATCTCCACCTCAGAATCACACATGGAATTCAATCCAATATGAAGAGACTTTAATAGCAATGTCGGGGCCGGGGGTGGGGGATTTCCTCTACCCTTTTAGATTCTTCCTCCCAGCTGGTCTAAATCAAATCGACATGAAACAGAAGAAAATCAAATTTAATTACATGTGTATGTATGGGAACTCCACACACAAGAGAGGTTCAGAGACACAAAGTTAGAAGGAGGCATACATGACATTCTGAGCAGGGGCTGACATAAGGAAGGTGCCTGGGGCTTCAAGGGGAGGCCGGGCTTTGCAGGACGAAAGGAAAATGAGATGTTCAGTAATTCAAAGTTGGCCCTGCCCTACAGATAGGTTGTAAAAAGATAGGAAAAAAAAGTTATTTCTTTCCAAGATATGTACAGTGATGACATTTCTGTGTCAAACTCTCTTAAGTAAAGGGGGAGAAGATGTGTAAGGTTTATGATTGCAGAATGAAGTGAAGACAGTTGAGATTATTAACTCAGCAAAGAAGGTCTGGGACAACACTGTTCTACAGAGTCTTGTGGATTTTCCCACAAGATTATTTGTTTTTAATATTAATTTCTATATTAATTCTAACAAAATTAAATATCCTGTCAAAGATTTTAAGATATTCTTCATGTTTACTTTGTAGATCTATCAGTTTTCTGGAAACATTAAAATGCTCAGAAATACACTTTTTTAAAAAAAAGTAATTTCTAGTGATAACTCATTATGGGCAGAGTCCCAAATTTAAATTCTTTAGAGGAGAGGTAAAAGTTCCTCATGAGCCCACAGGACCTTAATGGCCTTCAGCTCGCAGTAATTCACGGGCCAAAGTGGCACATCTTAGCGAGGCCTGTTCGGAACACAAAGTGTGCTGGAGAGTTAAAACCCTCGCACGGCTAATTTAGGAAAAAACGTAGGGAGTGAGAAGGGGAAAGGGCTGTACCACCTAAATAATCACTTGACTTTTCTTGCCCCACTTCACATATGCTTCCTCCGTGTGCCGTCGTTCTGCAAACCTGACATTGTCTAGTCCAGGCTGTGACTGCAGTGTGGACCACTCCACTGCACGTTAGGTCACATCAGTGAGTGCCAGAGCCCAGCCCCATTTACAGGGCAGCTGATGAAAGGTTAGATGTGGCAGCTCCACCATGATGCCGTTTTTCTCCACAGAGGCCCACTTAAGTGGCTGTCCATGTCCCAGAAGTTTAACCTGAAATTAAAACACACACGTAAACGTCTCCAAGTGTATCTGACTCACCCACTTTATCGAGAAAAGGTGGTTGATACTTCTTAAAAGCATGGTAGAGAGAGGATTCAGTTTTTTACTGTTATTTAGGAGTTCACAAGCTGTTTAATGCTTGACCAAAGGAAACATGCATCCACCTTTCTCCTACGTTATTCTCAAATAAAAGTGTGAAGGGGTTTGGGAAGCAGAATAGCAAAGGTTGAACTAAGTGTCGGAATAGAGAAAATGCAGAGGAGAGGGGCAGAGACAGGCCTCTGGAGCCAGTCAGCCCAAATCAAGTTCCTGCACAGACACAGAACATTCGGTTCCTCTCCCTTACCCAGCTGGACTTCCCCCCCCCAGATTTCTGAATAACCTCCACTAATCAGCAATGTTTACCTGTGGCCAATTATCACTGTAATTGTTTTATACCCTTAGTCTTATACTAAGTGAAGTTAAATAAAGAGTTTTCCACATAGGTGGAAATTTGACCCATTTAACCCATAGGTGGTGATTTTGACCCATTAAACTTTGTTTATCATGTAGAGCAATATAAAAACAAAATCCATTAACTTTTAACTAACAGCATTAATGAGGGCCAAAGAGAACATTGATCAAATAAAAACTTCATGTCATACCCAGGCCACTAAGCTATAATTAAACCTCAGATTTGAACTTCATCTTCTTTGCTTCCTGATCAATCATAAGCACTAGAAATGAAATATGAAAAGATGATGCAAGGAGAAGCATATGGATGACTTGCCTCCAAGGAACTTGTCAATTTCTTTAAAATACGCAATGCAATTTATCAAAATGAACTCCAATACCACACCTAGTGGTCATAACTTTTAGATTAACCACTAACTCTCTCCAAAGTATTTTATGAACTTAAAACAGTAGGGCCAGGATATCCTACTTTTATTCAGACGTGTTCTGGGGTGAGATGTCAGGGGAAGGATCTGAATTCCAGTTTTATGACAAGAATCATTTTGGATGCATACGGTAAACTTGAACAACACAGAATGGCTGTGAAGAGGAATATTTTACATTGATGTGCATGGAGATGATGTCGCTGTTTTTGTAAATTTAGTTTTCTTAGAAATGAAAGAAAATGTTCAAACATTCTGGCCAAACATTGCCATTGATGAAGCTCATTTTAAAATTACTCCTATAGGTAATAAGAGGAGCACGTAAAGGCTCTCCTTGAAGTTACAAGTGTTTTCATCAGGATATTCTAGTCAACAATTTAAAGGAACAATAAAGATAACATTCCCTCTCACCTCTGTGGATGCTAGAGTAGCTTTGGGTTCACCAAGAAACAGCTCTCCAGAGGCGGGCCATTTGAAAAACACGGCATAGACCAATTTTTCCTTAGGTTTGCATGTGTACCTGGTTAAAAGGGGGAAAAGGCATGGTAATATTTCTCATTATTTATGGGTCAAGTTTGGAATTATTTAGAGATACTTCCATTTGGTAAATATTTATAATGTCTTCATTAATAAAGAGAAGGAAAAATAGCCCCATGGTAGTGGGAAAAGCACCCAAAAGGATACTGATCCCAATTCCAGTTGGGGGGGAGGGAGCTGCCCGTACCACAAAGCAATTCTCAGACACCATCTGGGGGTCTTACAATTCCACTCAATTCTTACACTATGTACCCAGAGACAGTGTCAGATTCTACAGGTTTAGAGTACTTGTGGGGACAGTGACAGTAAACCAGGGCTAAAATCTCCAAGGATTTTAACAATGGACCTGGGAGTCTATTGCAGACAAAACGGGGGTTCTGCAGAAAGTAACCACACAGGATGATCTGTTCCTGAATGTGAGCAGGTGGTAGTAGCAGCCAACACCCAAGGCATGGAACTTGTTTAGTAAAAGGTTTCCCTTGGCTGTAAGCAAGCCCTGTCTATTATTTTTGTGCATTTAACACCTAGTTAACACATCTTTCAAATAAGCGTAAGCACCCTCAAGAAAGCACATAATCTTGTTAACTTTCCTGTAATCCAAATCCCTGCCTTGCTCTCTCCCACCTTCAAATACTCTTCCTTCCATTCCCTCCTTAATTCCAAATGCATAAAAGAAACTGCAAGACGATCGATCCTTCTCAGGAGCATTTGAGATCTTGCTTCCCAGAAGTTGTCAACAGTTTTGGCTCAAGAAACTCATTAAAGTTCTCTGTAGGTCTGGGTGTTCCTTACTTGGACACTTACAGATGCCTGCTGCAAGGAGGGGGCCCCACCGATGAAACTGGAGCGGAAGAGTGCTCCCCGCTCCCAGAGAGGAGCTGGGAGCAGGGCCACCAGAGGTTGAACCATTGGCAGGAGCCAAACAAGGGCTTTACAGGCCTGGTTGAATGAATAATATCTTGGTTTTATCTTATTTAAAGAAAATTTAATGGAATAACAGTTAATGATTGTGAAGTCCCAGATCAGACACCATACTCTCAAATAAAAGCACAGAAAAAAATTCCAAAACCAGAGTTTGACAAGCCTCTGTGAAATGAAGTCTCAGTACTGAGTTTTCATTATGGCTTCTCACAGCTCCAAAGTTCTGAAATTCTGCAATTCATTGCTTCTGTCTACATTGCCTTAGTTTCTTTTCTTCAGTGAGCTGACAATTTTTTTGTCATGTCACATGAAATCAAAGAAGAACATTAGTCTAATCTTTGGATCTATTCTTGGTCAGGCTATACACACTTTGGTGGCAGCACAAGGTAAATTTTCAGAGCTTCACTCACGCTACTTTACGTGTGTATAAGACCCCACATCAGAAGCCAGTACACACGCAGAGTCTGATTCAGGTACTCACTGGCCCACAGAACCTTCCAAAACTCAGACAGAAGCCTAAGTCAAGGCTTTTAAAGAAAAATACAGTAAAGAGAAAAATTAGCAAGTTAAGATAATCCATTTTAAAGAAACTTCAGGTTTAGATTTACTTGGATACTATGAACAGGTCACAATTTTTTTAATCAACTAAATGCTGTAACTGGAGCTGATTTGTAATATTTTACTGCCCTTCGGCACCTCTTGCTTGCTAATCTGGTGTGATACAACACCTGCAAAAGTGAGACATTCCTTAGCAGACTAAACAGAGGCTCCCTTTTGAATCAGCTGCTCAGGGTTTTCCACTTTTCTAAATGACTTATAATTTTGTAAGAGTTGACTGCTTTCCACTAAAATTTGTCCACCATTAGGAGGTGTTTACAGATGATTTAAGCTCGATTTGCTAAACAGTAAGTGTTCCAGAACATGCTAATGTGCTCCCCTCCCTTCTCTTTACAGTAAATAAAGTTCGGGAAGTGTTTAGACAGACAGGCATTCATCCAATTTCCTTTTCTATCCTACTGTTTTCTTTCTGTCTCTGAGAAAACCTAAGTGCCTTCTTTGCTCGAACAGCACTTGGTAGAAGAATAACTTACCACACATCTGGGGTGACAGTGTCATTCTGAGACCTCCAAGTGCTGGTTTCATAAATGGCTTCCCCGTTGACTTTCAGCCACATCCCCATCTGCCTTAATCGCTCCTCGAAAATTGGAGAAATGATGCCATCTCGTGTGGGTCCAATATTCATCAAAAGATTTCCTCCACATGAAACTGTTTCTACAAGTTGCTAGAAAAAAATATGTTAAGAATGAATAGAGTTCTTAAAGAGAGAAAACAATTTCATCATGAGCATACCAACGTATCGTATGTATGGACTCACATGTGCATATATGGGCACTATCTAGGAGAACCAACGTGGAAGGCAGAACAGGTCCTGTGTTTACAGGCTCTTGAGCGATACAAGTAGTAAAAAATGATTCCCACAAACCCACCCTAATTAAGAATATCCCTATAACTATTATAAGGCATTTTACTGCACCTTCACCAATTCTTCAATTGTAAGATAGTCACAGATCCCAGCGTTCCTCCGATAGCCCCAGGAAAACTTGTCTATTGTCATGCAGTTTTCCCACTTATGTGGCAAAAGATGTCCAGGGTTGTAACGATCGCTGCAGGTGTAGTATCCGCCATGTTTACAGATGCTCCCAGCTCCCCAGCGGTCATTGGTGACCACGGTGTCCCGCACTGGGCTGAAATGAGAAGTATACTTTTTTTATACAAAAAGTAAACATTTTTTTAACAAATGGAAATGTCACTGAACAGAGGCCTGACTGAGGCACCCGTGAAAATTCACCATAGTGTAACATAACGCAACGCCCATGGTTTGAAGTTAAGTAGACCTGGGCTGATTGCAGTCTTGTCTCTGTCCCTCCCCTAGAGCAAGTTACCCAATTCCTCTGGGAAAACAATTTCCTCAGCTATTATTAGACAAGTAATAACACGTAGGATACCACACCCAGTGCCCAGCACTTATAAGAGTAGTAAACTATTATTGGAAGCTTTCCGTAACAGTGTGATACCCAACATTGAATGTACATGAAGACATTCATCTCACCAATGACCGAACAATCTGATACACACATTCTAGCCTTTCTCTTCCTCTTACAATTGTGTCTAGTATTGAAAAATCTCAGGGAAGTCAACTGTCACCATCGTGAAATGCACTACAGTATGAAATATCCCTACAATATTATTTATCGTAACAGGTGGTACCCGCAGCACCTCTCTACTTAGAGAGACGGTGTTGGTTCACAAATTGAAGTGCATGGCTCCCAGTCTTTCTGCTGGAAGGAGTACATGAACAACCTGTTGTTTTTAATATCAAGAGAGCTGTCCAGAGTACTTGCATGTGAGCCCCCTGGGGCTCAGGGAACCCAGCAGACACTTCCTGACTTCATAACACAATACCCAGTATCTTCTGTTGTAGTTACGAATGTAAATTTGTTCCACACAGTTTAAGCCTGAGAGAGAGCTCAGTCAGAACCCCCTGTTTTGAAGAGGACAGGCTGGACCTTGCAGCAAAGCAATAGGAAAGAACAGGAAGACTTGGGAATGATGGTGAGAAAAGCAGACAGACAAAGGGGACACGGAGCAGCAAAGGTTAGCAGAGGGTAAGAGGGTAAAAAGCAGCAGCAGTCAGGGAAGTTGAAAAGCACGTAGTCGGAACCAGTCATGAATAAATAGAATTGTCCCACAAAAGGAGATGAAAGTGGGGACCCACAAAACTCATGTCTTCAAAATTCTGCATTCTGTGATTTTCAGTCTGATTTCTAAAGCAGACCTTTGAGTTGCATTCCACTCCTGCTTTGTAACTCTTGACTATTTTTAGTAAATATTAATATGTCTCATAAGCCTTGTTTATAATGATTTCCTCCCCCATACCGTACATGAGCCTGAAAGGAAATATTTCAAGAAGCAGGGGAATGAAATGCGGCCCATGCACTGAGCACGGTTAAGGTCACTACAGCAACCTCAGAGCACACGCGCCTTTCATTGTACAGCCAGGCCAAGAAGCCCGTGCTGTTCCAGTAGCCGTCGGGCGCCCCTCCGTCGCCATCCGCCCACAGGACCTCCGGCCGGTACTTGTTCACCAACTCCCGGAGCTCGGGCAGCGTCTTCGACACTGGAAACTGCCGCTTCTGGAATGAGCTGGATTCATCATCGAGGAAGAGCGGGTGAAACCACTCAAAAAGGGAGTAGTACAGTCCGAAACGCAGGCCAGTCCTGAGCCTAATGGCCACCTCGAGTTCCTTGACGACATCCCTCTTCGGCCCCTCATCCACGGCGTTCCAGTTCCACGCGTGCTCGGAGCCCCACAAGGCGAAGCCTGCACAATTATGTTAAAAACCTGTGTGAGAAGGTTCGTGGAATTATTGTAGGTCAGTCTCTACAGAGGCCAAAACAAATTTGATCAAACGTGGGATATAGAACTAACTGCCTCTACAAGCATCTCTTACGACATTTTTTTTCATAGTATATATTCTGCTTTTATATGTAAAAAAAATGAGAATTTAAACAAGGTATAATGAGGTTTTTAAGAGTAACTCTCAGGCGACCCACAAGGTCTGTATAGTCTGGTCTGTCTCCTGTATTTCCCCCCAATTTGGAATACAAGCTCCCTGGGGACAGCATCCCACCTGCTGGGTTCTCCGTGAAGTCCCGGCCAACCGCGAACCCTGGGTCTAACGTGAAATTAACGCCAGGAGGTCACAGCTAAGATTAAAGTCTGTTCCCTGGCTTTAGGATTATTTATTGGATTACAGTGTGGTTCTTAGAACACTGGCGATCTACGAGTAGCAGCAAATCTCCTTTAGCCTCATTATTCGTTGAACCGGTGGGGGAAGGGGTTGGCGTAGGGGGACGTAAGAACCTAGTCCTTGCTAGTAGTTCTGTACTTGACAATACTACACCCACCGTTTGTAATCCCAGCCCACTCTAAAGTCATAAGCTTAGACGTTGCTCCTTAAATTACCGTGAATTACCTACCAACTAAATGAGTACGAAAAGTAATGTCTACCATTACATAACCACGGTGAAACAATTCATATTTTTAAAGGAACTGGCATTTAGGTTGCTGGTTGTTCTGTCTGAAAATATTAGAAGTGTTATGTAAACTGATATACTTAAAAAGTCATATAAAAGTCTCAACATTTTTAGTTAGTGCTTAGGAACATAGGTACATTGTTATTATCCCACCAAAATCTACAAGAATCTCTGAGAATAGACCACATAAGGCACTTCTGTTGAAACAATTAACTCTTGTAAATTAAGACAAATCTAAGATGGACGCACTCTTTAGATTCATTTTTAAGACACTTTTAAAAGAGCTCACACTTGTTCCAAACATGTCTGTGCTAAGCTTCAGAGCAATGTGGATATTTAAACTCTTATGCAAAATGTCTCCCCTTGACGGGCCCTAAAGTCAGGCAGCGATGAAACCAGGCCCTAAAGTCAGGCAGCGATGAAACCAGGCGGGTCCTCAGCGGGTGTCACCCACATAAGCCCCCACAGTGCTCTCCGCCTGAGCCAGCTCGGCAGGTCTTTCCCAGGTCTGACAACCTGGGTCCTAGGAAGTTCTTCAGTGTGAGCTTCAGCTTCTGTCCTCACAGTATTATTGAGTTGTTTTCTTGTTTTCAATAAGCTCCCTACGTAATACTTTGTGCCATGCAGCTTGGAGAAGTTCCTAGAGCAAGAAATAAGCATGTTCACAAGCAAATACCCTTCATAAATATTCAGCTAAGCAGGAGAAGCATTTATTAAAAAAAAAAATCATTAAGCCACTAGAATGTAGCCAAAGAAAAAAATATTCTAAAATAATTCCGTATTTGTGGTTCTGGTTGTTCCCTCCTACCCCCCTCCCCACCCCTGAAGAAAGCAATGGCGCAAAATTTCCTACACTGAGACAAGGGTGGGCTTGCAGAGGAAACTGTCAAATGAATTAAAGGGAAGTTGGGGAAGTAACAATTTATCGATGCTTTCTTGATTTTATAAACTCTTGAATGGTGATGCGTGCAAACAATTCTACTAATCTGAGACCTCAGTGATGGCCCACTTCACTGGGCCACAGGGTACCCAGTATTTAGCTAAACCTTATACTTGGTATGTCTAAGGGTATTTCTATATGAGATTAACATTTAAATTAGTAGACTGAGTAAAGCAGATTACCCTCCCAAATGTGGTGGGCCTCATCTAATCTGTGGAAGCCTAAGTAGAATAAAAAGCTGAGTTAGAAAAAGTTCTCGCTGTCTGCCTGTCTTGAGCTGAGACATTGGTCTTCTTCACCTTTGGACCCAGACTTGGATTAGAACCTACATCATTAACCCTCCTGGTTCTCGGGCCTTCAGATTTGGATTGGAACTACAGTATCAGCTCTCCTGGGTCTGGACCATTCAGCCTCCATAATTGTGTGAGTCAGTTTCATACAATAAATCTTTTTATATCTATTATACTTCCTACTGGTTCTGTTTCTCTGGAAAACTGACTAATATAGCCACTATGTCTCCTTTTAGCTATTCGTCTACCATCTCTGACATTTCTGGTCACCATTACATTTCCACAATCCTTTTTTTCTTTCAGATAATCTGTGTCAGTTTCTTCATCAGCAAGTTGTCTCCCATTTGGCCATGTAAGAGTCGGCCAAAAGCACAACCCCGTGTGTCAGTAATGATGCTAGACTACAGCAGCAGAGCCCCATGGTGCCTTCCCAGAATGCGTTATAGAGATGGAATGAAAGGAAAGCAACGACTCTAATTCCAGTTATAAACTGTGACCTGCACCTCACATCCCACTTCCAATAGCTCTCATCAAATTTTGGAAATATTGTTAAATATGCATATAACAAAATGTGATCATTTTCACTCTGTTATGTGGAGGGTATGATCTTTCTGCATACCAAATGCCTCTTAATTGGGTGGAACATGTGGTCCCTTAAATTACACGCAAAATGTCAGCAGCCACTTATGGTCACTCCCAAGAGAAAACTCTGATTTCATGTGGACGACCTTGCTTTAGTTTCTTCTTCCAAAAGAACTACTTTACATTCTATAACCATCATCCATGTTTGCAAATGTTGCTCTCACTTACCTTCATGATGTTTGGAAGTTAAGACAACGTATTTGGCACCAGAGGCCTGAAAAATATCTGCCCACTGGTTCGCATTAAAAAACTTTGCTGTAAATAGTGGCCCAAAATCTTCATATTTGAAATCAGGAGGGTAATTATTTTTCATGAAGTCCACAAACTTCGGTATCTTTTCCTTTTGCCAGTACCACCTGAGTGGAGGAACAGAGACAAGCACGTGAGACATACAAACACTTGAAATAATCGTGCCAGCTCTCTTCCCTACGCCCCCCTCGCTCAAACACTACCCACATTCCCCTTCTCACTTCCCCATCAGTTTGACTTTTCCTGAAAGAAAGCTTACGTAAACCAAGTTTCCTCTCATCTTCCACCTAACCCTCTGTGAAATCCACTCAGCGCATAAACTAGAGCATTCTAAACAACCCAGCCATACATTTGCTATTAATTCCCCACTTTTAAATTGCAACAGGTAGTACGTATCTTTGTAACATAAGTGAGGAAGGCTTCAGAAGGAAAACTAAGTTCCTAGAACATAACATGGATCTATTACATTTACTAGCAGAGAACAGTTATAAGAAGATGCTATTATTTTAATGTATTGACTCAACCTTCAAGGGTTACTTGTTATACGCATTTATTCTGAGCAGTAGGGTCAAAACTTCCTAAGCAAGGCCCCATGAGGAAAACACTATCAAAATACAGTGAATTTTGCTATGTACAATGTGCACTTTTTTGCCCAAATTTTTGAGGGAAAAATAAGGATGTGCACTATATATACATGGGCAACACTAATTCCATATCTATGTAAATGTCTTTAATTCTTTTATTTATGCTTTTGTGTTGAAAGTGTAACTCTAGAAAACAATAACAATATCCACATGCACAATAATACCCTGCAATATGATAATCGGTTTTGTTTCTAAATATAAAATAAATACTTTAATTAAAAAATTAAAACAAAAGGTTTTTCCCAAAAGTTTGGGCCAAAAATGTGGGTGCGCATTATACATGGCAAAATACAGTATATATTTTAGATGAACATAGCAGTAACTATCCTCATGACACAGTCTCAAGCCCCATCTCTGGCCCATCTTCTACTCTCTCCGCCTCCATCCTTTCATAGAGTATTTCTATGGGATGAGCAAATCCATAACCAGCACTACGTCCCCACACATGATCAGGAGGTTCTTCCTGCTGAAAAGCCTCCATTGAAGACATCATGTGTCCCAGGCCCTATTGTTTGTCTGCTCAAAAGTCAGATCCATAATTTCCCAGCTGCCACTGCAGCTCAGACATGGACACGTGACCCACGCTGATCAGTGGAATTTAAGGGGAAGCCGACTTGGGAGATTCCAGGAATTAAGAAGAAGAGACACTGGGCTTCCTGCCGTTGGACAAGGTTGTGTGAAGTTATGGCCAGCCACCATCATGTGACCAGGAAGGATGGAGTCAACAGGCTAAGTGTGATAGAAAGAGCCCATGTCTTTGATTTCATCAACGAACCAACTAATTCTCCTTATGTATGATAACAGGCCCCTGTTATGTATGTTTTATTTGGATTTTCTATGCCTCGAACTGAAAGTATCTGGATTGATCCATGACACATATTTACCTTTTAAATGGAACTACAATAGAGAAACTGGGACAGTCAGAAAGTTGAACAAGAATTAGGGACTTCTATTTCCTCCCAGCACAGTCTAACATGAAGCTGTATTCTCCATTTGTCTAGAGCCACTTCTCAAATTTCATGCTGATAGACATGAAAAGAGGCACTTGAAAAGTCTACCACTTACATTTGGTTTTGAATTGCCATTAAGGACAGCCAGACACACTCATCACTACTGTTAACTGCCCCCGAGTCAAACTGTGATGAGTTTAGAAAAGGCACCAAGGAAACCATGATAACGAGAGAATCCTCTACACTACAGCGCCAATGTCCTTCCACCCATCAGAAACACACTCTACTTTGTTTTGATTGAGAAGTATCTTGATTGTTCTTGGTCACAAAAAACAACCCTGTGTCCATTTGTAGAAAATAAAAAATTTACCATTACACAGAATAAAGTTACTAAAAACTAGCTATTTGTGACAGAGCACACTAGTCTCCATAAGCAACCATCAAATACTCTTCCAGCACCAAATGTATATTTACCTAATCACCATGGTTGAACAAAATGATAACCTAAAATACAATGTATTATATTTAATAAAAGAGGAAAAATTCTGTTAATTTATGTACCTAGCTAATCTGAAACATTTCAAAGAACCGCCAAATGCCTCATAGCACAAACCTTGCAGATAAAGATTTATGGCATCCTGAAGTAAATGTGTTTGAAAATACATGGTACAAAAAGAAATATATGGTATGGTGAGAAAGAATCCCTTGTTTACAAGCTGATTTCAAAAGAGTAGATGACCAGTACTCCACAGGTTACACAACGGGCCTAACTTAATAAGAAAGGTCACTGGCTGCAGAAAGTCAATCTCTTTGTAGAAACAGTACAATGTATACTATACAATGTTGATACAATATGGGGTTTATACTATATACTACATAAAGTGTGTATTAGATTTTATGTGCACTATATAATATGTATAGTATAAAAAGTTATACACTATATAATATATACAGTATATAATAGATTTAAATACTCATTGCTTATTTTTATTTTACTTAGGAATATATGTATATATGAGAAACACATATATATTTGATTACATTTCAATCTTGAAGAATTTAACACCTGAAGTAATCAGGAAAGGCACGTGAAACATTTCAAAGTTGTAGATTACATGCCCATTTTTACAGAGATCTCAAGGCAAAAAAATCTAAAGAGCAATTTTTGTGCAACACCTTCCATAGAGTAGTCTATTAATAATTAAACTTTTTTAAAAATTAAGGTAACATTCTAGAACCTTTTTTAAAAATCCCTAGAGGTACGTGGTAACATTTTAACATTAAAGAGCCAATACATGCCCAAATGAGCAGACCTTTCCCATACCCCTGAATTCACATTTTAACCCTACCGCACGTCAGAACGACTGAAAATGAGCAGGTAGATGGGACATGTGGGGAGTCTCCAGGGACAATTGAGGCCCAAGCATCAATGCTTATCATTGGACCCTACACAAGTCGATGAATTTCTGCTAGTCTAGATGTTTGATGGTTACACCGTATGTAATAAATACAAGTTGGTAAGTGCAACTATCCAGAAGCTGGGAAGTCAGAGCCGCCTTAAGTGTCTGACAATTAACTGCAGTCACGCGGAGGAAAAAAGCAACGCTCTTCCAGGACGAAAGCTTCCACAATAAGGCATTTAACGTGGATAAACCACTAGGAGAGGAAACTGCAAGCGGTGGCTGGGTCCTGGCTGGAGGCCCAGGGAGAAAAAAGAGGGTCAGAGGATAAACGGATGGAGGCGCACTCACCAGAACCATTCACTCCCGAAACTGGGCACAGAGAACACGCCCCAGTGGATGAAGATGCCAAACTTGGCCTGATCGAACCACGCGGGCAGCTGTCGCGCGTCCAGGGACTCCCAGGTGGGGTCGAAGCGCGTGGCGCCCGGGGCAAGACATTGCGCAGGCAGCGGCAGCAGCGGCAGCAGCAGCAGCAGCAGCTCTGGGAGCAGCGCGACCCCGACCCCTGGCAGCACAGGGACCGGCATGTCCCTGCTCCGGCGGAGCCCTGCCCGCAGGCTCGTGTCCTTCCGCGTCCCGGCCAAGAACGCTCCGCCTTGATCACCTGACCAAACTGTCAGGGAGAAAGGCCCGGTCCAGGATGTCTGGGCGCTGGGGGGCTGCCTCGCTCACTGGCGTACCCAGTACATTCCACTCCTAAGCCGGCACTACGGCTGCTTAACTAAGGCTCCGGGTCAGTCTATCCGTTTGGGAACAGCGGCGAAGAATGGCACCGAAAACAACCCAGATCATTCTCAGCTTCTGGGTGCCTGAGACTGCATCAGGTGAAACTCCAAGAGTTTCTAATTCAGGGTGGGCCTCCATAATGTGCATTTCAAACCAAGTTCTAGTTGCTGCTCTTGCTGATCCAGGCGCCAGCCTCTGAGAACCATGCACTGGAAACCCCGGTGACCTAAGACGGGTGAAACCAGTGTGGCGAATGTTGGAGAAACCTGCAGCCTTGGAAAAGAAGCCAGAAACTTGGCGTGCTAAATCAAGGCGCAACGCCAAAGCTCACGTCTTCGGAGTGAAGCCAGAACCCTCACCCCTTCTGCCCCTGTGAAACATCTCTCCTCTTTCCATGGGCCGGTTCGAATGTCACCTCCTCCCAATTTTCTATCACCTCCCTCTTACCTCCCGACGGTTTACTCCCTGCTGTGCGTTCCTATTAACATCTGATTCCAACCTCTAAAATAGGATTCCAAAGATGGGCTTGTAGTTAGGAGGAAACAGATCTCATTTCTCGTCAGGCTGTGAGCTTCCGGAGGGCAGGGGTAGTGACCTTCACTCCTGTCGCCTGCGCACTCAGAGCAGGGCCTGGCCCGGGGCAGCGCTCACAGCATGTGTGTTGAAGTCATCCCGTGGGTTTGAACTAGCGGTCTAATTATGAAGCGTTGTAGAAGGACAAAGAAGATGAGGACCTACAGAAACTTCAATAACCATGTTTTGCCATGTATAATGAGCACTTTTTTGCCCACATGTTTGAGGGAAAAATAAGGATGTGCATTACACATGGGTAGTACTAATTCCTTATCTAGGGGAATGTCTTTAATTCTTTTATTTAGGCTTATGAAATTAAAAGTGTAGCTCTAAAAAGCAATAATGATATCAGTATGCGAAATAATACCCTGGAATACGATAACCAGTTTTGTTTCTAAATATAAATTAAAAATTTGAATTAAAAAATCAAAACAAAAGTTGGTTTTTTTTTTTCCTGAAAGTTTGGGTCAAAAAAGTGGGTGCGCATCATACATGGCAAAATACAGTACTTTGTGGCCCAACATTGGGATTTTTGCTGCTTGAACTCTGAGGCTGCTTACAGGACGTGACTGTCTGCAACCTGGACTTGGAAACTGCTCGAGGAACCAAGGGCCTCTCTGTCTGATTTCCGCTGGGAGGTCACTGAAGCTTTGTTCTACCAGCCTGAACCAGAACTGGGCCAGTAACAAATGCCTAATCACACGCTATCTATTGTTTTCCTCTCACAGCCCCATTTGCTGACCACTGAGTCAGCTGCCTGTTGACAGCCCAGTTGCCCCTGCCATTTGGAAAACAAATAATTTAAGTTTGTGGTTTTGTTTCCCCTAGCAACCCATCTCTTTGCTACAACTTACACCTTTAAAAAATAATCAAACAAAAAACAACCTGTTCTCTCCCCCTCCCATCTCTGTATAGGTCTTCAGTTCATACTGAGGGCTAGCCCCTGGGTTGCAAATCATATATGGATAAAACTCTTAATATCTTCTGGAATTTTTGCTAACAAAGGAAGTGACACTAAGTGGCAGTTGGCCTCACTCTCCGATCTCTGCAAAGACATGGCAGTAGCAGCTGCCACTGTCACCCCAGGTGTAAGGGCATTCACGCACTTGACACAGTGTAACAACTGCCCAGGACCACAGCTGCACGATACAGCGCCCTTCTCACCCTGCCCCCCGCCCCCTCAAGGCGACGGGGCTCCTGGCAGAGAGGGATCAGGGAACCCACTGACCATAGACGACCAACTGCAACAACTTCAGTTAGTGACAAAGTGGATGCAGATTTTTATTATTTAGTCTTTGATCCTAGAATGATCTAAGGACTTCAGTGGCCAGTGAACCCCCAGGGCACATTTTACCAAAAAAGTGGACATTTTAGTCACTGCACCTTGACATCCCTTGAAACAGAGTTTTGTTTCAAGGGATAAGTAGAAATAAGTGGAAATAAGTGGAAAAGACATTTGTCACAGGGACAATGAGATTGTGATCTCTTGAAGGGACAATAGACATAGCTAAGTGACAATGCAGCGGTGGGCCCTGTCTTCTCATCAGGCATTTGCCCATGTAAACCCCAAAATTTTGAAAGACTCCATTTTCCAAACAAGTTATTTATCATTCAA
Organism: Anoura caudifer; assembly: GCA_004027475.1. NCBI lineage: Eukaryota > Metazoa > Chordata > Mammalia > Chiroptera > Phyllostomidae > Anoura > Anoura caudifer. The sequence continues at coordinate 248,689 of PVKU01000202.1, read as the reverse complement.
TAAATTATTTATATTTTCATGTATTTTGGTTAATCAGACCTTCTGATATGCACATGTCATTTATGATTTCACTTGAAGGCAATGACATTTTTTTAGTCAGTAGGTGCCATCTTAACATAAGATTAAAATGTCTGTAGGAAATACTGAAATACTTGCTGCTTCTGGTCTCCCCAGCAAGAGGGGGCAGGAGGCCAGCCTTGGCCAGCCTCTTTGGTGCTGCAGGAGGAAATCATCATGCCACTGCTGTCCTCTCAGGGCTATCGGCAGCTGACACCTGAGTGATGCTCTCGAGAACACGTTCTGTGTCTCTGAGCGGGAGATGGAGGACTGCCAGCCACCCGCCTCAGCAGTTACCAGAATTCCTCTGAGGTGGATAGGGAAGAAATGAAGCATTCGCCTCACAGAGGACGTCAACACAGAGTCCCTTTCTGTAAATGCAGAATGGCACTCAAAACAAACTGCACCCGATTCATTCTTTATATGGCAAGAAACCAGCTCTGCGGTAAAACAAGCTGATGATGTGGGGAAATAAAATCCTCCCTGTTGCTGGCCTGCAGGTGGGCAATAGAAGGAGGAATTAGGCAGGGGGGCCACAGGGTTCAGGGCAGGCAGGAGAGCAGCAGGACACGTGGTGTGAGAGCACAGATTCTGCCCCCTGGCACCAGATTCCCATGCCAGCTCCTTCCACTACCACCAGGCTGTGTGATCTTTGAGAGCCACTCAGCATCTCTGGGCCTCAGTTTCTGTACCTATTGGATGTGAAAAATAACAGTACATCGTCTCCTAAGGATTGCTTTGAAAACTAAATCATGCAAAGCACATATTAAGCCTCGTCTAAGTGTAGGCTAGTATTATGTATATTAGGTAAATCAGGGGAGGCCAAGGGATGGGCATTTCTGTCTGGAATCCCACTGAAGATTCCAGAGGAAGCCACTTAAATTAACTTGTAAATTTCACTAGGTGAAGTGGTGGTGTTAGGTGAAGGGAGAAGGTGCTTTTTAGCTTTCCCCGGTGACCTTGATACTTAAGCGATACACACAGGACCCAGAAGTAGCTGAGACCCTACCAGGAAATCTGGTCTGAGTGGTTCCCTGTGGCCGGGCCTCTGTGCTGGGCATATAGAGTTCGCAGCTCCGAGGACTCCAGCATACGGGTGCCAGCTAGGGCGGGCCCAGCACAGACCAGATCGTGAATTAGAGCAGCTTCAGGCTCCATCTGCAAACACCAACAGGGGTGTGGGGGGAGTCCTCCCTCCTGCCTGGTGCCGGCTGAGCGCATTTGTTTTCCTGAGGGTAGAATCTGCCTACAGAGATCATCTTCTTCCGGGAAGTCCCTTCTCCAGGAGCAGCCTGGCCTGACCTTAACTGGTGCCCGGGTTCGCAGAAGTTGCACCGCTGCCACGCAGACAGTTTTGTTCCCACTTAGTTTCACTGAGAAGTGCTGGCTCTGAGACAGAGCGGCAGGCTGGGGACCGCCTGGCTGCACACCGACATTCGCGGCCGCTGGGCACTGCTGCCTTCACCGGCCCTTCCCTCTTCCAGAAACAACCCCACACGCATTAAGAAGTATATGTCACGACTATGTTGGTATAAAGGCAAATATATTACTATTACACATTAAAACACTTTCTTTAACCTAAACATTCCTTTTTTCCCCCCATTCAGGCCTTAGAAGAAATTTTAAACGTTCTGTGGCCTCTGCAAGTACCGTGGGCCCTGGGCACTGCGCCTGCTGCGTGGAGAGATAAGTCTGCCCTGCAGAACTCGGAGACACAGGATAGTAAGCACTAAAAATACACAAAGAGATTAGATGAAATATTCATATTAATGTGAGCCAGGCTAAGTGCATTAGAATAGCAACAACGGAGTGTGGTAATCATGAAAATGCCATGGTTACAGAGAGGTGGTTTTTTAAGGTGGGGGTATATAACATCTAGCACTTACTATATTCTGAGCACTCTTCTAAGTATTTGATGATGTATATACACGACATATATATTTAATTATGGACATAAAATTAAATCTCCTCATAAGACATTTCTATTATCTCCATTCTACAGATGAGGACAAGGGGCACAGAGAGGCTAAATAAGTTGCCTAAATAGACTAAGGCCCCTTTTTTTTAACCATCACACTAAACTTCAGTTATTATGTAAATGAAAGCACTGTATTCACTCATTCATTCATTTAGTCATTACTCCTGTATTTGATTAGGTCAAAATATATTTATCCAGGCCCTACTCTGTGCCAGGTACTGAGCTGGGCCCAGCAGTTGCAAAGGCAAGAAATGAGAGCCAACTGCATCCTTCATGTGGCCTATGTGGCTCGTTCTCTAGTGGGGGACAGAGACATCAAACAGATGCCCACCCACCTGTAATACTGCAGACTAAACACTATGAAAGCATATGGCCTGGGACCTGAATCTAGTCTTGGATTCAAAGAAGGCTTCCTTGGGGACTTAAACTTTAAACTAAAGTGTCCTGGATAAGTTAGTTAACTAGGTAGACAGACAGTGGGGCAACGGTGTCCCAGCAGAAGCTAACAAAATGGGTCAGGTGCCTGGGATATAATAAAACCAACCCTCAAGAAGCTTCTGAGAACTCTGTTTCGCTCCAGAACTGGAGTCCACTGGGAAGAGAGAAGGAATCCACAGCGATAAGCAAGGATGGAGCGCTGCTGTGTGAGAGAGGTGTGGCATGGAGTGATGGGAGGGAAAGTACTGGGGGGACACAGGTATTCTAAACAGTCATCTGGGGTAAGACCTGTAAGGAAGACTAGAGAAGCCTCCAGCAATTTTTACAAGAGGCAGGCAGAGCATCTTATGCATTTTAGAGCCCTGAGGGATATTCACCACAGTAGTTGATGACATTAAGGATATCAAGGATCAGTCCTGTGGATAGTTTAGCAAAAAGAAATTGCTATGATCTCGTAAGATGACCAAATCTTCCTGTGAGGCTAAGATAAGTAAGATCTATACAGCTATCAAAGATTGCACCATGACCCAGCGGTCAAAAAGAGAAGCAAGTGTGTGCAGTGGTGAGGTGATGGCTCATCTGAAGAGATGCCACACCCTACAGATTGGCACCAAGAAGAGACCCCTTTCCCGTATTTATTATCTGTAGAATCTCTTATCAAGGAATAAAGATGGGAGCATGCCCAATAAATGTGACTGCAATTCCCGGAAGTCTCCAGACGGGGGCCACATTTCCGTTCTCCTCACAGCACATTCTCTTCACTCCTGGATATGGATACCTCGACAAGGTGGAAAGAACTTCACTCATTCTGTGAAGACAGGGAAAGCCCATATTATTATCTGACCACAGAACTGCTCAAATATTCATTGCAAAAAGTGAAAGGCTCCCTCAAATATCGGTATCAGATCTAGTCTCTATATTTTGCTTCCCCAATGTTCTTCACAGAAAATCAAACTTTAAGCCATGTAGTTATTCATCAACAAGTAAAATAGGCTTAGAAAAAAATGAAATATTTATGACAGTTTTCCAGACACTACTATGAAATCTTCTGGCTTGTTTTAGAAGGCAGGTTCCGAATTGGAATCCTTGTACATCAGCAACAGGACAACGTAACAAATGAGGAACTTCCAGGAAGGCCTTACTTTTTATGCAAAATGTTGAACTATAACCTTCTGTGCATGGATTCATCCTCAGGATTAAAAGGGTTTTCCATGTACTCTTTTTTTTTTCTTAAGGGCAGGATTAATCTTGTCTATATTTAACATTTTGGTATTTGTTCATTGTGGTTTATTTGTTTTCATTAATTCTGCCTCAAGTATTCATGTTCTTGGCAAAAAAAAAACCCAAAATATTAATATCTCCCCTTTTCCACATAAGTCCTTGTAGGCACTCTTGATATTAAAAAAAGAAAAAGAAAAAAAAAGAAGTCCAATTTCCACATCCCAGTGGGGAGAGCCCTGGTGTCGGACCACCCACACTGCCTGGCTTCTTGCTGCTCTCCTAGCTGCTTGTGAAATTTGCAGTGAGCTGCTCTGCGGAGCTGAACAGATGACCCTGGTTCTGGGCTGTGGTGCATCTGGGGCCGGCTCCTGGGTCCTCCAAGGGAGGATGCTTCCACCCTCTACTTGCCACCGGCTATCAGGTCCCTGAGAGTCCAGGATGACTGCGGGCAGGCTCTCACCGTGCTCTGCTCTCCATGGCTAGCTCCCTGCCTTCCCACAGTGGCTACCTCCTGCATGCCCAAGATGCCTGCATGTGGCTTCTAAAAGTGGTAATGCTTTCCGTTCATACACAGTGGAAGAACGCAAAACAGTGTTCCCCCAGGGATATCCACTCCTAATCCTCAGAACCTGAGCATATTAGGTTTCCTGGCAAAGGAGAATACAGATTGCAGGTGGAATTAAGGTTGCTAATCAAGGTTGAAATAAGGAGATTGGCTTGGATTACCTGGGTGAGCCCCCCAAAATGTAATCATAAAGATCTTTAAATGGGGAAGAGGGATGCAGAAGAGCCCCAATCAGAGGGATAGCATCATGAAAAAGATGTGACTGGTCTTGGCTGGCTTGAAGTGGAGGAGAACCGTGAGCCAAAGAACGGCTGCAGCTTCTATCAGGGTGTCCAGGCTTTCGGTGCCTCTGGGCCCCCCTGGAGGAAGGAGCGCTGTCTTGGGCCGCACGTGAAATACACAAACACAAACGAAAACTGATGAGCCAAAAAAAAAAAGGTTTTAAGTAAATTGATGATTTTGTGTTGGGCCACATTCATAGCCACCCTGGGCTGAATGCAGCAAGCAGGCTGCGGGTTGGACACCCTGCTAGAAGCTGAAAAGGGCAAGGAAATGGATTCTTCCCTAGACCTTCCAGAAGGAGCGCAGCTCACCTTGGCTTCAGCTCAGTGAGGTGCATTTTGGATTCCTGCCTTCCAGAACTGTAAGATAACAAATTTATGTGGGTTTCAGCCACTAACTTTGTGGTAGTTTGTTGTGGCAGTAGGAAGAATCTAGTACATCCAGGTGGCCTCCCTAAATTCCTAGGGCGCCCTTGCCTGGCTTTTCAGGTGGTAGCTCTCCGCAGTCACTTCTCTAGCCTGCACAAGTAGCAATCTCCCAGAGGACCTTGGGGCCCAGGTCTGGCTGTCCAAGGCGACAGGTCTCTGTGGTTAGTAATGTTGGCTCACGTGAGTGGCATCTCTCTGAGTGCCTGGATGCCCATGTCCCTGGGGACAGTTCTTTGAGTTTGTACCATGGGCCATCTCCGGAATTCCAGGGGCTGGGTCGTGACTGTCTCTGGAGCCTGAGCCCTCCTGGATTCAGAACCTCTGCTCCCCTTTTCCTCCCAGGGAATAAGGGCTCAGTACCAGGAGTAGGGACACTTTTACTTGTAAACCCTCAGAACTCAGAGGGTCTCACGAACCCTCTCTGATGACTGCTTTCAAGCTGGCCACCGATTTGCTGAAGGAAGATTGCCCTTGGAGCTGCCGGGAGGCCCCGCAGCTCATTCTGCAGAAGGTTACTTACAGCAGCATCAAGTTTCTCCATCGCTTAGGGGCACATCTACCTTTCTGGGGGTGGGAGTAGAGCTGAGTAAAAGATGCCAGATACAAAGAGTTCATGCAGTATGTCCATTTATGTAAAATTCCAGAACAATGCCAACTAGTCCATAACGACAAAAAAGCGGTTCAGTGGTTGCCTGGGGCTGTGGGCAAAAGGCGGGCTGGCCTGCAATTCAGAAGCAGGAGGTGTCTTTTGGGTGATGGAAGCTGTCAGTGCCTTGATTGTGACAATCTCCCCGGTGTGTCTATCCATCAAAATCTATAAAGGTGGCCCTGACCAGTGTGTCTCAGTTGGTTGGGCACCATCCCCCAAAGCAAAGAGTTGCTGGTTCAATTCCCAGTCAGGGCACATGCCTGGGCTGTGGGTTCAGTCCCTGGTCGGGTCATGTGGGAGGAGTAACTGATAGATGTTACTCTCTCACATCGATGTTTCTCCTCCTTCTCTTTCTCCCTCCCTTCCCCCTCTCTGAAAATAAACAAAGTCTTTTTAAAAATTTATAAAATTGTACATATAAATAGACACAATGTATTGTGTGTAAATTGAACTTCAATGAAGTTGATATTTTAAAAGGGATAAGGTGTATTAACACAAGGAATATTAAGAGACTGGTTAAAAAATAAACAAAAGTTTGTCCACAACACAGAGAAATAGTTGAAGATTTTTCTTCACCCTAAAACTGAATATTTGGTGTTGCTAGTATGCTTCCTGCCTGAGGTTTAAAATTTTTATTTTATTTCTGTTATCATCTTTGATAGACAGGAATGATATTCTACCACAATATGTCTTTTTCAAAAAGCAAACACCTGGTGTTGGGAGAACTGGACAGCTGTGTGCAAAAAAAAAGAAACTCGAACACCAACTTACACCATATGCAAAAGTAAATTCAAGGTGGATAAAAGATTCAAATATAAGCCGTGACACCGTTAAAGTCCTAGAGGAGAACATAGGCAGGAGAATCTCAGATATTTCACACAGCAACATGTTTACTGATATGCCCCCTAAAGCAAGGGACATAAAGGAAAGAATAAACAAATAGGATCTCATCAAAATAAAAAGCTTCTGCATGGCTAAAGAAAACAGTATTAAAATAAAAAGAGAACCAACTGTATGGGAAAACATATTTGCCAGTGATACCTCAGACAAAGGTTTAATCTCCAAAATACATAAAGAACTTACACGACTCCACTCTAAGAAGACAAGCAACCCAATTAAAAAATGGGCAAAGGACTTGAACAGTCACTTCTCCAAGGAGGACATACAGAGGATCCAGAGGCACATGAAAAGATGCTCAGTATCACTAGCTATCAGAGAGATGCAAATTAAAACCACAATGAGATACTACTTCACACCAGTCAGAATGGCCATCATAAACAAAGCAACAAACAACAAGTGTTGGAGAAGTTGTGGAGAAAAGGGAACCCTAGTGCACTGTTGGTGGGATTGCAGGCTGGTACAACCACTATGGAAAACAGTGTGGAATTTTCTAAGAAAACTAAAAATGGATCTGCCTTTTGACCCAGCAATTCTACTGCTAGGATTATATCCTAAGAACCCTGAAACACGAATCCAAAAGAACCTATGCACCCCAATGTTCATAGCAGCACAATTTACAATAGCCAAGTGTTGGAAGCAACCTAGGTGCCCATCAGTAAATGAATGGATCAAAAAACTATGGTACATTTACACAATGGAATTCTATGCAGCAGAAAGAAAGGAGCTCCTACCCTTTGCAACAGCATGGATGGAACTGGAAAGCATTATGCTAAGTGAAAGAAGCCAGGAGGTGAAAGACAAATACCATATGATCTCACCTTTAACAGGAACCTAATCAATAAAACAAACAAACAAACAAGTAAAATATAACCAATGACACTGAAACTGAGAACAGGCTGACAGTTACCAGAGGGGAGAGGGGAGGGAATTTCAGGAGGAAAAGGGGAAGGGTTTACAGGAACAAGTATAAGGGACACATAGACAAAAACTAGGGGCCGGTAGAAATGGGAGGAAGGTGGGGAGGGCTGGGGCGGTGGGCTGGGATGGGAGTAAAAGACAGAAAACTGTACAAGAACAACAATTAAAAAAGGAAGAAAAACCTTAGAACAGAAGGATGGATGATTTTAAGATAATCATTAATATCTATATCACATCAAGAGCCAACTTCACAGTTAAGAGTGAAATTCTAGAGGCATTCCTGTTAGAATTGGAGGGGGGAACTATGGTATTTATTATTATCAACTTTGCTGAAAATTCTGGCTAAAATAAACATATGAAGCCTAAATAAAAGTATTATTATTAGCAAGGAGAAATATCCCCCCTCCTTTCCTCCTGTCCTCACTCGGCCTCTCCCTTCTTTGTAGATGATATTATTGTAGACTTAAAAAAACAACAACAACAATGAGAGAATCAGCTGAAAATGCTTCGAGCTAAAAAAGAATTCAATAAGGTGCTAGGTTACAAAGATATAAAAATCAATAGCTTTCCTGTATGCACAACTGGCTTGAAAAAGGAATTAAAAAGCCCATTAACGACAGCAACAACAACAAAAAAGTGAAATAGAAACTAAGAGGTAAACGACAAACTGGGCAAATACATTTTCTGCAAATATGAGAAAAAATCGCACTCTTCTCGATCTATAAAGTGCTCACACAAATCAATAAAGCTAAAATCCCCACAGAGAAAGGGCAGGAACAACCATTTCACAAACAGGAAAGACAAATGGCCAATAATGAGATCAAACAGGTGTTCGAAGCCACCAGACTTTTAAAATGCTAATTAGAACAACAGATGTTTACCATTTTCTTTTTTGTCGATCTAGAACATGTTTTTAAAAATTTTATGGTCACAGTTGGCAAAGCACGATGGGTACCCCCAAATACTGTGAGCGGGGGTACGAATTTTGTGAGCCACAGTGTAAGCTGCATGCAATATTTCTGGAAAGCAATTTCATTTTTTGTTTCTGAATTGTTTGACGTGACAGTTTTTTGTTTTTTATGAAGTCAAAGCAAAAAACAAAGGTATTTTTCTCTGTAATTTTTTCTATTACTTTCATTTCTAGTACTTTCTAGAAAGTACTTTTCTATCTCATATTTTCTTCTAACTTTTTTATGGTTTGTGTGCATTTCTTTTTAAATTAAACTCTTTAATCTGTCTCTATGCAGTGTATCTTTACTAGTGATGTGTCACAGGAAGATTTTAAAAATAGTTGTCAAATACTCTGGAAAAAATTCAAACACTGTTTATTGATGGATTCCCATTGATCTGTTATAGTGCCTTTATGATGGACTGCAGTTTAGATATATTTGATTTTTAGGATTTCATATTCTGTTCCGTCGGCGTAGTCATGAGTAAAGTGACGTGTGGTTAGAACGGGGACCCGTGGCTTACCCTTTTCTGCGTCTTTGTTTCTCATCCGTACAACAGTGTGAACAGGTTTGTGTGCGGGTGTATTGTGTTGTAGCGGCACATTGAACACATGCAGCCTGATGCCTGGTGCGTTATACACATTAAATGAACCTTAATATGCCAGCACCACTTGTTTTAGTTGTTATAGCTCAGTCTCGTTTTAAAACTGTTGAGTAAAACAAGTCTTTCACATTTCTGCTTCTTTAAAATGTCTGCTGATTTTCCCACTTTGTTTAGTCAAAAATCTTGGCGTGGTCCCTGATTCACTGCTTTCCCTCATCCCCCACCTCCAAGTCAAAAAAAAAAAAAATCCAGAAAGATTTTAAAAATACAATTTAGATATGTCACTCTCCCCCGTAAAGTCTTTCAGGGACTTCCTTCCACCGGAGTTAGCAGAGCATCTGGATCGCCCTCACCTCCCCGAGTCGCCCGTGCACCTCCGCCCCCTTGCTTGTTACACCCTGGCCTCCCTTGCTGCTTTCTGTGGTCATCCTTCCTGCAGAGTGCTCACATCTGCCGTCCTGCAGCCTGCGGTGTGTCCTCTGCGCTCTTGGTCCCTGTGATGCCTCATCTTCCAGGTCTGTACAAAGGTCACACCTTCAGAAAGGCCTTCCCTGGCCATGCTAGTTAAAGGACCCCCCTTTCCAGCTATTTCCTATCACATCACCCTATTTATTTTCTTCAAGGTATTATAACTGTGAGGAATGACCTTGTTTTTGTGCTTACTTTTCTCCAGTCTCCTCTGCTGCCCTCACTGTGTCTCTGTGAGCTCCTGGGAGTCTACCCCTTCCCTGCTCACTCCCACACAACTGGCCTTCAGAACAGATGCCCCCTCCCATGCGTTTCTGAGGGAGAATGTAGCAGAAAACTTGTTGAGAGGTTACATTGCCTTATTTCTCCACAAGGCCTTCTCATCAAGGAATGAAAGGTAATTTTTATCTACTTCTCTCCCTTTCGGGGAGTTCAAGCTTAAAAACAAACAAACCAGAAATTCCAAGTCTCAAGGACAACCCCTAGCCTCTTCTGTTTGTTTGAGGCCCCCTCCCGCCCCCATGCAGCTGGAGATGCATCAAGAAGGGTTAAAAGATAATTTTGTGTCTCCTCCAGAAGCGTAGGCCTTTGCTTCATGGGAACCAACGAATAGCATTGGAGCATCTTTTCTGTCTTTGTGTGTGAGCAAAGGCCTCCAAACCAGAGAAGTTTCTAAGCACAGAACAATGTCTACACAGGTCTCTGCCTGCTGCTCGTCTTGGTATGTTCAAGGAAATGAGACTGGATTGTCTCCAAAAGGAAAGAAAGGGAAAGCAATTTGGTGGGAGTTTATTTATTTTTTTTTTTCTCATGGGATATAATTTCCACACAGTAAAATACTCTCTTTATGGCATACAATTCTATGACTTTTGACAAATACAATTGTGTAATCACTGCCACAATCAAGTCATAGAACAACGCCATTAGTCCAAAATGTCATTCTTTCTCCGCTCCCTGGCAGCTACTACTCTGTTTTCTGCTCTTAGAGCTTTGCTTTTTCCGAATATCACTGAAGTGAAACAATACTGTATGAAGTCTTCTGAGTCTTCCTCCTATTACTTTGCACACTGCTTCTGAGATCCTTCCATGTTGTGCATCTCAGTATTTCATACATCTGCATTGCTGAGAGTAAGTTGTGCATTGTATGAAAGTACTTATTTGGGTCGTTTCTAGTTCTTGCAGATTATGAATAAAGCTGCTAGAAACACTGGCTTTCAGGCTTTTGGATGAACATCATTTTTTATTTCCCTTGGATACATACTTTTGAATTGGATTGCTGAGTCACAGTGTGAGTGTCCATTTCATTTTAGAAGGAACTGCTAAACTAGTTTCCCAAGCGGCTGTGCCTTTTTGCATGCTCGCAAATTGGTGTTAGTGTTTTGAGGGTTGAGTTGAGGGGGATCCTATCCCCAGGTGTGCTGGGTATTTCTAACCTTTTAACATCTGAGTGATGGGCTCCTTAGCACCTCCTCTAACAGACAGTCTCTGTGGATTCAGGACGTGGGAGAGGGACTGGTTGTCCTGGATACTACATGCCTTGGAAGTCTAGGTGAAGGACCCTAGAGCTGACCTGGGCAACCACTGGACTAAGAATTAGAACAGTCTCCTCCTGTCTTCCTAAAGCCTTAAGCACTAAAATTCTTGTTTGCTCCAAGGAGAAGGAATTAATTCCAGAAAATGTCTTTGGGCTAACCTTTATAGACAAAGCTGAGCTGGGTATGATTTCTAGAAACAAAGAAATATACTACATATTGCGAATGTCTTGGAGTATCGTATTGAGCTTCCAGCATATGCCAGTCATTACCCTCAGCACTTTATATACGTTATTTTTCAATCCTTAAAACAACCCAACAAATTAAGTATATGCATCACTTAGATATCAGAATTGTTGCAAAAGATAATGACTCTGATCCTGTTACCACTCTGCCACAGCCTTTGACAGACTTCTCTGTTTCCCGTCTCACCACTTCCCAACTCTCCCCCAAGGGGCCAGACTCACCTCCTTACTTCTCTCTACTGTTTCCTGCCCCGGCCCCTGAACCTGGCATTCCCTCTGCCTGGGATGCTTTTCCTGCCTCTTTCTCTTCTTCATCCCTACCCCCTTTTAAAATGAATACAAATAAAGGTGTTCACAGGACCATCAAATATCAGATAAGAAGTGTGGGCCATCAAAACTATTGCCTCTTTCTTATTGGTTTTTTCTTTTCTTTTTTTTTTTTTTCAACGTGACCTTAAATGCTGGCCTACTTTTACTCTATTGTGGTCCTTTAACTTCATTTCCTTTGTTGTGAAGCCCTGTTTATTACCTGGATTCCTTGCCTTTCTGTTATTTCATTTTGATCATGTATGTCATTCATTCTGACCTCTGCCACTTCCTTTCAAATATTACTTTGATTTCCCTTCTCTCATTCATGCTGATTTTATCTACCTATATTAAGGAAACAATATCGCCCATGAAAGACACTCATTTCCAATGCCTGGATTTTAGAATCATTTTTCCTGAAAAACAAATTTATATGGTGTTTGTGTGTGTGATTTACATATGAAGTCTGATAAACAGAACTTTGTACAAATGTTATAGGAGGGGAAGACAGCAAAATAAAATCACTGTTATAAAAGTAATCCAAGTTAGAAAGGAATTAGTATTGTCTTCAAGAAATGTCTTCAGGAAGTTTAATTCTAATTCGATCAGCACACCTGTTTGCATACCAATCCTGTCTAAAGAGTGCGTGGAAGAAATACTGATCGGTCACAAAATATCCTTCAATTCCCTAGTGTGTCTAGTATTAAAAACTATAAGTACCTTTTACTCTGCATTAAACTATTTGAATAAAAATTCCTCCTTCCATAGGTTAAACCATAATATGCAAAGAGCCCTTCACCTTGGCTGTGGCTTTAGGAGAGGCCCACCTGGCCCAGTGAGGGCAGAGGAAGATGCTGGCCGCGGAGCAGGTAGATTCCACACCTCATCCACAAGCTCCTGTTGAAAGCAGAGGGTCCGAAACCCCAATGGGCAGATCAAGCTAATTTGCATTTATGAAATGAATGATAAATGAATTAATACATTTTCATTTATATCTCATTCATTATATCATTCATTTTCATGTGTCATCTTACATAAATCATAATTTGAAGAAAATGATAAATAAGTTATTTTTGGTGTGTTAAATTACTCTTACAATACTGGAATTAAAAGTAATCTCTTTTTCATCTTCAGTTTTTATTTCTAGTGTTTCAGAAATAACATTTAATGAAAATAGCAGAATAAAAAGCAAATCGAAAGTATCTACAAACATTTCATTTTAAAAAACTGAACCATATGTCTCTCTTTTTGTCAGTCTGTCAAATAGCTTATGTTTATTAAGTGCTGGGCAAAATATTGTCCTCTGGGCCAAGGGACACCTCTAAGGAAATAGAAATCTTATAGCAGGAGTGAGACAGGATAAACAGAACTGGAAATAAACAGAACCCCAGACAAATATGATTACTAATCATTTTAGGATTGCACACCCATAATGCTATTTGAAAAGTGAATACTCATCCACTTCTTGTCTACCATTTCAGGCTTAAAATTTAGTCCCTCACCCCACCCCCATGACCTCCTGTTCTCCAGACATGCATGACAGTGTCCTAAGGACACTCCTTCAAACCTTTGTGTCCTCACAAACATCATTGCTCAGCCTGGATGCTTTTGCGCCTCAGATGACACTTCCTCTGAGAAGCCTTCCCCTCAGGCAAGTTCGGTGCCTGCTCCTCAGGGTTCCATGGCACTTTCCATGTACATGTCACTTTTGCCGCTTGCCGTGAATTGCCCGGTAATTATTTGTTAATATCTACCTCCCCAAAGAGACTTCATTCACTGATTCATTCATTCATTCAACACACAGCAGTGCTGGGAGAACATAGGCCGGTCTGGGTACTTCGGGCCTGAAGCAGTTCTCAGGGAGTAGGAGAGATAGGCTAGCACCCCGAAGCTGCTGTCTGGTGTGAAAAGTGACAACAGAGGCACACATGGGACATTACAGCCCTGCTCAGGAGGGGTCCTTGCCCGGCTTCGGGGTGGGAGAGCTTCATGGTGAGACACTTGGCCTGAGGCTGAAGGCTGGGTGATGGGTGGGCAGAGAGGAATGAAAGGTGAGGAATGATGGTCCTGTGAGAAGAGGAACAGGAAACTACAAATATGCCTGCATGCCCGAGAGCAGAGTATACATCCGAGCAGCAGGAAAATCGATCGGGGCTGGGCAGAGAAGGCCTGACATGCCACACTGAGAAATACGCCCGCAAGTGTGTGATGTGGATACTTGTTTACGGAGGGGAAGTGAAGTCCTGTGAGCCTTTTGGAAAGATTATCCTGGGAATGAGATGTGGGCAGAGCGAAAAGAAGTGAGCCTGGAAATGTGGCAGTGGAGGAGCAGGGAGGAGGCTGGTTCTCAAGATACTTATCTCAGAAGGAGTGTGGACAGAACAGGTTCGTGGAGGAGAAGGACGAGTTCAGCCCCGGGAAGGCTCACCGCCAAGGGTGGAGAAACCCAACCTTACAAAGAGAAGCCCAGGAGGCAGAGGGACATTTGGGATCCTGAGACCAAGAGAGAAGTCAGGACTGGAGGGAGAGATTTGGCAGGCATCTGTGCAGAGTTCAAAGCTCAAAATGAGATATCCCAGAAAAAAAAAATATGTCTAGTGTGAAGAGGAGAGGGTTAGTGCTGGACCGCTGGGGAATATTTGGTAAGAACAGATGGAAATAAGAGGGCCTGAAACGTGAGTAACAGGAGGCAGAGAAGCTCCAGGGACACCCGGAGAGATGAGTATCCCAGAAACCAGAGAAGCAGAGTACAGAAAAGGAGCAGGTGGTCAAGGGTGTCCAGAGTTTCAGCCGGGACAGATTAAGCCCAACCTGAGAGACCCCCAGTACATTTCACAACTAAGTACTCAAAAGTGATCTTGGCCAAAGCAACTCCACAAGGTACCGAAGCCAAAGCAGTCACAATGCAGAGAGTAAAGGATGAATGGACAAGGGGAACTGGAAGCACGGGGGACCAGCCAGTGGATGCTACTCTCTCCTGAAGCTTGACTGTGGAGGGGAAATGGATGGAGGAATATAGGGTTCAAGAGTTCGTTCCTGGAGGGCGTGGAGCACCTAGCACACAGTACCTGGCCCACTCAAATATGTATTCACTGAATGAAAGTTGAAATGATAAATTGCTGAATAACTGAATAAGAGAGCCAGGGAAGACTTCGTGTGTTCTGAAGTATTTAATTACTTGTTCATATTCAGAAGAGATGGCAGAGGGAATGAACAGAAGAAGCGAAAATCAGGAGGCCTGGAGGATGGTGAGAGCCCTCATACTGTAAGCAATAGGGAGAGGAAGGTGGGCTGAGACCATACACAGGGAAGAGGGATTTGGGCTCCAGAGACAAGGCAGCCTAAGGGCGGGGGTCGGACGAATGCTGAGCAAACGGACTCAGGAACAGAGACAGCATCACCGGGCAGTACGCAGGAGAGCCAGTGGTGCTGGGAGAGACCATTGTGACCCAGTGCTGATTATTCAGGGGTGGTGGGAAATCTGTCTATGTGTCTTTTCAACCCTATCAACGACCTATCTACTAAAACAATGCAAGTCAACGCTGTGACTCAGACCTCTTTTTTTTCTGTCCTAAACACCACAAGATAGCAAGAAAGTGAGGTAACCTTTGGAGTGGTGTGAATTTTAAAAGGTGAGAAAGCAGGAAATATTGCCTGGCAAGACCAGGCAAGTGTGGCTCACTTAGTGGAAATGAACCTGTGTTTGCACAGTATTCACAGCAAAACTGGAAGAATCGTGCCCTCCCCACGGAGATGCTGCGAGAATTGCAGGTGGAAGCCCTTGTAAATGATTAAGGGTGAGCTGTTGTTATTAGGGCCTGGTTGCTACAAAGGCCTTGGTGGGTGTGAATGTACCGCTCTAGCTTGCACCCCTTATTTTAGTCCCTCCTTTCTTCACCTCCTCCGCTTGGACGGCTTTTCTTATTAAAAGATAAACTATGTGCAGTGTCTGACACAGCGCCTAGAATATGGGTGTGTGTGTGCCCAGACAGGTGAACTGCTAACCCTGCTCCCCCATCACCTCTTCCTGCTGCCCATCTATGACCTACACTCGACCCCAGGACGTCTGCCCCTTGCCACGAGCTTCCAGGAATAGAGACTCTTGAGACTTATTTACAGCCTTTTAATTCTGGGCAAGTCCTAACTTGGGGGCCGAATCATCAAACTGATAAAGCTTAGGCTGTGAAATCACCAGCTACACCAGCCAAATCCCCACTGCCCACTTTGCAACCCCCCCCCGCCCCCCCCCCAAGGCAGGGTGTCAGCTAGGCTGTTTCCAATAAGCACAGCTGGAAGGCCCGTCCTTCTGTTAGAAACCATTGGCTCAGACATCAAATCTGTGTTATTTATTCAGTTCTCAGAAGACTAGTCTTTCAAACATGACCTTTGACTCTACCCAGCAGACAGAAATCCATGGGTGTGGGCAACAATGAGAGGGCGAGAAGGACTTTTCAGGTGACAGGCCAAGGTCATCGGACTTAAGGGACTCCAGGCCCTGCCACTGACCCCGCAGCCCCTTGGCCCTGCAGTTTCGCACCTGTAAAGTGGGTATAATCGTTTCTGTTCCACCACCGGGTTCGTGTGTGAGTGTGTGTGTGTGTGTGTGTGCCACGTACACGTGGCATTCCTTGCTCGGCCCCGCCTCCGCCCCCCAATAAATGGAAATGGTGTTGTTGACCCTGACCTTGCATCCCAGCTCCGGAAGCCCAAACTCCACTTCTCTGCAGGCCGGGTGACAGCCAGCCAGAGAGGACCCTCCTGCTGCCACCCTGCAAAGGGCAGTGGCCAGGACCTTGGGGGAGGAGCAGTTGGGCAGGTTCGCGGGCAGGGAGGGCGGCCGGCACAGAGCCCTGCGGCTTTCGCCGGCGGGAGGGAGAACAGGCTGTAGGCGGCTCCTTCCTGTGCAAACTTTTCTGTCCTCTTCCTCCTCCCGCCCTCCCGACCAGCTTCTCGGCGCCCGGCGTCCAGCCTCCCGGACCTTCGCTCTGCCACCGGGTCGCGGCGCGCCCGGCAGCACAGCGCTCGGCGCCGGCCCCACCCCGCGCTCCGGCCGGCACCTGGAGGAGCCAATGGCCGAGGCGGGCAGGAGTGCTGCCGAGCGCCCGCGGGAGCCAGTCGCGCAGGTGGCGGCTGAAGCCTCGGAGCCCGAGGCGTTCGCCCCGCCGCGGGCCCTGCGGCGGCTGCCGGGAGATCCGAGCCCCCGTGGCCGCTCCCAGAGCGACCTGTCGTCGTGCTCAAGCAGGGGCCGCCCACTCCGGGTCCACATCTCCGGCTCAGGTACGGGCGGCTCGGGGCGCTGGGGCCCGGCCGGGGCCCAGGGGAGGGTGGGCGCCGGCAGGGGCGGCGATGGGTAGCGGCCAGCCCGCGGCGTCCTCGGGCACGGGTCTCGCAGGCTGGTGGCTGGAGGAGAGGACCTGGGGGAGGCAGGGGGAGGCGGGGTGGGGGGAGAACGAAGATGAACTGCCCCCCGCCGCCCTCCTCCTAGGTTGCCTGCAGCCCGGTACCCTCTGACCGAGATGCTCGAACCGGGCTGCTGCTGGTGCGCCGGGTGGGCGCACGTCTCGCCGGGGCGAGTGTGCAGCCCGCGGGGTTAGGGAGCGCTCCTGCGGTTGTGCGATGCCCGGAGCACCAGCTGCTTTGGCTTGGCCATCAGAAAGAGGAACCTTCTCTAGGTCTTGAGCGCGACTTTGTCCCTCGGAAGGGTGCGGTCTTCTCCCTTGGGGGGCTGGGCCAGTGCAGGTCTTTGAAACCCTCCCAACTGCTCATGCTTCTGAAATAAACCGTTCTGAGGAAGGGGAGGTGCTGGTCAGAGACCTGGGGATGCGCGTTTTTCCTCCTTGTAAAAACCCATGCAGGTGGTGCTGAGAGTTTGGCCGGCCTGTTTGTCCGTCTGGTCCTTCACTGTTTTGTATAAAGCCTGGAGCCAGCACCTCCGCGGTAGCCCGGCCTGGCATCCGGGCTCCCCTCTGCGCGGTGTGCATGGCCAGTCCTGGGGGTGCTCGGTGCGCGCGGGCAGAACCAGGAGCTGGGCAGGTGCTGCCAGCGCGGGGCTGCGTAACGTGGTTCGCATCACTTAACTTTGTCTCTCATCTTCGGTATTTAAAGTGGAAATGAGAGTGTGGAATTCCCACATGGGGAGGTTATGAGGATTAAATAATTAAGACTTTTTAAATGCTTTGAAACAAGCGTTATCCTAAGAACTGCAGAACTGTTTTTAAAAGTCCACCAGATTTGTTAAGTTTCCACAGATTGTTTTCTATGTAGGGCGGATGCTCGGGAGCTGGCAGCTGGAAGTAAAACTAACACGAAAAGTACCAATTGCAGCTGAAGGCCCTTGCAATGGTGCTCAAGTGCACACTAACCCCCACCTTGACCCCTTCGGGCTCTGGCCTCAAGCCTTTAGGCTCCAACGCAACCTCACTTTTACCTGAATCCGGGTTTCCTGGCCAAAACGGGGCACATTTCCGAGGCTCTGACTCCACTCCGACCAGCTAGCTCAGCTCTCCACCGAAGCCCTCTGTTTCCTAATTCTTGTGACACTTTTTGCTGTACAACATGCATGCTTAGAGAACAGTAAAGGTATTGTTGATCTGACTTTGAGGTCGCATTGGATAAAGCTGGTTAAAATTGTTCAGTACAGGTAATGGGATGTAGGTTGTGGGATCTGTGTAAAGATTCTTCTGCTGAATTCATACTGTGTAAAGCATTGAATGGGAAGTATTTTACCTCTTGCTCTTTATGTCTTGGCCAAACTGAACTTGACCGATGCATAATCTTGATTGAGTTTTACGAAGATTAACTAACTGTTCAGATGACGCTAAAGAGGCACCTGAAAATTAGTCCAGTTGGTGACTGTAGATAAAAGAAGCATAGATTGTATCACCATTTTCCATTTTCATAGAGAGAAATTAAGGTACATACGCACCTCTTAAATGTGAGTGTGCAAAGTGTACGTCATGTGAACTATAGGCTTCATTCTATAATATTATTTCTACTTCCAAGCAATTTTTGTCTTCTGTGTGCTCTTAAAGAACATCGGGAAGTAACAATTTCAGCCAAGTTGTCCCCTGTGCCCCCGGATGCTGACCCTTGTATAGAAGAGTGAACTTCTCCCAGGAGATGCTGTTCCATTTTCAGAACTGAGTCCTCGATTTCAAGAGCAGGCGAAACATGACAAGGAGCTCCCTATACTTCTTAGAGTCAGAAGAAAGCGATCTGGCTCCTCGCAGACACACGCAGAGTATTTCCCCAGAGCACTGTAGCCTCTGCAGCCCGTTGGGATGGATGAGATTTAGCCAGACGACTGGGCAGGGATAACGGAGTCGCCCCAGAGGTGCAATGGGAAGGTTGCACCACCTTGTGAAAACATTCCGTGGCCTGGGGGAGAGCAGTCTAAATTCCAAGCCTTCCCCAGGAGCTCCAGATACCCATGGGCTGTGTCCGCAGCCAGGTTATGTGTGGCCTTGCCAGAGTGGCCCCAGAGCAGCCGCAGCCGCAGCAGCAGCCTCACCTGGCAACGGCAGGCCCCACCCCAGCCCGACTTAATCCCAGTCTGCATTTTACAAGGTTCCCAGGTCTTTGCAGGCACATTCGCATCTGAGAAGCATGACTCTGTCTCTGACACTTGTTTTCAAAGTTGGTTACACATAGGAGTCACTTGGGGAGTGAAAAATAACCACAAACCAAATTTATGGCTGGGTCCCGCCCCAGGGATTCTGATTTCATTGGCATCAGATGCAACCTGGCATTAGGTGATTTGAATGTGTAGCAAAGTTGGGAACCGCTGTTTTGTGCCATATATGTCAATATGTACTGTGATTCCGTGGCTGTGGCCAGGGTTGGCCCAGCAGGTGTAAGACTGATGAATTTGGTTGAGTGCCTTCTCACACCCCTGTTGGTACTTTCTCCTACTACTGCCGCCCCCGCAAGCAGCTTTTCTCACTCCCTTTTTGATTCCAGTCAGCAATTTTCTCCCAAGATTACTTATTTATTTATTAGAGAGAGGGGAAGGGAAGGAGTAAGAGAGGGAGAGAAACATCAATGTGTGGTTGCCTCTCATGCACCCCCAACTGGGGACCTGGCCTGCAACCCAGGTATGTGCCCTGACTGGGAATTGAACCGGTGGCCCTTTGGTTTGCAGGCCCATGCTCAATCCACAGAGCTACACCAGCCAGGGCAAGGGCTAATTTCTAATATTAAGTTAACTACCTGGTGTGAATCCTTGGGAGAATGTTGAGGGGGAGGGGACATCACATTTTGAAATGATTGCTGGCTGGGAGGGAGAAGAAGAGGGGAAAGAGAAGACTGGAGGTGTTCCCCAAGGGCTGGTAAAGAAGAACCTCACTCCCAAACAACCGCCCACCCCCTGCCACCCCAGTCTGTCACCCCACCTCCCACCCCTGCCTCTTCTCTACCCTTATTTTTCCATGAAAAACTAACTAAAAACCTGAAACTTAGCCGTGAAAATGTTGCCAGCTCTGGCAGTAGAAGTCGTTCCAATGTGAAACCTTTTTTAAAGACCTGCTCTGTGCTTGCCCCGAGCTGATGCTGCGGGGCCATCCCTCCCAGCTGTGCTTTAATCACGAGACTTTTGTCAAGAAAAGCACCTCCGACTTCAATGGCTTCTATTAAGCTTGTGGTGTGAGGAGCTGTTTTTTCACAGGATACAGATGCATGTGTGTTGTCAGCAAAACCTTTATGTTGTTTTGTACTTTAAACCTCATTCAAGCCCTGAACTCAGTTGAAGCGTCCTCCCGAACACCAAGCACTTGTGGGTTTGATCCCCGTGGGGATGCTTAAGGAGGCAACCATCCTGTTTCTTTCTCCCTCCACTCTCTCTCTCTCTCTTCCCCCCTCCCTTCTTCCCTTCCTCTCTCTCTAAAAAAGTCAATAAACGTATCCTCAGGTGAGGATTAAAAAAATCCATTCAAAAAATATGAAGAAAGCCAAATATTTTCATCTAAGTGCATTATTTAAATAACACTGGAATTAATGTATAAGTGCTTTCATTGAGCTTAAAAAATGAGTTTTTTTTTTCTTTATAAAAAGTCAGATTCATTTTGCTTTATGTTTTTTTGAATTCACAGTTCTGGAACATAACAAAAGTTCTGGATTTTAAAAATCTAGCATATATCTGTAAATGTAGTGATATTTTGTCATTAAAAAATAAAATCCTGAAATAAGCTTTTGGTGGTATATGGTCAGTTTTCTTAATTTTCCAGACCGATCTTTTCTCGGGTTAGAGACTTTAACTTAGTCAGTAGGTTGTGATGTGCTCTTCAGACAAGCCCAATGTTTAACAAGCAAAGAACCTGAGGATACAACCCAGGGCATATTTCTGCTGGGAGCTTTCAGCAAGTGCTGACTGTGACCTACTGTGTGCCAGGTGCTATGCTGGACTTGTCAGGCCATGGGAAGGCCAGGAGGTGTTTGGTGTCTTCAGGTGACTCTTAGTCTTGCAGCCTGGTTTGCACAGAGCAGAGAACCCTTTGAGCCACCTCACAAAAGGGAGGTACGAATGAATGGCTTTATTAGCTTGATGTACAGATGTCTGGTACCCTGATTCATCCCTCAGCATCCCTTTGCCCTGGTGTATAAGTAACTGCAAATCCAGTATCTTTTTCTTGAGTCTTTCATCCCTAACGTGTTCATTGACAAGGAAGTGAGAAATCTGGCAAACTTGGATGTTCTGTCATTCCTTACCCTCTGCTGCTTGGCTGCTGCCGTGAGGTGCTGCTGTCCAAGGTAGGCTGTGCAGCTGATGGTCACCTGTTCCACTGAGGGAAGTCCTTCCTTGCCCACACCTCGCTGGTGCTCCCACGGTGCCTCTCACTGACCTCCAAGGTTATAACTCTTGGAGTTGGTGCTTGCGTGTTCAGCCATTGTTCAGAAAACATAATGCTGGGCCAGGGTGGCTGGGTCCCCAGGGGCCTCGGTCCCAGCTGGGCTGGAGCTGCCTTAGGTCAGGAACCTGCTCGCTTTCCATTTGCTTTGCTGAAAGTGGTTTTTACCAAACAAAGGCCATCTGGCTCTAAGTTTACTTTCTGCGTGTGCCTATTCACCAAAGAGCAAAGCCTCCTGCCAGGAGTGCAGAGCCGTCCTAGGCAGAGCACACAGCAGGGCGCAAATCCAGCCTATGGCCAGCCCTGGTCATGCTGTGCACCCTGGCCTTCACGTGTCCCCACTCCCACTCCCCCAAGGAGGGAGCCTTCTTCTTTGCCCAAAGGCCATGGGCTTCTAGCCAGCTAGGAGCCGACTATTGGTTGGGCATCATCCCAGAAGGACCGTTTTTTTTCTCTGATTCTCAAAAATTGGCAGCTGATGGTGGTCCTGAACCTGATGTTGGCACATTTTAAAATTCATCTTTACCTGATATGCTGTAGCAGAGGCTGTCACACTAAAAATCAGCTTTACCTGTTAAATGAGGATGTACCTGTTCAGTCAGGTTGCACTTTATCTGGGGCTGAAACCAGGAAGTTGTCGGGGACTGAGGCAACTCTAGGGACCAGTTCCTCTTTCTTTCTCTAGCGCCTACCAAAGGATGGCAGCCTCACCTGACTCTGAGCCTCTCTTTCACCAGCTTTCTTACCCTCTAACCTGGACAGGTTCTCCTCCACAGCTGCTTCCTCGCCCATCTGCTTACAAACACCACATCATGGCTTCTGTCTACGCTGCCCCATCCTTGCCTTTGCTTTCTCTCAGCTCCTGTCCCTATAGTTACCAGGAAAAAATTTATTCATTCATATTTCCTAGAAAAGATCTACTGTTTGAAACCATCTTTTCATAGCAACTCTTAGGTCACAATGAGGCCTTCGGATTTGATGATACCTGCCCACTCAAATGGCCTGTGGCCTGGAAGGTGAAGTCATCACACAGTGCCAGTGCAGCCACTTAGAAAGGACTGAGCCAGGGAAGTTCCCATTCATTCATTCATTCATTCAACTGGACTTTACTGAGGCAAAGGCTGCCATAGTCACTGTCTAGGTACTAAATGCACAGAGGTAACAAGATATGATTCTGCAATTTGAGGGGTAAGATTGAAAGCAGAAAAGGTGTAGCAGGCCAGATACAGCAGCATGTCTAGTGTTCTTAGCCATTGTTGTTTGCTGTGATTATGCTAAAAAATGGTGATGATGATGATGGTGATTACTCTTGTTCTTATTTTCAGAGGATGCACCAATTGTTAATTATGTCTGAACTAGGCAAGCTCTAGTTTGCCTCAATAGTTCAATGGTAGGTCTGAGACTAATAACAAAGCCATGGATTTATTTTGAGCTCTAGCCACTGTAGAGGGTACACTATGCGAGGTGAGCAATACCAATTTTTTACTTCATGTATTCAACCAATAAACAGCGAATGAGCCAAACACAGAGGCTGCACATACATATCTAAGGAACTCACATTCTAGTGGCGGGAAGATGGACAACTGCAGTGCAATCAAGTATGAGCTCTGACTTGTGCCCTTTCCTGGGCTCGGGGGAGAACCCAGGAGACCCAGCTATATAGGAAATGGCTTGGGGAAGGGTAATCAGGGAGGGCACCCTGGAGGAGATGAAAGCTGTGCTATCTCCACGCAAAAGGAGGATCAGGAAGATGGATTTGGGTGAGGTGGAGGGGGAGTGTTTTGGAGAGAGAACAGTACACACAGAAGTACCGAGGCCTGAAACAACCTGACATCCTCAGAAAACCCCCAGCAGTTCGTTTGGCTTTCAGTAGGGGCCTGTGGAAGAGGGGAGAGAAGGGAGATTAGGGTGCTGGGCTGAGGCCACAGCATGAGAGGTTCCCATGTCAGTGCTGCCGGGTAGACACAATTTAGGTGACAGTTGTAAGGCATTTGCAAGCTTGGTAGGGGTGTGTTCTAGTGTTTCCCCGCACGGACACCAAGGGGGAGGGAAAGACATAGCTGAGATTTGAGACACAGAATCATGCTTGTGACCTGTAGGACCTTTGTCAACTCACTTTCCCTCCCTTTCCTTCCTGGTTTCCTCATGTCTGACCTGGAAATGGTTAGTAACAGTAACACTTGGCTCAGAGAGCTTGTGTCTGAAAAGTGCCCCTGAACTTTAAGGTGCCATGCAACTGGTGGCCCGTTTTGCACAATTCTGTTACAGGACTTACTGTCTTATGTTCAGATTATGCATGAGTTTGTCTCCTTCGTACTGTAAAATCATTGAAATTAGAAAGTACATTTTATTTATTTTTGTATTTTAAGTGCCTAATGCAGGGCCTGGTAAATACGAGGTGCTTACGATTTATGTACAAACCTCATGCATAAACTGCTTAGGTCGGTCCTTTCGACACCAAGTATCTATAAATCAAAAGTTAGGCAAAATGATAAAAATTATAAATGGAAGATTGGGTAAAAACTGTTATTCGCAAATGTTTTAAGCTTTAAAAAACAACTAACCCATGTGTTTGTAAAGAGCTTACTAATGAGATAATTAGAGCTTCTTTGGGGGTATTGGGCAAACCTTGTTTTGTGACACGTGTAGAAGGTTGTGAAAGGGGTTTGGTGAATGTTAGTCCAGCTTCATGCTGGTGATGGTGGCATCAAGTAACGGAATTCTTTAGCCTCCTTGGAGTGCTGGGTACTGGATGCAAGTGTGTAGACGAGAGGGGTTAGAAGGAAGTGAACTGTCATGCCCACCCAGTGGGTACTGTGTACACACACTGTCACAGTTCATCTTTATAGCAACCCTGTGACATAGCTATATATCCCTCTTAGATAAGGAACCTGGCTTTAGACAGGGGGAGCAACCCACCCAAATCCCACAGGTAGCAGAGAAGAGGTGAATCCAAAACTGAAATCGTTACGACTCCAAAGCTCACACTCCCTTATCGCGCGTCACCTTCCTGCATATCCATCCCCCTCATGGAAACCACCCATCGGACCCCACCCGCAGGGAGGAAATTGATGGCAGCGTGCTTTACTCGACAAGCACCACCCTGAGCAAGAGCATCAGAATAAACATCTCTTTCTAGCAAAATGTCTTTCTAAGGCCCCAGCCAGTTGTCTGTCCATTTCAAGGTCCACCCAACACATCAGATTCCTGGTGTAAACAGCAGATTTGTATTCATTGTGATGGGATTCTGGAACCCAGCACTTGCAGGCTGGCACACGTGAGTGTCCTTGCTTAGGTGCCTTCCCTTCACCTCAGCCCACTCAGTCCTGGGGCCAGGCGTGTGATCCATGCCTGAGAACCATGTCTCATCTCAGTGTACCGGTGCAGTTTCAGTTAGAGTGAAGCGCAGGAAAAAAACATCGAAGCAGCTTTAGTGTTTTCAAAATACCATACCGGGTGACTCATTATCTTTGATCACACTAGCTGAAATTTGCACAGAGAAGTAGGTTGCACCCGCTTGCCTTAGAAAAATTTCTAAGATCTAGCTCACTTGGTGACCTATGAGCTACACTTTGACATTTACATAGCTTACTTTGCATTTTCTTGATGCTCTGTGAAGACTTAAGAAAAAGTAGCTATTGCTTATTCCTCATAACAGGAAGAAACTTGCAACTTAGAGAAAAGTACCTTTTCCATATTGAGAGCTCAGGACAGCATCTGGGGCAGGAATATCACGGGCGCAACGCTGCCATCTTGGATCAGTGGCTCGCGTATTTTAAGCATGTGACATGAAATGTATGGTTGTGATTCAAGTCATCCATGTTGGTCTGTAATCTTCTCTTGTTTTCATGTATGTTCTAATCTGCCTGAATATTTGGTATACTTGTTCAGAGGTATGCTTTCTATTAGACAATAATGCAGTAACCTAAACATCAATAACAAATGTATATTAAACCCCTATTCTTCAACCTACTGGGCATTATAAATCTTTGATTTCTGCTCTAGATACCTGGATGAAGGTGACAGAAATATATGATAAGATAAGGAATGTGATTTATATGTATAATAAATGTAATAGAACTTATGTATTCAAATGAATGTTATCTTGTGGAGTTTTTGTTTTGTATTGGAAGCATGGATGCTGTTCCCACTGCAATCTTGCTGAGGCAAATAGTGTTTAACAATAGTTTCATGACTCAGATGTCCGATCCCTCGTTTCATTCACTTGCCCTGATTACAGCAAAATTGTAGCTCTTTCTAAAAATCATATCAACCTTTCAGACACTGTCATTAGGGAAAATTCAAAGTGGCCTTCTAGAAATTGCTGGGCTAACGGTCACATGGTGGGAATTTACTTATTGTTTCTCAGCATGATTATGTGGGTGGGAAGAACAATCATTTGGACATCTCAGTCATTCGTGATGCTTTATAGCGATATTTCATACCCCTAAAACACACCCAGGTAAGGGCAGCACATGCTAACCGAACAGGGAACTATTAACAGAGTGATTGTGAGACTAAGAAATTAAACCCACTTTGACATTTGTGGGAGGGACTCAGTAAGAGATGAATGAAAAGGTTACTAAGTTGTAGCAAGGGTTTGGTCAAAATGAACAAATTTTCACAGCCAGTAAAAGAGAGTTCCTTGTTTGAGTGAAAGAAGAGAGTTTTTAAAGATAAGAATACAAGAGTAGCCCCAAACCAGGAAGTACAGTTGAGTGTATCTTAAGGTCCTAGATCCAGGAACTGATAAGTCGCCTGTGGCCAAGGGGACACTTTCTCTCCATCTCCCTATCACTTTTTTTTCCCCTCAAGGGATCGATCGATCGATCTATCTATCATCTATCCATCTAATGTAATCTATCTTTCCATCCATCCTTCCACCTGTACTTATCATATGTCCCTGCTGTTATGGGCACATGTTTACTCCCTAAATTTACATGTCATCAGTTCAGACCAGCAGAGAGACCCCTCAGGGCCCTAGGGTCCCGATCCCAGATGCCCAGCCTGGGCCAGGTAGCCATTCCTGTACCCTGCTCTATCCAATTCATGGGACAAGTTAGGCTGCTGGCATGTATGGGTTTAGGTGTGAAGAAGATAGTTCTTAGATAAACGATGGGGGAAGGGGAAAACACACCAAAATTATCCATTGCCTCAGTGCACCGGAGGGTCAGTGAAGTGAGGAACCCCTGGGCTTCTGGGAAGCAGACGTGTCATGAGAAAAGCCCATGCTTATTAAGAAGAAAGAAGGAAAAGGGTGAGGTTGGGAAATTATGTAGAATAAGGAAACATTTTTCTATAATGAAGTGGATGTTCTGTAGCACAGTGGGGTATTATGGCGTTTGGGGGAGGGAGCAAGAAGAAAGGGTTTTTCTAGGGAACAGGAAGGTAGGAATAGGAAGAATGATGGATGTCATAGGCTGGGGTGCAGGGTGTGGATACATGTTCCGGTGTCACAAGGGAGCACATCTTATGACTTGAGGAATATAAAGCAAACCAGGGAGAAGTCCTGGCTGTGAAGACAGACATTCTTCTCTTCTTCTAGTTGATGGGGCAGCTACCCAGTTTCCTCCCCAACAAGCATCCCACCAGCTGGTGCAGGGTGCCTGTTACCTGGTGCTGTCTGGGCTCCTTTTATTTCCACTCTGCCCTTGGTGGTCATCTTACCAGCCCCGCCCCCCACCCCACTCCTGTAGGAAAATTAATAATGGGCCTCACACAGCAGATCAGGCCTGTGCTTCTTTCCAAATGGTCCCCTGTGGTTGAGTGGCCCATCCAAAACCCGGCTGTCTGGGCATTACAGTCTCCCAGAGGGTGACTTTGGCTTCTGATGCTATTCAGGGTGTGGGATGGCATTCCTCTGGGCTGATCTGATTAAACATTTCTGAGCCAAGGGTTTAGAGCTGGCATGAAGTCACATGAGATTACTCAGATCTAGATTGTTAGTTTTTCGCTGGTAGGACTGCTCTTTAGGCAGCCGACAAATTCCCAAGGACCTGGGACCTAATACAAGTCCATGGCCTTAGGCAGTGGCAAGACAGAGCTGTTTGCCTGGGCCTGGGAACATACAGGAGGGACCAGGCAGCTGCCAAGCAGCTGCAGAGGAAGAAAGAGGTGTTTTGAACTTTCTGGTGCTGGAAAAACCTACACATCAGAATCTACGTGCAAATGTCCCTGTCCCACCACCCCTTTGGGCTGCCGGGCTGCACTCCTCCCTTCTCCAGCTCACACCTACTTTAACTGTTGCCCTTTGGGCCCTCTTCCCCCAAGGCTTCCCTTGATGTTCATTTCTGTAGCCCCTCACCTGTGTTCAAGTGTTACTGAGAAGTGGGCGTGGAGGTGTCTTGAAATGATTCAACTGGTCTCTGTGCCCCATTGAGGAAGCCCTTAATCCCAGGCTGTGGCTTTCAGTCATTATCACCTCACTGCTCTGTTAATAGTCAACAGGCAACAAAGGCCCCCCACAGAGGATGAAAAACTAGAATCCTAGTGAGCCACACCAGAAAGCAGCAAGTCTGCCGTTCTCTTCCGGTGGGTATTGGGGTAACGTTTCAATGCTTCAACGGACAACTCAAATGAACCGTGATGGCCTGCTGGCCAGAGTGCTCACCTGGTTCCAGGTCTGCTTTAGGTGATAAGGTTTTATTATCTAATGTAGCATTTCCCAAGTGTTTCTATGTTTATGAATCACCCAGGGGTCTTGTTGAAATGTGGCAAGTCTGGGGTGCAGATTGAGCTGCTGAATTTTCTAACAGGCTTCTAAGTTTTGCTGATGCTGCTGGTCCACGAACCACACATTGCGGAGCAGTCCCCTAGGGATAGCTTTTTATTGGGCTTGTCCAGTATTTTAAGGGCAGATTCCTTTTGCACTAAGGTCTTAAAATTCCATCCATGGAAACTTCTGTCCTGCCTGAAAGCCTGCTCTTGCTTTCCTGTGTAGTAAACCTCACTATATAGTATTTGTAGGAGAGGGAAGCTCTGAAAGATTTAAGAGAGAGGGAGCCTTTAGAACTTCCACTTACGTGGGATATTTTGCTCCAGGGGACCCCCCTGTGAATTGGCTCCCGGGACTTTGTTGGCAAACCTTCTAGTGTCTAGCGTGTAGAGAGGCGATTTTTAACCAGCGTGCCACAGAGTTTTAAAACATGCAGCACCTGATTATTTAGTCAGGGGCACTGACCTCTTTTCCCTAGTTTGCCAAATAAAAAAATGACAACGGCCAACACAACAATAGCTGTGCAGTGTGCATGCCCTGCCTTGAACCTTAAGTACATAGGTCTTATAACAGAGTTACATCTTGTTGGTCACATTGGATAATAAGATTGCATCTGAGTAGTTAAGTCTTGGTATCAGAAACCCTTATATACAAGTATAAGCACCTGATTTTTTTAAAAAGGCAAGTTGGAACAAAAAGGGTAGGTAATTACTACTCTTACTATTTTTCATAAGTCAATCAAAGTTATACCTTTTTTGTAAGGTTGGCAATATAATTTTTGGTGGGCCAAAGAATTTTAGTAATTAGTTTATGTGTGCCACGAGATGAAAAAGGCTGGAAATCAGCTATGTGGAGGGTTCACAAATAAGAGGGTCAAGAGCTGGAGGTGGAAACAAATTTTGAGATATAATTGACATATGACATTTTATTAGTTTTAGGTGAATGACACAATGATTTGATATTTGTAGATATTGCAAAATGATCACCGCAACAAGCCTAGTTTACACCCACCTGCTCTCTGAGGACGCCCACATGTGTGGCCCAGTGCTGTCCCTGCAGTCGCTGGGCCCTGCGTCACACCCCCAGGGCTGGCTCACCGTATCCCTGGAAGTCTGTGCCTTTGGCCACGTTCACCCAGATTTTTTAAAAACAACATATTAAAACACAGAACTCAATGGAGACTCAAAACTCAAATTCATTTTTTAAAATGGCATTACCCGAAACATGTAAGGATAAAAGAAGAATATACACTTTTGAAAAGCTTTAGTCCTTCATCTCTTGGTGCCCATGATGCCTTTAGTAGAGCAGAAGAGGAATAAGCCGAGAAGCCTGGAACTGAGGTTACTGATGCTCAGACTAGGGCTGTGGTCGAAGAAATGAGAAGGACAGGAGACCTCAGGAACTACTGGGTGATGGATTGGGATGATCTTGGAAGGAGACTGAAGATGCTAAGACACATCTCAGTATCAGAGTGACAGCACCCTGATAACTATGAGGATGTTAGAAAATAGGCAGGGTTGCAGATGCAATAGGAGATACGTTTAGCTTTGTCAGCTGTGATTGATGTTACAACATCCATGGGAGACACCCTGTAGAAGTGCTAAAATAACAATGGGGAGAGGCTGTGGCTCTAAACGGAGAACTTCAGGTTCTCGATTATGTCAATCATATGACAATTTATTATGCCTGCATAGTATGAGACTTGTCAGACATAAGTCTTTTATTCAACAAATAATTATTAAAGCAACCACAATGCATTCAGTTTTAAGTTTATATGAGAATAGGCTGTCTTGAGTACAGCATTTGAGTATTAGATTTTTGCATTTGAGTATTAGATTTTTATAATCTCATAGTGCCTCACCCATAGTAGTTGCTTATAAAGCCTTTATTGGAAGTGACAGATTGTACTTGGGACTATTTGTAGTCACCTAG
The DNA here is from genome assembly GCA_004027475.1 of Anoura caudifer. Taxonomy (NCBI): domain Eukaryota; kingdom Metazoa; phylum Chordata; class Mammalia; order Chiroptera; family Phyllostomidae; genus Anoura; species Anoura caudifer. Next base: position 218,659 of record PVKU01000202.1, on the reverse strand, counting down.
AAATGCTAAGAATCCACAGCTAAAAAAGAATGAGAATAAGGAGAAAGAGCATGGTAAGTGAGGTTATAAGCAGCACTCAAATCACCTATGAGACCCTGAAGAATAAACGCTGAAAAGACTCATTGGTTTGCTTCTGAAGGAAGCTACTGGAATTCACACCAAAGCACCTTCAGTGAAGTCGTGGGAATGGAAACCCAGAGAGGAACTGGAGGAGCTGGAGATGAAGGGAGGTTTCTGGACCAGGACGGCGGATGGAAATGAAGGGTGGGGAGTAGAGAAACTAGCCATCAACAGTAGAAGTCTTCCTGTGAAGCAAGTACTTCTCAGTCATCTTTCACTAGCATGGGGTTCTGTGTGCCATCCCGTATGTTTATGGACAGTGTTCAGCATGTAGCAGATGGTGCCCTATCAAGACTAAAAACGAGCTGAAGATACGTTTAGGAAGACTGGCACGATCTGTGCTTATCAGCCACCTGTCTTTTGCCAAGTATTTAAGGACTGACGTGAGCAGTGATATTTCATCCACAAGCTTAAACACGCTACCCATCCCGGAAGTGTGTCCGAGGCACTCAAACCCGTGTACAATCTCTGATCCATCAGCCGTGCTCAGCAGGTATGTACTGAGTCTCTACTGTGTGCCAGTGAGAAATGAAATCCAGCCCATGGAGCCTACGCTGCAGTGGGGAATGTCAGAGGTAAACAAAGCTGAACATCAGTTAAGGTGGAAAGGCCAGATTTTAATCAGTCGTACGCCACAGCAATAGGGAAAAGACTTCAGTGTGCACTGAACTCAGCTTTGATTTGGGCATTTTAAAGGGAGAATGAGGAAATAGGAAGGGGGTGAGTGGAGGTTCAGCGGAGTTAGGGAAGTGAAAAATTACAAGTAGGTTGGTCCATGTGAAGTCTACTTGGGTTTGTTATTTGCTGCTTATCAAAGTCATGCTCCTTCCTCCCACAGGCTGGGAGACACAGGCCCTATCTTCAAGTGTTGGTTGGAATAAATAGTGAATTATTCTGGCAGCCTTGAGTTTTCTCAGGCAGTCACTGTAAGGGGGGACAGTGGTCATTCTAGGGATGTGAACTTGAGCTATTAGAAACTATGTCAGTGTTTGTTCACATATTATATTTATAGGCCAAAGTTGAGGCCCAGTCAAGGAGAGGGCTCAGAAGAGCCCGGCTAGAGCTTGGTCAAGGAGACAGGGCTGTTTTCTGTGTCCAAGCCACAGAAAAGCAGCCAAAGGGGTGGAGTGAGTGGGGAAGGGGGGTTGGGCTGTGAGCTCAGAGAGGTGGCAAGGCCATGGGCCCCTTTGACCATGGTAATGACGTTGACTTTTTCTCTGAGGGACATGGCAAGTCAGTGGAGGGCTTGGGGTAGAGGGGTGTCATGTTCTTTGATGAGGTTAATGTGGAAGGCAAAGTTGGGGAGATAAGTTTCATTAACACAGTATCAACTTAAGAATGAATCCACGAGTGTGACAGGGCTATGGTGTCTGCCTCTTCTTTCCCACTTCCTTCAGTTAATGGGCCGTAGAGTTAGGGGAAGTTGGGGAGACTCCACAGCTAACCTGATGTGGAAGTAGCTAAATGAGTCCCAGACCCTCAGGAGGCCTTCATCGAACCTGCAACAGTTTGCCTTGAGGTTGAAGCGTAACTGAAGCAGCCCCTCTCCACTTTTCCAGCCTCAGAAAACTCAGTTTCTATTTTTTCTATCATTAAAATATTGCATTCTTAATGTTGAAAGCTCAGCTGCTACAGATACAAAGTGTCAAAGAAGAAGTCCGACTTCTCTCGGATCCCCTGCCCTCCCTCGCCTGCAGCTTGTGCCCGTCGGACCACCTCTATGAAAACACACGGAAGTGCACAGGGACGATGTTTTTCCCTTCACGAGTTCAGGGTTATGATGTGTATTGTCTGTGCAAACTGTATTTTTTTACTCAAAAATTTCCTGAACATTCTTTTATGTCGGTATACGTGATTTTATGTCATTCATTTTAAAGTTCACAAAAAATTTATAGTCCAGTTGTATCATACTTTTTTATAAGTATTTCCCTGTTTATAAAATTTGTGGGATTTTTTTGGTATTTTTTGATATTACAATGTTCAGTGAAACTTGGACATATGTATCTTTCTGTGTATATGGTGTGTTCCCATGAGAGAGTTCCCAAATCAAACATTATCAGTTTTCAAAATCTTATAAGGTACCGCTGTATTTTTCTCTAAAAGTCTGTGCAAATTTACACTCCTAGTAGAGTGTGAGGGCCTGTTTCCACACCTTTGCCAGGACCAAAACTTGTTAGTACATCATTTTAGCTTTTGCTAGTCTAAGAGGTATAAATTGTGTGTCTAATTTCACATTTCTCCCATCCCTTTAGAACTTGGGAAGTCTTTTATATTATTGGCCCTTGGTTGTTTTCCTCTGCGCTCTTCCAACGCATATCCTCTGCCCCTTTCTCTGTTGCATTGCTTTCTTAGCTCTTGGTGTATTGAGGGCAATAATTCTTTGTCATATACGTTGGAAATATTTTCTGCTACTCAGTTGCTTTCACTTTGTTCTGAGTAGCTTCTGTTGCTCAAGAACAAATCCAGTTTTGATGTGTGCAGGTACATGTCGATGGACACAGGTGAGGATTCACGAATGTGCCGTATATGTCTGTAGTGGCTTTGAAATGCCCTTCAGTAGGAGCCCTTCCGGCATCTGCGACTTTTATCTTCCCTTGTCGTGTGGGAGGCTTCCTGCTTTGCTCTCATCTGTGTCTGCATTGGGCCTGCGGAGCTTCATTTAACCAGTGGGGACTGACAGGAGAGATTTACAATCAGGTCAGATCACTTCTACCTCCTGCGATATCCAGGATATTTTCTTGGGGGTAAGTTAAAATGTGGGACGCCAGCTTGCCTGAAGCACATTTCCGTTGCTGTGCAGATTGGAAGGTGTTATTTGGAGCCAAAAGCCTTATCTTTCCAACACCAGCACCGCTGCTAAATTTCATTGCCTCCAACCCAGATCCTTGATTTAGTTCAGGAACACCTAATATAACCATGTGTGAAAACTTGCGGGGGGGCGGAAAAGGGCGGTCTTTCTGGTCTGTTCTATTTTCTACCATGATGATCACCAACAGAGAGAGTTTACATTTTATTTATCAGTTTATTTTCTGCATTTCTTTTTGCTCCAGTTTGCATTCCTAAATTTCTGGCCGTAGAAAGGCAAATTAAATACACAACCACCTTACTGGAGCGTCAGGATTTACTTGACTTGATGATAACCCCAGCCACTTGTTTGAGTGTGTGTGTGCGTGTGTGTGTGTGTGTGTGTGTGTGTGTGTGGTTTTGCTTTTTTTTAAAATTTCCTTACTAATCGTGTGAATTGTCTTGTTGTTCTGGTGAAATGTGGACGCTACCACCTACAACCATCCTCCCACCTCCAGTTGTAGATAAAATCTAATTATCACCTAAGAATGGTTTCTTGTCAGACACAGAAGAATTTAGGGCACTTTGACATTTAGGGGTTGGTTTTTTTTTAACTGTTGTTTTTTAAACTGATGTCTTTAAGCTAATATTTCACAATTAATTTGTAAAAAGGGAAATAAAAAAGAAAGATCAAAAGGAAGGAAAGGAAATCAAACCTTATAGTAACTGCTTTGCTTGTAGTCTCAACTGAAGTTGCAGTAGAAGGAACAGTGAAAACAAGATGTTTAAGAAATTAATGAATTTCAGGGACCTCAGGCAGGTTCCTTTTCTCTGTACATAATGACCAAATGCTCCAGCTTTTATTAGGGAATTTTTTGACACGGTATTTTGTGACGCCAATTACTATATATTCCAAGCCCAGGTTATTCTGGACTTTGGTTCTTAAATTTATTTCACGACATTAAGTGGGGGCTTTTGGGCTGGGCGTCTCCCGTGCTCATGGGTGGCAGGTACAAAAAGTTGACTGGCAGATCGTGGAAACAATGGCCAAAGACATCCTCTCTTCTTTCCTGCTAGAAACCACATTTGTCTTTGAAATAAAAAGGAGGCCAGAATGAAAGGGCCTTGCTAGCCTACCAGAGTCCCTTAATGGAGGTCAGAAGGACTGGTGAGCGTCTGTCTCAGCTCTCCAGAGTTCACCAATAAGAGATTGATTTGGTTTGACAGACTTTCCCTTTCAGTGAATAAACATCGCCTGAAGGATAAAGGCCTTCTGATGGTCATTCACATCTGTGTGTATGTAAATTACTTTAATCATCATCATCGTCATCATCATCATCGTCACAGTAGTATTGCAGAGAAGTTCACAGCTGCCGTATTTGATTCTTCTAGCCTCTGGAATCCAGTTTGACTCTTACTTACTTACCCCATTTTCTTAGGTGAGGGGACAGGGAGGTAAATAGCTTTGGGTCTTACCATCGTGAATGCCAGGCAGAATTCGAGCCCAGACTTCTGATTCTCAGTTCAGGCCTGCTGCCCCCATGGCAGATGATCAGACCAATTACAAACCACATCTGTGTGCACAGGCTCTTTGGGGACAGGTTGGGGAGGTGTCAGAGGCAATGTAGATAGCCAGAGACTTGGCCCTTTTGCTGAGACTGCTCTCTTACTGTGGAGGGTGTTGATGTTGGAGGAACTGGCCTGGCCATGCAGTTTGAACTCTGAACTCTTGCCATTGAACTTGGCCCACTTCTCCCTCCAGATGGTGTCCTCTCAGGTCAGGAGGTACCAGTTCTTTGCATATTCTACCCACCATGTCAGGTTAACATGCCGCCACCTTGGGAACATAGATAGACATATAATTTCGTTTGCATTGAATGTGCTGCAGAAAAAAAGTGGAAATATAAGTCATGTTCTTGAACAGGTCAAAGTTAGGCCCACAATCCATGGAATAAGCTGGAACTGTGGCCGGCAGTTAGATATACAAGAGCAGAACAAGGACACCAGGCCAGGTACAGGAGGTCACCAGGGCAAAAAACCCCGGGTGCCTAGCAATGGGCAAACCTGGGAGGACAAGGACTCACCCCCAGGTTCACCTCTCCTCTCCTGGCACATCTCTGGTCGTGCAGTTTGGACTCTCCCCTGACCTTCTCCCCCGGCATGTTTCCAGTCATGCGGGTTAGGCCCCCTTAGAGGGGGAACGGCCAAGCGGGCTGGAGAACAGCCCGTAAGCATGAAGCTCCCCCCCCAACACAGTGAGGTTCTGACCCCCATCAAATATGTCTAGGCCTCAGCTGTGTTTAAGATCCAGGCCCAGAACAGCAGCAAAACCAGACAAGCTACACCATGGCTGACCTCAGGACCAGCTGCATTGGCTCATGACCCCCTGCCCTGGTGCTGACCAATCAGTGGAGACCAGGACCCTGAAAGGACAGGCCTGGAAAGCTGATGAATATTCTGTTGGGATGCTCCCCTGACACCTCCAGATAAATACCCTCCAGCCGGAGGACCCAAGGACCCAGGCCGTCCCCGTGGAGCATACCTGGGCCTTCCCCACCCTCTTTCCCCAGGCAGGTTTTCTTTGCCTCTCTCGCTCCTAGGCTCCAAGGGCCCTTCTTTTGCCTCTGTAACTTGTTTCCTGAACCACTTCTTCTATGGCTCACTTCTTCTACCTCTGTGACTTTCTAAATAAACTTTCTCTTATAGTTTGAGTCTTGGCTCTGAATTCTTTCTCAGCCAGAACTCAAGTCCTGAGGTTGCAGAACCGAGGTCCCATCTGAGCCCGTTGATCTAACACTGGTACCAGCCTCACAGCCAACAGAACCATCTCCCATCCTGAGTACAGTCTGCACACAGCTGCCAGGAGCACCTGCCCCAGGTGCTGCTTTTGTTTTCCTCACTCCTTGCTCAGAAACACCTGCAAAGAGTGGATAGGGTCCCCTGCGCCCAACCAAGGCTCACCTACTCCAGGAGGCCCCCCAGTGTGAGCACTCTCCCTCTGCACCTGCCCCCGGGCTCATCCGCTGCGCTGCCACAGACAGGGGCTTCTTCCTTCTCACCCCATATCCCGTGTCTTTATTTTTGCCCCAGATAGGAAACCTATAGATTGAAAGAGAATTAAGAGAAACATTGTACAATCAAAATGTATGGATTTTATTTGGATTTCTGTTCAAACAAATTGTTATACTGCATATTTTATGATACTAAGAAGTTGATACTAATGGTTTTTAGGTATGAGATGATATTGCCGTAATGTTTCTTAAAAAAAGAGGCTCTATATTTGCATATGACACTATCATGGAGAGAAAAAAGATATATACTCTTTTTTTTTCTAAAATGCTCAGGTTTTCCTTTCATTTGGCCACTTCTTTACCAGGTAAATATGTTGTGCTGGCATTAGAAATATCAACATTTCTAAGGTCATATGTAGTAATAGTGCTAGATTTAAAAAAAAAAATAAGTCAAGAATGTCAGATTTATTACAAGAGGCAAATTAAATATATCCATGTTCATTTTCACCTTTAGGCCACATGGTAGAGGAATCAGGAAGTTCACCATTTGCCTTATTCTTATCATCTTGATCATTTTTCTTAGTAATATTCTGGGCAGAGGAAAGTAAAGAAGTTATGTAAGTGAATTCTGCAGCGTCAAGGTAGGTTTGTGCTGTTTTTACAATGTGAGGAGGTGCAGAGTGGTCCTCTCAGACAGTCTCGTTAACTGTTGGTTTCTGAATTGGGAACTGTTTCCGTACACAGGTATGCTTGGATTGTCAGACCTTTGGAGAGAATGTCAGGACCTTGCTACATGCTGTGGACCAGCAGTGGTGATCAGGTGGCCAGTCACGCATAACCTCCTCTCTGATGATCGAGCAGCTGGAATGCATGGGTGTGGCCCTGCCTCTCCCTCCCCCAGTCCCTCCGTCACAAAGTCCAAGGAAAGCAGGGGTCACTGCGGAGAGCTGGCATTCAGAAGCTCTCAGCCGTTCCGGGCCCATCTTTGGCTTCTGCCAGACCTGGGGTGAGCGGAAAGGTGCTGAGCCTGATATGGAATGAATTAATGTAGGAAACGAATGTTCAGTGGTATGTGAAGATATCCCAGAAGGGGAGCAAGGCTTCCCCTCACTGCAATACATAGATGACTGTCCCGATACAGCAGGAGTCCTTGGACTGCATGTACTCCTCTGGGGAGGACTTTGGGTCTTGGCTGAGGCATTGTCATTGCAGGCTCTTCATCTGCATCTTGATCCAGCAGGCCGACTCCACCCGGGTCTATCAGGCCAGCATGGATTCAGAGGCAGAAGCCCCTGGATCTAACGTAAGACCAGCCTGTTTGGAGACCATTTCTGATCCTTCTGAGGAAATGTCAGGAGAAAAGGAGAGGGAAAAGCGAAAGGTTTATGAGTAATTTATTGGCTTGTGATACTATGAGTATCACTGGTAACTCTACCCTGACATCTGTCCCTCCCACCTCCACCCCTCACTCCTCCTGGGTCTGAAGTAGGACGAGACAATGCAGGAAGGGACTGAATATAATTCATTCATGAGCATGGCAGGCAACTCCTTCTCTTCTTTCCTCTTGTGCTTTGCAGATGTTGCCAGTTATTTTCACATACTTACAAACACTAGGGCAAGGGTCGTGAAGCTTGTTATAAAAACATGATCAAGGAGTAGAGTTCTTATACATGTGGGAATTGTTTGAAGAAAATAAACACTTGATATTTTAACCGTTTTAGTAAATATTACACAGTATTATTTATTATATAATTCATTGGGTTTTAGAAACTAAAATAAATTCCTTAATGAAATCACTCTACTTATGGAGAGAGATTTAGGGGGAAAGTACATTGCAGAATTTCTGTATTTATAAAGGGCCCTGCAGTTTTGATTGATATAATCAGTCAATTAATTGATCAGAAACTGCAGCAAGTGCTCAGTTCTGCATCTGAAAGTAGGCTAATTCTTCTCTAAACCATGTGACCAGTAGCCAATTGGAAATGACCAGAAATTTAACCCAGTTTGGGACAACTGTCCTGAGCCCTTTCATGTCAATGTTACCATTTATTAATTTATTCATTCAAACAACTCTACGTGGAAGGTGCTAGAGGCAAAATGTGAGTACGACATCATTTGTCCCTCTATCTAGGGACTGATTTCTGTGATATAAACGACTTGACTAGTTCAGTTCCACTACATTTTAACACAGTGTAGTGTGGGCTACCACAGGCAGGAGGCCTGGCCTGGACTGGAGTTATCAAGAGAAGTTACCCACAGGAGGTGATGGATGCCTGAGCTGAGTCATGAAGGGTTAAGTTTGGGTGCTGGCCAGGAGACCAAGAACAGGCCGTTCCAGGCAACATGAGCAGTGTGGGTACATAACTGAGAGGAAATATAAGGACCATGGGAAACAGTAAATAACTCTTGATGGCTGGAATATAAAATGCAAGGGGTATGTGTGCGTGTGTGTGTTTGAAAGAGAGACCAGAGGTGAGCGGGAGAAGAATAATGTCAAGAATTGGTGGGAGTGCCAGGCTTAGGACCCGTAAACGCTCTGGGGAGCTTTCAGTGACGACCGGACAGACCGCTGAACCTGGCCATCAGGCTGGGCTAATCAGTCTTGGGCCCTGTCAGGCTTAGCTGGCAGCCAGCCTGGCCCAGACCCAGCACCCAGCACCCAGCACCCCTCAGAGGCAGGCAAGGATTGGAGGAGGGAGTGATGCAGCAGGGCTGACCTCCTTCTGACCTTGGCGTGATGCGTGTGCTCCCGGTGAGCCGCTTTGCTTCTCTCCAGAGGGCAGGCCCCCTGAGCGCCGGTTCCCTGTCCACGTGACAACGGTATTAGCACTTTGGGGATGCTGTGATTTGTTAGTGCTGGGGAGTGTTTTGCGGTGCTGCACAACCACGGTGCTTACGCACACTCTGAGTTTGGTGGGTGTGAAGACCCTCAGGCCCTCTGACACCAGCAGAGGGCTCTTGGATTTCTAGAGGACTACAGGGGCTGTAATCCCCACTTCTCCAAGCTGAGTGCTTCACAGCAAGGTCTTGGCCAAAAAGACTGGGCGACCTCACATCGGACAAAGAACTGAATGAGAAGGAAGGAGTTGCCCTAAAGGAAAAGACCAACCAAAAGTTTTTCTTTCTATTGTTCACATATTACTACCTTTATTACACGTGGAAATAAAAAATGAGTGTGGAAAAAAATTTAATCGAATTTGAACAGGGAATGTTATTAGTAGGTAGCATGTTTTTAAAATACTAGTGACTATTAAAAATGTGTTTCGTAAATTGGGTCTGACATGAATTGTATAATTCTGAGAAAGTGACACTTAACCGGCCATTTATATAAATGATGAGTTACCCTCAAACCACTCACAGTTTTTGTGGAGGTCCTGGTCCAAAGACAAAATTGTGCACCTGAAACAAGACCACGTGCTGTGAATCGGTAAGGACACCGCGTGTCTGTTCTCAGAGTGCTTTTGCAGGAGGACCTGGCTACAGCTCACCTGAGCACCTGACGCCGGTTCCAACCCCTGAGTAGCCTGGCCATCATTTAACACACACAGCAGTCCTGGTCCTCCATGCTACCCTGCTGTTTCCTCTGTAATTAAGTAAGCTATTGCTAATGTTCCCTTGTTTGTATTTCCCTAGACATGCGCGCATGTGCTAAAAAGCTTTGTGAGAACAGGAGCCTGCCATCTTTTTAACTCTGTCTTCAGTGCCTGGAATGTTAGATAGTTGCTCAATTAATATTTGTTGAATGAATAACTGAATCACGGAGGTCATTTGAGAAGAACTTTCAGGAAGAAATAAGGGGCCTGGATAGCAGACAGGATTTAGGCCCCGGGGTTTAGGTCACAGCCCTTTGGAGAAAGGAGCTGTAAGGCTAAACCAGGCTGGATTTTCAGGGGCTGCTGTGAGCCCAGAGTGTAGAAGTGACACTCTGTCCTCTGGGCTGATCAGCACTTGGTGTAGCCAGGCACGGGAAAGGGTGCGGGGAGGGCCTCTGCATGGACTCCCTGTCCCCACGGGTATAGTGGTGAGATGCCTCATCAAATGACCTTGAAGGCAGGACATCTGAGGGGAGTGGGAGAACAGGAACGGAGACTCCCGGATTCATGGGGCAGCTTTGCTGGGGACCAGGAGCCCTGCATCAGTAGTGGTGTGGGGAGCCAGAGAGAGCTGGGTGATTACCACTCATGTGATTCCCTACCCTTAACATCCGGCTCAGGAAATCTGAGGAAATTCCGGTTGCTCTGGAGGTTAACCTCCATCAAGACTACAGTTGGTTGAGGTTTGGGAGCATATTTTCTCATCCTTTGTTGTCTCCATGGTGTAGATCCCGGCCTTTCAACTGTGCCCTGTTCTCCAAACATGCCCCCTCTTTTCTCCCCACATGTCGACATGCGCACTTCCCGGGGCTTCCAGGGTCTCTTCTTTCTTGATGTAGAGTGTCCACTCATCCTTCAAAACTCTGGCCAGGTGCAACTGCCCGGCTAGAAACTTCTTTTGCTCCTCTGGCCGCAGGTACTTGCTGTCTCTGTTGTGATCCCACAGCCGTGTCACAGTGCCTGTGACCATGTTGGAATACTCCGTTTGTGCAGCCGTCTCTTCAGCGTGACGCTGAGTCTTCATGGGTAGTAATCTTGTCTTTAAATTTACGTATGTCATCTTCATGTAACTGTCTTTGGTTATGAACGATAAAAACAAAATTAAAGAACATGGCCAAAGTGTTAAATACAGATCAGCCACAATTTGTTTTTCCCCAAAAGGCAGTGAGTAGCTGGGTAGGTAACTGTGGGGTGATGCACACAGTGGGGTGTTATTCACATGTTGAAAGGAATGAAGTTCAGACCATGCTGCCACATGGATGGACCTTGGAAACATTGTGCTAAGTGAAGTAAGCCAGACATAGAAGGATGAATATTGTATGATTCCACTTCTATGAGATATTAGGATAGGCAAATTCATAGGGGCGGGAAGAAGAACAGAGGTTGCCAGGGCCTGGGGGGAAGGAAGAAGGGATTGTTATTTAACGGGTACAGAGTTTCTGTTTGACATGATGGAAAGTTCTGGAAATAGATAGTGGAGAGTGTACTTAATGTCACTGAACTGTACATGTAAAGTGGTTGAAATTTTTGTTGTGTGCATTTTACCACAATTAAAAACAAAGGCAATAAGTATGGAAGAAATACACGAAACATTTAGCCGTAAAATGTTCCAAAGACACAAATGCAGAGAGTAGTTCAAAAGTGTAAAGACCAGGTAAATGGGATACAACTCACCACAGACATTTTTTGCAACCGTCACCTGAGCGTATTTTTCAGAGATAGAGAAAAGAGAGAAAAAGAGAAAGCACTGAATAGCTGCCCCCCATGCATGCCCTGAGCAGGGGTCGAACCCACAGCCTAGGTATGTGCCCTGACCAGGAGTGAAACCTGCAGACTTTCAGTGTATGGGGATGATGCTCCAAACAGCTGAGCCACACCAGCCCAGATGTGACAGACTCTTTATCAAGAAAAGAAAACCTGTGTTCTTTCTCTTGACATTATTTTTAGGGAACTCAGTAAGATTCCATCAGAGTCAACACAGTATTCTCTTATTTTTCTGCAAAATTATCAGCTGGAAGTGCTTTCCCTCAACATTAAATTAAACATTTTGTCTATGAAATTTCACTACAAATAAGTGGAAGGAATGCCTTACAAAATTAATTTTATTATGTTTAGTTTTTATTCTATTTTAATAATAATATATATACAGACACATGTAATAAAGGTAAAAATTAAATGAACAGCTATAACATGATCAGTGGTTTTATGAGTTTTTTACTTTCCTGGGATTGGAGTCCTCTGTTATGTCAGATAAATCTTTTGCTTGGCTGTTGTATTTTTAATTCTCAGGCACATTTATGGAACTCATTCAGTGGGGAAGTCTGTATGTAAGAAGTGCCTCCAGGAAGAGTTAGAGGCCAAGAGGTGAGCTGTGCGGGACAGGAGGAAGCACGTCAGAGCCGATGCCTGGGCTGGGGCTGTGTTTGGATTGCGTAGGGGCAGTGCCCAGAGAAGGTGCCTGGTAAATGCCACTGACTGATCAGACGTCAGTTCTCGGAAGGGCTGCTGATCAGAAGCAGAGGTTTTTGGCAGAACCTAAATGGCAAAGTCACAAACAGTACCAGGCCCTAAAAATAACCAGTGCAACTCCAGCAAAATTCAAGCCCTAATATGTGGGAAGTATAATGGGAGGCGTATCGATTGGCATTTTTGCCCTGATGCGAGGCTAGTGATTACAGCAGAGCTGATCACCTTTGCCCCAGAGGAGGGTGGTGTAAAACATCAGTCACCTTCAGCAGAGCCTTCCAGCCGCCATGACAACTCAAGTCCCTAGATGTGTGTGAGCAGTGTTTTGGTTCTCAGTGTCTGGAATGGAACTAAAATCAGCTGTCATGTATTCATTCTTTCACCCTGCTCCTAGTTAATGGGCACCTACCATATATACCACACATTGTTCTAGGTCCTTGGAATAATATATCAGTGAATCAAGTCAAAGCCAAGTTCTCTGCCATCCTGAAGATTATGTTCTAGCAGGGGGAGACACAAAATAAGGAATAAACATTATACATTCGTACATGATGAAATATGTGAGAAAGCGCTGTTACAGAAAAAGGAGAAAGTAGAGCAGGAAGAGGAAACTCAAGTGTGCTAAAGGGAGGTGTGCGTGGGGCAGGTGGCCGCGGTAGCGTGGGCCTGGTAAGCTTCGTGGGGGCAACGACAAAGGCTTGGAGCAGGAAGTTGGCAGATGCTGCGGGCGACAGCCTTCCAGGGCTGGAGGCGGGAAGGCCTCAGGCAAGAGCACCCTCTGCTGGTTACAGGCCATGTGGTTGCTCAGGGCCCGCTGGAGAGAAGGCAGGAGAGAAGGGCCTTGGGGGCTTCTGCTTTGGGTGGCCCTGCAGGGTTCTGAGCAGGGAGTGACCTGGCCTGATTTTGATTTTAAACTCTGTGGCCCAGTTGGTTGGAGTTTGTCCTGCAACGCAAGGTTGTGGATTGGATTCCTGGTCAGGGCGCATACCTAGGTTGTGGGTTTGATCCCCAGTGGGGTGCATAGGGTCCGCACACTGGAGGCAAGCAATCACTGCTTCCCTCTCATGTCGATGTCTCTCTCTCTCCTTTCCTCTCTACTCTCCTCTCTAAAAGCAATGAAAAAGTGTCCTCAGGTGAGGATAAAAAATAAATAAAAACAAAACATGAAGGGTTCACCCTGCTGCTGTGTTGAGAATAGACAAGAGAGACACAGGTAGAAGTGTGGCTTGTGAGGAGGTTACTCCTCCACTGCAGGGGAGACAGGCTGGTGGACGGACAGGTGCTGAGGAAGGGTCCCAGTCTGGATATATGTTGAAGGCGGGATCAGCGGGATCTTTGATGGAGATGCCATGGCATGTGTGTGTGAGAGGAGTCTAGGATGGCTCCAACGTTTCGCCCTATGCAAGGGAAAGATGGCGTTGCCACAGGTGGAAGGAACTCGGGAAGGCTGTGCGTGTGGTAGCAGGTGTGGGGTGAAGGTCGGGAGCTCACTTTGGATGCTCGGAGTTTGAGATGTCTGTCAGATGTCCAAGGGGAGGTGTCGAGTAGACCCTTGGTGTATTCATTTTCTATCCCTGCTGTAACAAATCACCACAAATCATTCCCTTCAAACACCACAGCTTTATTATCTTACAGTTTTGGGGCAGGGGGGACAGAAGTCTTGAAATCAAGGCAGTGGCAGGACCGTGCTCCTTTCGGAAGGTCCGGGGAGAACCTGTTTCCTTGCCTTACCCGATGTCCTGACACCCTGCCCTCCCTCTTCAGAGTGTGTCCCGCTGACCTCCCCTTCATCATCGCCTTGCCTTCTCTGACCCTCTCGCCTTCCTCTTGTAAGGACACTTGCGGTCACATTGGCCTACCTGGACAACGTCTCAAGGCCCTCAGATTGTTAATTTACATCTGCAGAACTGAGTCTGGAGTTCTGTTCAGCCATCCAGTCAGGAGTAAACCTCCACCCTTGAAGCCCACGTGGGGGGATTCGGTGGCTCCCGTCACTTAGTCCAGGGTGGAGTTGGACACCGGATCCTGGGCTTAAAAAATAATCATCATACCTCCTGTTCTGCCTCGCTTTCCCCCCAGTCCCGTCGCCCGCCTTGCTCGCCCCCATCCCCTTGGCTCCGGGTGTCTGGGATGGGTCCATTTTCTGCTAGTGCAGGATCAAGTGTGTGGCCAGTGACTCCAGGCTGGACCATCTCAGTGGGAACCCCAGAGAAAAGATAGAACCTCTCTTTCATGGGGCCTACAAGCAAGACCCCACGGGGCTCTGATAGGGCCTCTGGTGTCACCCCTGTGATTGGTGACAGTTGGTCCGAAGAGAGCAAAGTGGAAAAGAGGAGGGGCAGTTCCCCAGAGTAAAGTGTGTGTTTGGGGTGGGGGGCTCTTTGTAGAAGAGGATGGGAAGCTGGCGAAACAAAACTCTGAACCCACCTTCTTCGACTATGCACCTATCTCCTCCCCTTCCCGCACCTTAGACTAATTTAAATTCCAGACATCATACTGTTTTTCCTGTAAAAATATTTCAGTGCGTAACACTAAAGGATAAGGACTCTTTTTAAAGAACATGACCACAATACCGTTATTGCACTAAAAACATGGAACATTACTGCCGTTAACTCTTCGCTGTTCAAATTCCCCCACTTATGTCATAAATGATGGTTTGAGTCAGGTTCCAAGTTAAGTTGATCCATTCCATCGGGTTCAGAGTTTCCTTCTGACATAGGTCTGCAGATTGTTTTTCAAGAGCTGTTAGCAAACACTCAGCCCTGTGTTCCTTGCCATCCAATCGTTGTGCTTCTTCTGTCCCCAGCCGGTCACCTGCCTTTCTCTTGTGACTGCAGCCCTTTCACTTCTTTAATTCCCTGCCACTAAGCACCAGAGTGGCTTCAGCTCAGAAAGCATCCTGGAGTCATTTTGAAAGAGCCAGATGTGGTTTAGGTGTGGGTTTGGCTTGTGAAAATCCCCTGAGAGCTAAATATGCAGCATTTCTGTGCTGCTTCCCTGATGAAAACAAGGATGTCTCCTCCTCCCCCTCATCTTTTCCGTATGGGCTTTGCCCTGCGTTTCCAAATGCTAACTTGCTTCAGGTAGAACCTTTGCTGAGTGGGCCCACCTATGAACTCCCCTGTTTGTGGAATGTGATAGGCTGTTGGCCTGTCAGCCAGTCCCTCAGAGCCCTTGGGCTTAAGGTGGATTCTAGGGGACCGGGCTGGTGAAAAGGTGTTGTTGTTGTGTTTTTTTTTTTTTTTTTTTTTTTAACAGAGTCATTCTCTAGTGTTCCATACTAGAATATTTACAGGCAAAATGATACAATGTCTGGAATTTAAACTACTCTGATGTGGGGGAGGGGAGGGGAGTGCCACATGGAAGAACAACTTGGGTTCAGAGTTCTGTGCCACCCACACGCTTCCCTTCCACTGTAGCCCTCCCAGATACGAGCAAAGGAGCACTGAGTGCCGAACCTCACCTTCAGAAAGCTGTCGGCCTCTCCCACAGCTCGCCCAAAGCCACCCAGAGGGCTTTGGTCCGGTCGCTGCGGATCTTCTCGTGACATTGTAATCGCACAGACAGTTTTACTGCTTGTTCATCCACCAGGGTATCATTAGCACTTTTTTTATGTTCTTACACCTTTTTTTTTTTTTAACCTTAATTTTCCAAAGATTAATAAAACCCAAGGAATTCTTTCTTGGTAGGAAGATGAATCTCCTGGGAAGTAAAAGAAATGTGTTCATATTTCTTCCTTAAAATTTAAAAAACTTTCTAGTTCACAGTAATGTCAGCCTCATGAAACTGCTGAAAAGCTAGTACGTGGAGTTCTTTTGTACTCTCTCACCTGGCTTCCCCAAATGACAGCAGTCTACACAACTGTACTAAAATTATTGAAAGCAGGATACGAACATGGATAAAATACTAACTAATCTACAGATCTTACTCAAATCTAGCCAGCCGTGCCATTAGTGGCCTTCAATAGTTCTTGCCTGCACAATTACTGTGGGCCTTGCTACACTATGGTTTTCTATTTCTGTCATTCCTTCTGCATATAATAATTGGGATTAATAATAATAATAATAATAATAATAATAATAATTGGGATTCCACTATAGAGAAGAGCTGTCTCATTTGAGCTATTTATTATTCATTAAATTCTTTACTTGTATCAATATGGACTCATGGGTATTTATTTTATTCTATGTGTTATAATCTGTCACTATTGTTACTTATCTTCTTGACCCAATTGTTGCATTTTTGGCTATTGAGAGCCCTTCAAGTTGGCTCCTATGTCCTTCTGACTTGCCCCCATCATTTTTTTAAGGCATTTTCTTATTTTCTGGCACCAGAAGCTACTTCCAGCTTATCTTGCATTCCCCGCCCCCCATCTGGGAACCAGGAGCCCTCATTTAAGTATCGTTCTAATGTTACATGTATAACATCTCTTCATATTCTTTGAAAATTAACATTTACCCTGTGGGAGGTAGTTTCCGACCATCTAGGGTACACGATTAATTATGAAACATTGCTCCACCAAAGTCTGATTATAAAAGCATATTTCATGCTGTTATACATGGTAAAAAACAGAAAAGGAAGCCACACACCTAATGGTTTTCATCAAAGGATCTCCTGCTTCTTTCTTGGTTCTCTATTTCTTTTCTGCACCAGATCACAGAGCCAATGTCTTTTAGAGTTTTCTTCACTTTTAGACTTTGTTGTTGCCAAAAAAAAAAAATTCCTTTCTCTATCATATAAATTTTCTGTCACATTTCTCTTTTGCAATTTAGCTCCTTTTGAAATGTAGCTCCTTACTGGCTAAATTTCTCTCTCCTACTGTATCCTGACACCTCCGATCTTGGCTGAATTCCTGGTATGACATCCCTGTTTCTCTGACCTATGAACCCATTTTCTAGTCAGTTCAATCAATATCTGCAGCTCGACACTGAGGTGGACCGGAACATTTCTTGGGCAGAGCCCCAGGGTCTCAACACTTCTGTCAGTTGTGTCCCCATCACAGATTTTTGCCAGGGGTCATGTGTGCGTGCGGGGAGAGTGTGTGCGTTTCTTACAGAGATTGATTTTAGGCTTCGAAAATGACTTGTTTCCTTTGGAAATTTACAAATCTTACTGCTACAAATCTATTTTTTATTATCATGTTAAAAAAACCTGATTTCTTTAATTTGTGGAAGTTCCGTCTTTGTCATATCTAATCTAGATGTACAAAATGGAATCTTTTTAACTTTCTAACTTGAAATAATTTTACACTTTAAAAGTATTAGGAATTTAGTACACAGTATTCTCATATACCCTTCACTCAGGTATAAGTGTAAATTCCTTATAGGTTGTTCAGACGTCACCATATATCACATCTATGTCACTTCTCACTCAGAGTCACTAGGGCCATGTGGTCCACAGTTGGTGACCGCCTAACCTTTGATCACCCTCGACTCCCAGCCATAACACTCAGATTTCCCTGCGGAGAAACCTATGCTGTGCCGCATTATCCTCCATGCACAGTAGCTTAGAGGGAATGACCTATTCTTTGCTCCAGCGCTTTGGCCAGTCAGCCTCGGCCTGCAGCTTGCTGGGAGGATGTGAGCATGATCCATCTCAGACCAGGGAGGTGCATGGAGACTCTCAGCGGGGCTTAGGGAAGAGGGGCTTCCTCTGCATTCCATGCAAACCCACGATGGCATATCTTGTCATATTTGTCAACATGGGGGAGCCTGCGCAAGCGTGAAAGTAACTCACGTAGGAGGAAAGAACCTAGAGACTTTCTGAGACTTGAGGATGGATGCAACTAATGCCAAGACAGCCCTGCCTCTAGAATTCTGTTTTGTGAATCAATGAATTTCTCCCCCTTCCTTTTTCCCCTTTGCTAAGTTTTTGGATTTGGGTTTTCTGTAGCTTGCAAAGATTGCTATTGATGTAGACCATTTTCTGTTCATCCAATCATGTTATTTGTCCCTGTATTAGAATTTAGTTACTCATCATAGTTAACTCCATGTCTAGTTTTCCATAGATTATGATATCCTTGGAACTGTGCGTTAAACTCTCATCTGCCTTTCTGCTGATCTTTGCGGGGGATAAAGCACGTCCACTCAGCTTCGCTGTCCGGGCCAACTCTCTGCCAGGCCCAGAGCTGGATCTAGTTCCCAGTAACTGTTTTTGGAATTGTGAATTTTGTTTACCAAACTACTTGTACTAGTTTTCTATTGCTACATAACAATTTGTCACAAACCTAGCAGCTAAAACAAGTCACAGTTTCTGTGGGTCAGGGTCAGGGGCTTGGGCACAACTGAACTGGGTTGTCCGCTCAGGGTTGTTCCAAGCTGCAGTCTAGGTTTCAGCTGGGCTGTGTTCTCATCTGGAGGCTTGACTGGAGCAGTCTGCCTCTAAACTCATTCCGCTTGTTGGTAGGACCCGTTTCCCAGGATGTTGGCTGAGCTGTTGGCTGAGCTCCTTCAGCGTGGCTGCCCCTTCCCTAAGCCAGGAAGGAGAGTCTCTTGCTCTAGTCTGCTAACACAGAGTCTCCCACAATGCAACAGTCATGGGGTGATAGCCCAGCCACTTTGCCATATTCTGTTGGCTAAAAGCAAGTTACAGGTCCCATTGGCACTCCAGACTAGGGGACAACACAAAGGTATGGACATCAGGAGGGGACATCACTGTGTGTCACCTTAGAGTCTGTCCACCCATTGCCTTAAATGTTTATGCTTAAAGTATCTTCCTTTGGCTCCATAAGTGGGTTTTATATCCCTCAACCTAGCTGCCACAGATTTCAGATAGATACTTACAATTATAGCTGTCTTTATTTTTCTACTCAGGGGAGACATTGAGTTTACTTGAAATTTCTTTTTCTGAATACAAGTATATTTTCATTCGTTGAATCATTTTATAAATATTCATAAAATGATCCTTGAGGGCATGTTTAAATTTTCAGAATATTTTTATGTTCTTCCAATATTAAAAAAGCAGGACTTCCAGTTAAGGTGGAGACGTAGGTAGACACATTTTGCCTTCTCACCCAACAACAAAAAAGAATTACAACTAAATCTCAAAACAAATGACACACAGAACTGTCCAAAAAAATCAAACTGTATGGAAGTCTGACAACCGAGGACTTGAAGAAACCACACCCACCCAGACGGGTAGGAAGGGCGGAGACATGGAGAGAGGGCGGAGAGAGGGTGGCAGTGAAGCGGGCACAGGCAGTCCCACAGTCGCATGTGGTGGACAGAAATCGGGAGGGACACCTTGGGAGTGAGCTATCCCTGCCCCAGCCAGACTGCACAGCCCAGGGTTCCAGGGCTGGGAACATATAGTCCCGTAACTTCTGGCTGTAAAAAATAGTGGGGATTGGTTTTGATAAACTGCTGGATTTTTAGGAATCTCTGCTTAAACCTATGATATGCAAACCTACCCATATGGGACTCAACTCCAGAGCAATGGCTGGAAGGGTGCCAGTCACATGCAGGGAGTGGGTGCAGTGGCTGGAAATGGGGAGAGTGCCAGGCAAACCCCCAGAAGCCAGGCAGCGGCACAGTCCCCTTTCTGAATGCTCCCCCACACACGCACAGAGCCACAAAGCAGTGAAGTGAGTTGCCCCACTCTGACAATTACCCAAAGCTCCATCCCACACAGTTTACAGGTGCCTTTTCCAGGGAATCAAAGCAGCTCTACCTAATACAAAGAAACAAACACAGGGAGGTGGCCAAATTGAGGAGACAAAGAAATATTGTCCAAATGAAACAACAGAACAAAACCCTGGAAAAAGAACTAAATGAAACAGAGATAGCCAACCTATCAGATGCAGAGTTCAAAACACTGGTGATCAGGATGTTCAGATAACTCATTGAGTATGGCAACAACATAAAGGAAGAAATGAAGGTTACACTAAGCGAAATAAAGAAAAATCTACAGGGAACCAAAAGTGGAGAGCATAAAGCCAAGAATTAAATCAATGATTTGGAACGCATAGAAGGAAAAAGTATTCTTCAGAACAGCAGGAAGAAAAAATAATTTTTTAAAAATGAGGATACTCTTAGGAACCTCTGGGACCTCTCCAAACATGCCAACATCCTGATCACAGGGATGCCAGAAGGAGAAGAGGGAGAGCAAAAAGTTGAAAATTTATCTGAAAAAAATAATGAAAGGAAACAACCCTAATTTGGCAAAGGAAATAGACATACAAGTCCAGGAAGCACAGAGAGTCCCAAACAATTTGAACCCCAAAAGGACCACACCAAGACACATCATAATTAAAATTCCAAAGGTTAAAGATAAAGACAGAATTTTAAAAGTAGCAAGAGAAAGGCAGAGAGTTACTTACAAAGCAGTTCCCAGAAGACTGTCAGCTGATTTCTCAAAAGAAACCTTACAGGCAAGCAGGGGCTGGGAAGAAGTATTCAAAGTCATGAAATGCAAAGACCTACATCCAAGATTACTGTATCTAGCAAAGCTGTAATTTAGAGTGGAAGGGCAAATAAAGTGCTTCCCAGACAAGGTAAAACTAAAGGAATTCATCACCACCAAGCCATTGTTATATGAAATGATAAAGGGACTTACCTAAGAAAAACAAGATAAAAACTATGAACATTAAAAAGACAACAAAGTCACAACTAACAACAACTGAATCTAAAAAACAAACAAATAAACTAAGCAAACAACCAGAATAGGAACAGAATCACAGAAATGGAGATCACACAGAGGGTTATCAGCTGGAAGGGGAAGGGGGAGAATGAGGGAAAGGGGGCAGGGATTGAAAAGCATAATTGGTAGGTACAAAATAGACAGGGGGAGGTTAAGAACAGTATGGGAAATAGAGAAGCCAGAGAACTTATATGTAAAACCCATGGACATGAACTAAGGGGGTAGATTGCTGGAGGGAAGGGGGTTGCCAGGCAAGGGGGACAAAGGGGGAAAAATTGGGACAACTGTAATAACATAATTAATAAAATATACTTTAAAAAAAGCAGCATCTCCTACAGTTGGTTACACTGGAAATGTGATGTAAATATTTTCCAAACGAAGCAGCACCTGGTCAATAGCAATATTGAAACACAACCACAAAGGATGACGTACTGTTCCCTACAGATACCTCATCTCAGCCCTAAATCTAACAGTGGGCCATTGGCCATGTTTTTCACTAATAGAATGGTGCTAAAAAAAAAAAAAAAAAAACCCACAGAACTCCCTTCCCAAATGTAAAACTGTAACCCTTTTAATAGGGATCTGTGAAATTTGGCCAGGTTTTTTTTTTTTATCTCTGCCGAATAGCTAGATGTGACTGTCAGATTCGAATTTTCAATATTTGCTTGGCTAGTTAGTTATAACAAAATATCCACTTGTAACATAATTAAAAGATATAATTAGGCAAGTAAACACATAGCCATCAATGACTGAAAACATTTCTAATCAATAAACTAAATTATTTTTGCATATGTTTTTATACTTTTATGTTTTATTTTATACCTAATTATTTTTCTCCATTTTGTTTGGATAGCCCACAAATGTTGTAATTCCTAGCCACAGTTCATGATTCAACGATGGCTCTTAGCTTTCTCTTGTATAAACATTTTTTAAAGAGTAAGTTGGTTAACTTATCACTAGCTTTACGTGTTTTATTTTTTCATTCATTTGGTTTGTATGACATTTTATAGGCACAAGGTATTAATTTCTTCATGCCCTTGGAAATATTATAGTGATTAATAGTTTATCTATAAGCAATCTGTTTGTTATATGCTTGACAATAAACTGCTTTTAAAACACCAGTTTACAAAATGACCTTTAGAAAGGTGGACTTGTGAGAAAAATCTCTCCCTAGATGCTGTTTGCAGTGTGGACACTAGATGGAGCAGTGGTTATACTGATTAGCAAATGTCCTGCTTCTTAGACACCTGAGGCTCATCGTTTGCCCTTAAAGGTTTCTGTTCCAAAGACAGATGTACCTATAAATGTGTGGTTTGATTTTTGTTTCTCTTGTAAAGTACTGTAGTCATTGTGAAGCAATAGTAGATAAATTACTCTTTCTTTTTAACTCCTTAACGTTTATTTATCTTCCAATCTATTAAAACCATTATTGGACTCTTTTGTTAAGTACAAATGCAGTCCCTCTTGGGGTCAGTTGTTTTCAGAATGCAATTGATTCTTAAGTACATTAAGTCTTTCTAAGTGGACATTTGTTTTCAATTTAGGAAAAACAGTCTGTGAACAAATGTTCAGAAAGTTTTTAGAAACTTTTTAGGAGGGTTGTTTTCAGCTAATAGGGCATAATCACATTTCTGGAATAAGAAAGTCAATACCCTTGGTGAAATTGAATGTCTTTTAAGTTGATGGCCAGCATTCTCATGCACCTGTCCATTGGGTTTTTCTTTATCTTTGCTGGCAATTCAGAGCATCTTCAAACTTGATGTCTTCACTTTGACGG
Organism: Anoura caudifer; assembly: GCA_004027475.1. Classification (NCBI taxonomy): domain Eukaryota; kingdom Metazoa; phylum Chordata; class Mammalia; order Chiroptera; family Phyllostomidae; genus Anoura; species Anoura caudifer. The sequence goes on along the minus strand of PVKU01000202.1, from coordinate 196,271 downwards.
ACTCCTTGTGATAGGATCTGCAATGCAAGGCTGAATCTCTTGGGTCCCTTTGAATCATACGGTGAGCACCCAGGGGGCAGCTAGCAAGGATGCTGTTGTGTGACCAGGCCTGTTGTGAGAGAGCTGGAAAGGGCTCCTCTTTCCTGCATTTTTGGATTATGTAACACTTACAAGTCACAAGGTAATATTCTATTCCTGAAAAAGAAGTTTGCTGAATTGCATTCATTCAAAAAGGACCTGTGCTTAATGTTTACCAGATTTTAAATTTATTAAAGTTAATAACCTACAATTCTTTGAGGAAGACCAAATTTTCTATAACACAGCTTTATATCATAGGTATATTCTGCTTCAAAAGCTATGCTATACCCGCAGACATGCACACACACAGAACCACAAAAAAACTTCTATGTTGAATTATATATTTATGTACTTTAATTTTGATAAGATGCACATTTCAGAGTTTGTGATTAAATTTTATATTTAGATGAACTTGTTTTGAGAAGTTGAATGGAATATGAAAATAACTTTTGATTTAAAAAGTCATATTTTAAGTCCACTAGGATTTTTGTTATGGTGGATCTTCTAGTCAATGGAAGAATCAACCAACCAATTATTTTTAGTTATTCTTTTTTCTTTTGTGCAAAACCCTGTGCTAAGCAACTGAAACATAGTTAACTAGGTTTGGTTCCTGCCTCTAAGAAATCTGACAGTCATGGGCATCAGCATTTTGAAACAAAGTGTTAAATAACAGAACTGGCTGGTGTGGTTGGGGTGTCCTCCTGTAAACTGAAAGGTTGCGGGTTCCGTTTCTGGTCAGGGCACATGCTTAGGTTGTGGGTTCAGCCCATATCGGGGCGCTTCCGAGGCAAGCGATGGATGCTTCTCTCATACCGATGTTTGTCTCTCCCTCTGTCTGTCTCTCTCTCCCCACCCCTTTCTTTGTCTGGAATCAGTGGATATATCCTCAGGTGAGAATTTAAAAAATAAATACATGAAATAATATAGGGAAATTAATGTACGATTACAAACAATATGAAAAATGAGAAAAGGGCTCTAGGGGTTAAAGGAGGTAGGAAAGATGTTGGAAGAAGGGACAATTTTAATGTGTTAACCATTAATCTATTCAAGTTTGTGTAAGTTTTTCATTTTTTAAAAAAGGGTGTGAAGAAAAACCCCAACCAGAAGGAATGGGCGGGGCAGACTCATTGAGATGAGAAAGGTACAGATGAATTTTCAGTTTGGCTGGGATCACAGGTGAAGAGAGAGGGGAGACGGAGCAGATCTGTGAGACTCCGTTGTGCAAGGCCTTGAACCTCAGGGCTAAGTCTTTGAACTACGGCCTCGCATCAGTGAGGAGCAGTTGAAAATGTCTGGGTTCCAGAGTGACATCCCGAAAAGCCGTGTTTTGTGAGGGATGAATCTGATGACCACATAGTAGATGGGGAAAAGTGGGAGAAGGGAGACACACGGCGAGCCGCGACATACCTGTTCCAGTGACTTAAATGTGAAAGAACCGCAGGCCGCAGCACAGGTTTAAGCAGTGTAGCCAAAGTAAGGGGTGTGCGGGAGGTACGGTGAGGGAAATGTAGAGGTTGATATGATGCTATTATATAGCAGACCGTGCAGATACGGTCTCATTGTTCATCTTCGAAATGAATCCAAGTCTGGTCCGAGACACCCACCCCTCGTTTACTTTCCAGCGCCGGTGAGACTCCCACCGGCAGTCTCCATGTGGGTTACATCAGTAGCAGGGCAGTCGCGATGGCGAAGGGGACTCACTCTCTGCCCTTCGTGGTCACTGTCACTCCCTCCCCGACCACTGGAGGCACGTGCGGGCCCCGGGGCTCCTGCAGATGGCCCCCAGGCCCGCCATCCTCATGCTCCAGGGTAGGAAAGTCATAGCCAGATTTCCTTGTCCTCCCTTTTCAGTGCAAAGCTTCATCCTCCATCTGCCTTTTCTTGGATAATTTAGTTTAATTCAACTCATGTTGGCTCTTGACTTTCTTTAGGGAGATGAGAGGGCCCAGAAGTCAAGAGAGCAAATACCTGGCCTCAGGCCCTCCCCTGAGGGAAGGGCTGAGAAAGGAGAGATGTAAGGATGGGGAGGTTTTCCGTTGCGCAAGAACGTTGGCCTTGGGAGGCAGTACGGCCTGCGGTCCAGCTTGCGCACTGCCTGCCAAGCTGGGCCAACTGCCAAGAGGAAAAAAGCACCCTTAACATTTTTTTTTTTTTTTGGCATAAAAAATCCTTAAGGGAGGTCCTGATTGAAGGAAAGAAAATATTTTCATTTGGTGGCGGGGGGGGGGGGGGTGATGGTGGTGGTGGTAGGTGATTCTTTAGTAAAAAATAGCAATAAAAATACCTATTCAGCCAATTACTCTGTTATATGTATAGTTTTAAACTACATTTTCATCACCATATTATTTCATTTCATTTCCATTTCAGGTTTAAAACAGGTGATATGGCAATGCTAGCCAGCACTAAAATTTTTATTAGACTGTCTCCACAATTTTTTTAACATCCACTTGTGATATATTCACTTAGCATTATTACTGTCAGGGGCCTTCTGTGTTCAAAGGAAGTGAGGATGAAAGAGTGAACTGGATTAGCACGGCTCCTGTCTTCACTGTGCTTACGTTCTGGGAACAAAGACAGACCAGGAAAAGGGCCAGTGGACAAGTGGGGTGAGAAAGCACAGGAGGCCCACAAGTCAGGCATGACCTTGGAGGAGAGGCTTGTTTGTGGAGAACAGTAAGACCCAGGAGGGCGAGGGGGAAGGGACCGCTTCCACCCATAGTGGAATCTGCTTTAGGCTGGAGGACCAGCTCCCTTCCCATTGCAGCAAGAGGAATGGCAGAAAGGATGAGTGGGTGTGTGCACTCGTTGTCTATTTGCTGCGTAATAAGTTACCCCGAACGTAGCTGCTCAAAACGCTGCATCTGCTATTTCTGTGGGTCAGGGGTCTGGGCCTACCTTAGCGGGGTCCTCTGGCTCAGAGCTGCTTGCGCACAGATTGCAGTCAAGACCTGTGCCAGGGCTGCGCTCATTTCCACACTCAACCCCCAGGGCTGTCGGCAGGACTCCGAGTTCTGTGGGCTGTTGCGCTGAGGACCCCAGATCCTCATTGGCAATTGTCCAGCAGGCCACCCTGAGTTTCTTGCCATGTGGGCCTCTTCACAGGGCACCTCACAACATGGCAGAGTGAGCCAGAGAGCAAGCATGAGAGCACAAGCAAGATGCAGGTCCTGGTCTTTGTGTAACCTGATCTCAGAAGTGATATGGGCACTGATGCTAGACTCGGTTAGGAAGGAGTCACTTGGTCCAGCCCACGCTCAAAGGGAGGGGATTGCACAGGAGCGTGGCTACCAGGAAGTGGGGATCAATAGGGAGCATCTTAAAAGGCCGTCTACCACAGTGTGGTCAGGCTGGAATCTGGTGGCAGGAAAGCAGGAGTTCTCTGAAGGCTTCCATTTCTTTTGTGCGGCAGGAGGATGATTCTTTTGTTAAGGGCTGTGGAGAGAACCTGGTTTGCTGGAGAAGGTTTGACATGGTCATTGTATATCACAGAAAAGAGAATTAACTATGGAGACTTAAAAGAATTGCTAAGCAGTTTAAAGCAACCAGATACAGGCCTATAAGAGGCACAATCTATGTGGCTTGCGTGGATTTTCCCAGCAGCTCAGAGGAAGGTGAAAGAAAGGCAGACAGTTGGATTCACAAAGTTTTTTGTTGTTGTTGTTGTCTATGCAGATGCCACTGAAGGGCGGTGGAGCAAGAGCAGTGGGTTGAGAGTAGGCAAGTGTGGACTCTAGGTTATAAACCGGATAGGGAAGAAGGGGAAGACTGGAGGTGATAGATATGTAAGTAGAAAGGAGAAATCACAGGTCTGGAAATATCAGACTGGTAATTGAATAACACAATTAGAAACATAAGAAATCGTGGTCCAAGAGTAACATGATGGAATTAAAATATTTTAAAGGTGGTGCCATTGTCCTGGCTATGTGGCTCAGTTGGTTAGAATATTGTCTGGTACTCCAAAAGGCTGCAGGTTCAATTCCCAGTCAGGGCACAAATTTAGGTTGCGGATTCGGTCCTGAGTTGGGGGCGCATACAGAAAGCAACCAACGGATGTCTCTCTTTCATACCAATGTTTCTCTCTCTCTACCCCCCGCCCACCACCTTTCTCTTCTTAAAAATCAATTAAAAAAAAAAACATATTGTTGAATGAGGATTTAAGAAAGAAAGAAAGAAAAAGAAAGGAAAGAAAAAGAGAGAAAGAAGGGAAGAAAGGGAAAGAAGGAAGGAAGGAAGGAAGGAAGGAAGGAAGGAAGGAAGGAAGGAAGGAAGGAAGGAAGGAAGGAAGGAAAGAAGGAAAGGTAGAAGGTGGTGCCATTGATGTAGTGGATGAGGCCCCCAGTGGAGTGGCTGAAGGACTATGAAGATAAAGGTCACTGAGAAGTGATAAATGTGAGAAGTTCAAATAGTTGATGTGCTAAGGTATTGAATGGGTCCCCCACATAAGTGTTGAAGTGGCTCCGAGTGACAAGAGGACTTGGAGTGGAGGTGAAGCTGTGAGCTGGGTGCCAGCACTTCTGGGGAGTACAAGACCTCAGGTGGGCCCGCTCTGGCTGCACAGCAGACCAGATATCCTGAAAAACGCCCCCATTACTGAAAACCTACAAGTCAGAGTCGCAACTAGATTCATCATTTTAAATGTCTAGTTGAAATTTCCAAAAGAAAAAGAAAAGAGAGAGAGAGAGAGAGAGAGCGCGAGCGTGCACAATCCCTCAGGGTCCAAACCAGAGGCAACTGGATGCCAGAGGGATAACCAGGGACTGAAGCCACTGCCAACTTCTCTCAGCATCCTGGGGCCTTGGGGGACGTTCCCTAGTCTCCCGGTGAACAGAGGACAAGGCCGTCTGGTTTCCTTCTACTGACTGTGGCATAAGCCCCAGAGACGTCTCCAACTGGCCTGGGCAGTAAGAGTGGGACGTGTGATGATGACAGTGACACTTGCCCCTCATTTTCCTGACCACCAAGACCCCTTTCAATGAATGAGCTTATCTCTACGATTAGACATGGAGAGGGCAAGGCAGCTTCCTGGGCACTGGCTGCAAGGTCTTGGGTTTTAATGCCTGTGCGTGTCACATAAACCCTGGACAGTGGGCTGCACCCTTAGTAATGGGGAGGGAGAGGGGAAGATCTGTCATTGCAGGGACACGAGGAAACTTGCCAGTCTCCTCCTAGGTGGTAGGTGGAAAAAGGCCTTCCATAAGAATGTGTAACCGAAGTCCCATCCTCATGGAGGTTGGGCCCAGAATTTATGCTACCGGTTTAGGTCTATAAGGGTCGAGCCAAGCCGATAAGTCCAAGTGGCTCTGGATGGGAGTAACCTGGTACAGTCCACAGCAACTCCTTTCAGGAGGTGGAACCTGAGCTCGAGCTGCATGCTATTCCCGTACAATGTTCAACTGAGCATGAGTTCACAACCAACATTACAAAGTACAGTAGGAAACGAGTCTCGGGGGAGGGAGTCAGAAGGAAGAGAAGGTAATAGAACATTAAATTCCGAGTTATCAGCTATATACAACGTATACCAGCAGGACAAGAGGAGGCAGGGGGTTGGATTCAATGGCCACGTATCTGGAACATAGTTGGGCTGTTAAGATTTTGAAAACCTTAAAAACTTATTTTATTTTATTTAGCAATTTGATCCCTGCAACTTTTTACTAAAGAATGATCCTATATGGCTATATGATATTCATCAAAGTATTACTTATAACAGTAAAAAAAACCCTTGGAAACAATCTTCATTCTCTAGAATTGGGCAATAAAATAAGTGAATAATAGAGATGATCAAGTATTATTCATATTTATAAAGTTTTTATGACCTGGGAATGTGCTTATGACGTAATACTAAGAGATAAGAGCAAGATCCAAAACTGCTTGTTACCCGTGGCAGTGTCCAGCTCGCCAAAGTATTTAGTGAAACAAAAATATTTCACTCTGTTTAAATAAATATCTAATGTATTCAGCAGTGGAAGAAAGGGCATGGGGAAATTGGTGGGCTTTTCAAGATTTTGTTGAAGGATTCAGCTGTAATGAAAGAGAAAAGTCTACAAGGAAGTGAAGCATGAAAGTGTATAACTAATAGTTTGTGCAGACAGACTTCAATTTCAAATTCTGGTACATGCACTTAAAGCATGCTGTCTGCCTTCACATTCTTGAATTAGAACACCATACTGAATCTTTCTATTTTGGATATGAAAACTTCTCACAGGATTTAGGAGTTACTGTGTTTCTGTTCTTGCCTTTGAATGTAATTATGTATCAACTATTTATGCCATAGGAGCCAGAATATGGGCCACTTAGGTACCAGTGATTTCACCGTGACTCATAGTAGCAGTAAAAAGCATTCCTCCGCAATCTTCCTATCTCTATGAGTTGAGAAGGTTCCAGATTTTTTACTAAACAGAGATTGAGATCATGAAAGCACCTGTCACACCACACGGAGATGGATGATGGAAATGCACGCTTGCAGCTCTCCTCAGATTGCCATCTGCAAAACACCACCTACAAACACGACACAAATCCTTTCTCGCTTCTGACCTTGGTGGAACGTTGGTTTACACTCCCATGGTTTATCCTCAAGTTGCCAAGTAACGCAATGATATGTTTGCACTTTGCTCAGGGCAAGAACTACAGAATATGAAAGCCGTAGAATTGAGCAACGACAGAGCTATAAGTCACTTCTGTCTTGATTGGGTGGTGGTGTGTCGTATGGCAAGAGGGAGGGCTGAAGTACATAGTGACAGGTTCACATCTGGCTGTACAACATAATTCATCCTTCAACAAGTGTTTATTGAATTTGTACCTTAATACATTTCAAACATTCTAATGCTATGAATGCAAATTTTTTAAAGACATGGTTCTTGACCTTAAGGAGACTATAATGTGGATGAAAGGAAGCCATGCGTGTGAAGAGACTGACAGGTGGTAGGGGGGTCCGTGAAGGTTGGTCTTCTCTCCCGTCAGGACAATACTCCTCCCTGGAGGTTGGCACAGCGAGCAGTGGGAACTCCTGGTGCAGGAGGCTCTCAGAACTAACAGGCAGCTTCAAGGACGTAGCTTGCCGGTGGGTGAAAGAGCCTCAGCTGCCCTTTGTAAATTCATTCCTTTATCAAATTTTTATTAGGTATACCCTGGGTGCCAGGCAGTGAAGGAGTAGTGATCAGTAGACACAGCCCCTGCCCTCTAGCCTCGTCAGAATTCTGGCTACTCTAGGCCCCTCTCTGGATGCGATATCTGACATCTATTGTTGTAGCCCAGGAATTTTTCAGTCATCCATCAATCAATGATTGTTTTGCATCTAACATCTGCTAAGTACATATGCTTCCAGACTAAGCTGCAGAACTTTTGGGTGGGGAGCTTGGAAAATTGAACTTTCAGTTCTGGGAAAATTACAGTATTAGGCAGGTGATCAAGAAAGGGATTTGGCCTTAGGGGCCAATTGTTAGACTTGGGGTCCAGATGGACCAGCTCTTGGGATCCAAGCAGTAATGAGCAGCTGGGACAGAAAGTTGGAGACCGAGCTGGGAACTGAGATCAACGGGAAAGTGACTTGATGTGTAATCTCAGACTGTTGGACAGCTGAATCCCCATGCTGTACATACAGAAAGAACTCGGCCCAGCTGCTGCTTCAAGGGAAGGTTGAGCAGCCTCAGTTCTGGAGGGAAGAAGGCAAAGAGCGGAGCAAGCACCGTGTGATTTAAGTAAGGCGCCACCTGACCTCTCGTCCTGGCGCCAGGGAGGCCGGCTTTACCTGATGGCCTTTCCCGGCGACCCTAAGGCAGGGTTTCTTCTGGCCTGGGAGACCTCAGGAGGTTCAAATGCTGTGTAGGTTTTGATGTAATTTCTCCTCAAACCCTGGTCCATTTCTACTACACGATGTAAGAAATGAGCAAATGCACATTGTCCATCAGCACAGTGACCTTTTCACCCACAAAACCTGGCCTGGTGGCTGTCAGACTCTGGATGATCGTACCGGTCATCACTCTCATGGGGAGAGTAACTACAGGGTTGGAGGGAGTGCCCGAGTTGAGGGCAAAAGTTTCCTTCTAGAGGGTCAGAGTAATAGGCAGGCAATAAAGACTAGGAGTCCAGCCCCAGGGGAGAGCAGGATGCATGGCTGTGGAGAGGGAGGTGCTGCCATCCTCCTCTAAACATCAAGAGCCTGATTTGACTTTACCAGCTGAAGGAAGCCCCACCTCTCTAGGCCCTCTGGTCAAACTCAGGTGGGAGAAACATAGGAATACTTAATCAGCAACTGTGGTGCACCAGATGGGCAGGACCAGGATTCGGCGCTGAGCCCACATACTGAGGACAACTGGTAGAAGAGTCTCAACAGCCTGAGGGCCCGAGAGTGGGGCTCAGCCGGGTGGGAACCACACCTGCACCAAGGTGGGTCGCAGTGGAATCTGCGCAGGGGAGGATGCTGGGAACCCGGTGTCAGGGAGCAGGGTGTCCTTTGGAGCAGGACTCCAGGCATCAGGAATGGGTTGGGAGCCAACTCGAAGGCTCAGGGTAAAATTGATTTAATGTAGGCAAAACTCTGTTCCACGTAGAAATGGACGTAAGCAGACAGGACAAGGGCAACACATCGGAAACTGGGAACCAGGTTCACTGTTAATTTAGGGCTTACGGTGTGGGGAATTGGATTAGCACCAGAGTTGCTAGAGCCCCTTACCCAGCAGAGTACAATATGTAGCAATACAGGAGGCTGACGGGGGGTGGCAGCTTGGGAATACCGGGCTCGAAAAATGACTCACCAGGGCTGGAAAGCAGGCTCAGAGAAGGCAGGGATCTTCCCTGGTTTTTAAAGGGCTAAGCACCTGCCAGCAGCTGAACAAATGTGAATGAATGAATTACACTAGTGACTGTCCCCCAAACACCTCACAATGACGTGGAAGAGTGAGACTTGTTAGGTCATTTGTTTCAAATACGGGTTGGGCCAGAGAATTGATGCCCTGCATGTTTAAGTGCCAGGGGTGGTGGATAAACTCAGCAGCAGAGGATTTTCAGCTGGGGCTGCTATTGCGTCGTGGAAGGAACAGATTCTTTTTTCTTTAAAACGAAATAGAAACTTTGGAGACACATTATCGTGTGTTTGGATGAGACCCAGATGTTTTGCACCATATTAAATGAGAGAGAAGTTTTTATGTTGGATACTTTCAAGGGCAAATAGTACGAACGGGCCGCACAGCTCAGAGGAACGACGGTCTGTTGTCTGACTGTGAGTAGCCCTGACGTGGGTCCATCAGGTCGCACGAGCTGCGTCTGTCTTCCCTCAAGGCTCTGCAAGTGTGCACCTCTTCAGTGGTGTTCAGCACCATGTGCTGCAGTAGTGAAGATTGTCCACATCCCCACACTGGGATCATTGTCCAGTCATTTTGTTCCCGGTGGTAATTACCTGCAGTTTCAGCTAATTAACTGATCTTGGTTTGTGAAATCCACAACATCTGCTTGAAGAGGGATAATCATCTATTAGCCATGGTGGCAAGACATGATAATTATTCTAAATTTTAAATCAAATTACTTAGCTGCAAGTATGAAAAAAGAGTGAGGTGTAATGAAGACTCAGTTCTGTTCTACAGCATTTCAGTTTCTCATGGCTTTTCTAAGAAATCACACTTTATTTTTTGACAATGAATGTGAGTCAAACATTAAAGAAACATTTATAGACTGTCTATGCCCAATCATATAGGTAAGTGTATAAACTATTTCTACCCCAAGGGTCTAATCTCCAAAATATATAAAGAACTCATACAACTTAACACCAGGAAGACAAACAATCCAATTAAAAAATGGGCAGAACACCTGAGCAGACACTTCTCCAAGGAGGACATATGGAGGGCCCACAGACATATGAAAAGATGCTCAACATCACTAGCCATCAGAGAGATGCAAATTAAAACCACAATGAGATATCACCTCACACCTGCCAGAATGGTCATCATTAATAAATCAACAGACAACAAGTGTTGGAGAGGTTGTGGGGAAAGGGAGCCCTGGTGCACTGTTGGTGGGAATGTAGACTGGAGCAGCCACTGTGGAAAACAGTATGGAAATTCCTCAAAAAATTAAAAATGGAAGTACCTTTTTACCCAGTGATTCCATTGCTGGGAATATACCCTGAGAATCCTGAAACACAAATTCAAAAGAATGTATGCACCCCAGTGTTCACAGCAGCACTATGTACAATAGCCAAGTGTTAGAAACCCAACCTAAGTGCCCATCAGTAGATGAATGGATTAAAAAACTGTGGTACATTTACACAGTGGAATACTATGCAGCAGAAAGAAAGAATGAACTCCTACCCTTTGTGATAGCGTGGATGAAACTGGAGAGTATTATGCTAAGTGAAGTAAGCCAGGTGGCAAAAGGCAAATATCGTATGATCTCATTTATAAGAGGAATCTAATGAACTATATAAACTAACAAGCAAAACAGAACCGGAGACATGGAAACCTGGAGCAGACCGACAGCTGCCAGAGGGAAGGGTAGAGGGGAGGAATGGTGGAAAGAAGGAACTAGTCAAAGAACATGTATGGATGACCCATGGACATGGACAACGGTGTGGGGATGGACTGTGGGAGTGGGCGGTAGGGCGGGATGGAGGAGGGCAAAGGGGGAGAACTGGGACAACTGTAATAGGATAAACAAGAATAAAAAAATTATTTCTGTCCATGGAATCAAAGATGTATATTGGATGAATTAATATTATTCAAAGTTTTGCACTAAAAAAAAAGATCCGATGTTATTCTCAGTTCATCTCTCAGTAACATAAAATGGTCTATGGTTGTGGTCTATAATGGAATAATTACACAAAAGCCTGTTAGCAATTCAGGCAAGATTAAATTAAAAGGTTAAGTCTGGAGTATGTTTACAAAAAGCTGGGATGCTTTTTCATGGAGATTTTCAACAAACCGGTGAAACATTTGAAAGCAAGAAAGTTGTAGGGAAATTAAGAAACACTCTTCTTTCATCTGCCCTGCCCCATAGAAACTCTATTTGAAGGGTTATTTGGAGTGAAAAAATTAGTGCAATACTCAGCACAAATTCTAAGTATTACTGGCAGTGAAAGATCTTGTAAATCCTTTTATTCTTAATATCATTGATCTTGTAAGTGTAGATAGAATTACAGGATCCCAGATTAGAAGGGTGCTGGCATTGACAAACGTGGAGCAATTTTCCTAGCCAGAAATTGGTACCTAGTAACTCACTACATTGTCAATAGAAACGTGTGTGTGTCTCTAAGTACTGAAGTTACATAATATGGGAAAACTAGTGCTCGCTGGCCCATTCCTCCAGTAGTCTTCTAATCTTCAAAAACATTTTCTCAGTTAGAAAATGCAACCAGTTTATCCCCAAACTTTATGAAGTCCTGCATGTAGAACTGAACAGCCGAGCTTTCTCAGTGGTAGTCAGGTTACCTCTGCATCACCCCCAAAGAATATCACAGGATCCTGCAGAGTAGAGTTTGAAAACTGTTAATTTACGCTAGATGTCTCAAATGCCAGTCCTCAGAGGAGGACTTTTGTGTGATAAACCCAGGGAAAGCAGAGGAAGGAAATAAAGATAAATGTAAGAATTAATGGAAGAGAAAACAAATACATGAGGATCAATAAAGCCGGAAGCTGGTTCTATGAAGAGACTAGTGGAGACGACACAGCTGGGGATGTGCACGGGACAGGGAAGAAATAAACAACATTAGAAATGCAAAAGGAACAGCTCCATAGAGGTTCTAGGGATTGAAGGATGGCAAGAGTACATTGTAAGCAATTTGATTTCTGCCACCTTGAAAACAGATTAAATGTACGTTCCTAAAAAATTTAATTTAACCAAAACTGGCTCAAGAAGAAATAGAAATTCACTAAGTCCCATAATTATTAACTAATTTGAATCACTGATCAAAATATTTCACCAGACACAAAAAATTTTGCTAGTGAGTTCAGCTCAGCATTCAAGAAACAAGTCATTCTAGTTACAATTTGCTGGGGCTGCTATAACAACATACCACAGATTGGAGGACTTAAACAACAGAAAATTATTTTCTCTCCCTTCTGGAAGCTAGAAGTCCAAGATCACGGGTGTTGGCAGGTTCGGTTTCTGCCAAGGCCTCTCACCTTGGCTTGCAGACGGCTGCCTTCTTATTGTGTCCTCACACGGTCTTCCCTCTCTGCACAGGATGTCTCCGTGCGTGTGCAAGTTTCCGCTTTTGTAAGAACACCAGCCAGATGGCATTAGGGTGCCCTAAAGGGCCTCATTTGAACTTAATCACTTCTTTAAAGTACAATCTCCAAATGCGGTCATAGTCACCCGTGCTGGGGGTTACAACTTTAGCATATGAAACACAGTTCAGCCCATAACACTAACATTACACAGACTATTTTACATTATAGAAAATGATGAAATCCATCCCAGCTCGGAAGGGAACAGCCAGAAGGGAACATGACAGGCAAATCTCACTTGTAAGAATGATGAACAATTCCTAGACAAACGTTTGCAGCCTAACCCAACGATGTATTAAAAATACAGTAATCATGCCCATGTTGAGTTTATTAGAGTCACTAAAACTCGGTGCTCAGCAATTAAAATTCACAGCAAATTAAAATGGATTAGTTCGCCAGTATTTAGTGGTGAAAGAAAATGTACTGATTTGAAAAGATGTTTAATTTACATGAGCACTGGAATTTTGGGTGGTCTTACATTTGTTAAAACCTATAGATTTTACTGCGGTACCTTCACTGTGTTTGGGAATATACCCAAACTTGCACCGGGTTGCGGATGTCCTTGAGGAACTCACCACTGTGAGGCCGAAGGATCCGCATTGACAAAAGCATAGTTTTCGCACAGGTCCCTCCGGTTGATTGTCAGCGGAGAATGCCAGCCTCTGACTTTAAATGCACTTCTGGAGCAGATGTCTCCCAGCATGCGGCTGCTCACATTTGTTATTTTAAGACACTAATCAAGGAGAACGTAGCATTTCACCTCCCCCGTGTTATTTATGTGACTTTGTATGAAATCGGTGCTAGAAAGCTAATTGCAGTTTTCTGGATTGCGCAGTCAGTAGGCATTCGTGATCACGAGTGGGTGCTATTACAGGGAGAGGGAGGAAACACCACCGAGCAAGGGCCATTCAGTGAACTTTTTAGGTTTAAATACCACTCCAGGAGTTTAACTTTCGAATGGGATGCATTTTTCATTTATTTAGTAACCGGAACAAGCCTTGTCACATGTTGTAGCTGAAGATCTAAGCAGGAAAACCTTTGTGTCTTACCAGCGGAGGTTACTGTGATGGAGAAATTCAGTTCCCAAGAACGGTCGATGCTGGAGTCTCTGTGTGGGTGGATTAATTGCTGCTGTTGTGCGGCCTCATCCTGTCCCTCAAGCCCAGATGGCCGTCTGGCCAGGGCATGTGCTTGTCACTAGGTGGATTGGCTGAGGCCACGGACGAAATGGAGCAAATCCACACCCACTGGCAGAAAACGCTACATTTGTATCCCACTGACAGCCAGTGTAATTACATCTGTGCACGAAGGACAGCATTTCTTACCACAATTTTATGTAAGTTTTTGAAACAATATTTTTAAATATTAACAGATTTTCCCCCCTGGAAAATTCTTTGGTCCTTGCAATGTCTCCTTCAGCTCGGACAGCTGGGGCCTCCTGAGTTCACTAACTTAGGAAAGGGGGACAGAGCAGAGTGCAGAGAACAGGGAAGCCAACTCCTGGTTGTTGAGTTCCAAAAGCCTAGGCCTGGCAGGAGATAAAAAACTGGAAAGAGTTGCTGGAGGGTCATCCTGGAGGCAGACAGACCCATCCACGTTTAGGACACTCTGGAGTGATCCTGTGTCAAACGCATTGAGAAAGAAAAAGAACCATCTGCATGGTGCTCTAGACCAGCTGCCTGGGCATATCTTCAAGGGCTCTGCCTCACCGGGAGGCACAAGAGCAGAGAAGGAGCTAGGGAGACGGGAGCTCCAGGGCAGCCTCTCCCCTGTCCAAGGGGCGTGAGTGCAGCGGGATGTCTACACGCACCCAACCAAGGGCAGTGTGAGTGTGGCACAGGGAGCCACCGACCTGAGGAGGCTGTAGGTTCCAGAAGGAGGCAGGACACAGCAGCAACGTCCATGGGTCCCTGGCTTAAGGCCAGCGAAGGCAGAATGGGATTAAAGACTTCTCAGGGGACTAGTGTGGACGATGGTGCTGCCCTGACACTCAGGCTCCAGCCGTCGTGGGACGGGGAACACGGAGCCCGGACCACTTCCCTCTGCCATGCCTTGGGCCTCAGGTACCTGGGGTCCTGGAATTCCTGGTCCAAACCGCCCTCAGCCCACCTCCAGGGCCCACCTGCGCTGGTCCCCTAGCCCCATCTTTATGAGAGTGGGGGCAGTCTGAGCGCTGGTATTCATGCCCCTGGACCACAGGGATCCCCCAGGGACAGCTGTTTGTCGGGAGTGTTGACAGAAAGCACATATGTGAATATGAGTGCGGCGTGAGAGCTGGCTCTCAGCATGGCCATGTTTCAGGTCATTATGAAGGTATATTTGTTAAGGTTGGAGGATAGAACGTATTTTAACTAACAGTCTGTTAGCTTGATCTTATAGCTTCTAAATGTTTGGACATACGGGTCATGGACTTCCAGTGGTCCCCTTGAATGCAACTCATCTCTGTGCCCCACGGTGGGTCCTTGCCGTAGTGGCCTGTCCACTGTTAAGCCCCTACGAGCCTGCTCAGTGCCCTACCTGCACTGTGCCCAGTAAGTGGTGATGGAATGAATCGGTAAAGTAAGTGTGTGTTTTTGACAGCTGTTCATCTGAAAAGCCATTCAAGGTTAACCACTCGCGTTTAGGACCAGTGAAAATATTCCGGTGGAATTTGGAAACAATGCTCAGGAGTTGGCATCGACTGAATGCCACTAATTGTCTTCTAAATGAAGACAGGGTGTTGCTGCTGCCTCCCAGGAACTGAGATAGGAAAAGCCCTTGACTTGGTCATGGTCCAGGGCGTAAGCCCCGGCTTCTGCCTGAGCGCTGGCCTTGGCTAGACCCAGTTGGCCAAGCTCTACATCCCCTAGAGCTTGCCATCAACTGGCCTGGAGCCAGCGGCCTGCGTGCGCTTCTGGGCAGGCGGGGCTTGGCTCCCGCCCCTGTGCCCGGAGGCTGTGCGGGAGCCAGGACAGAGGACTTGGCCCTGCTTAGCTCTCATTAACCAGGCTGCGGGTGGGGTGAGTTGGGTCTGTGGGACGTCTGACATCGTTGGGGCTCTCTTCTTCCCATCAGCTCGCTTTAGCAGAGCTTCCTTGCACACACATCAGCCTGGGGAAGAAGTTCTGGAATGAAGACCATTGCATAACGATTTCATGAATAACATACAGTTTCTAACGTCAGTCTTTTCCTGTTACCTTTTCAAACAGGCCTTTAGAGGCAAGTCCATTTTAGATTCTGGTAGTAAGAACAAATTTAGAAACTGTTAGAAGGTGTGACACATTTGATGGAAAATATAGATGGACAAGGAATGATGTTCCCCATTAATAGGGATAATTAGATAACGGCCACTAAAATATACATGAACTCAGGTAACCATGTCAAATGAGGTGCTAAAGGTTAACTAGATGAAGCAAGGAGCACAGGCGATAAACTTCTGATATTCTAGCTTCCTTCTGCATGAAACTAAGTGGAGGGTTTTGTGCCACAGTTACTTGACTCTGGGGGAGTTTTTTGATCTGTGGAGCAGAGCAGGCAAGGCCCAGGACGTCTCCAGGGTCATAAGCATTCTGTGTTGCTGACTGGGTTTGGAGCTTAATTATTTAAATGTTTCCAGACTCAAATGACTGATGAGCTAACATATTTTTTAATTCAGTCTTTCACGGAGCAAGCTGTAAGATGTGCCCGAAGCAAACACTGCAGGGCGCTCTGATGGACTGATGCTAACTGCAGGTTTCACGCTGTGTATTTTATTTTGCTGTTTACATTTTATATTGTGAATTTAAAGTGTTATCCAAATTGTAAGGGAAGAGTGCCCTACCTTAATTCCAGTCCCCAGCGAAGGCTCCCATGAAGAGGACTAGAGTTTGTTTTGTTATTGTTTTTTGAAGAGAGAAAGAATGCTGTTAGAATAAAGAAAAAGAATGTTGCCAGAATGTTCTCCTTAATTTAGCCCTCTAAAGATAAACACACTGGTGATTCATTGCATGCTGATGTTACTATTTTAATATTAATTCTGCAACCTTTTCCTACTCCCTTCCTGTCTATGAGTAGGTGGGTTATAGGTAGACTGACTTAGAGGCAGAGTTTGTCAGACTCCTTGTAAGTTCTCCCATGGTTCAAACTATTTCTTATGTAATCAAGAGCTACTGGGGGCTCTTAAAATAGTTCTGTAAAGAATAAGAGCATATTTGAGAATCCAGTCTGCAGAGATTATATAAAGTTAACACAGTTTACTAACCATCACACTTAAGTGATTTAACTATCTCAAACGAACACAGATCCTTTATAGCACTATGCAAATGGTAATTGAATCTTGGTCACCGGTCCTGCAAAATTGACCATGAAGAATATTTTCCCTGTCCCCAGCAAAATGTATCACTGAATTCCTTGTCCCTTCTCAGTCTTGATACTTTGTTGTTCTTGCGTGTGTTCCATTTCCCAAGCTGAGGGCAGCTCACTGGGCTGATTGTGCTTTCTCAGAAGGTTTGTCCCCTGGTGGTTATTCTGTGGCAGAGGTTCCCCTCTGACTGGGCTTCGCTAGCAAGGAGACGGTCTTACTTAAGTTTGTAGTGAAGTCTTCATGCATTTTCAATGAATGGTTAAATATGATTTCTTTTACTGAAGATGAATAGCATCCTCTACCTGTAGATCTTCCTAAACATAAAGTGAAATCCCTACTCCCTACAGTTCATGCACCAGTGCAGGCATACAAGGTCAGAATAAGACGTACTGGGTGTGTCATCTTTGTCGAGTTGTATCAGAGTATCAGTAATGCGTATTTTCAGCAAATGTTTGAGGGGACAAGATAGTAGGTTTTCAACAAGTGAAGGGCTGTAGAGATAACCAAATCTCTCTCTCAGAGTCACAGCACCCAACGCTGAGGGCTTGCGGGAGTCCTGTGAACTTGCTCAGGTGGCCCATGCACTTTCTGTCTCTCTTGGTCCTGAGCCACCAAGTCCCATTGCTGTTGGAGCTGCTGTCACTCCTGCCTTCTTCCTTCCTTCGCTTTCCCCCTGCGTGAAGGCCACATCACCCTGCTATACACTCTGGACCTTTCTTCTTACCCCTTGCACTTGGTTTTCCTGCGTTCTTTCCATATTGTGGAAGAGCACATTGGTTTTTATCCCAGGAAAGCCCATTGTCAGGGAGGAAGAGGAACGACCTCCAGGAAGGCAGTTCCTCGCTCTATCTAGCCTCCGAGAGATGAGAGACATGCACTTATGAGCTGATAGTGGTTCCCTCCTTTACGGAGCGCTGTGGAGGTCAAGGGTTCCTCAGTGGCTTGGCTTTTTCTCCTTGAACCATGGAAACATAATACTGGCCTCCAGGGAAGTGGTGAAGTCTTCATGCATTTTCATTAAATTAACCATTTAATATGGTTAAACATGATTTCTTTTACTCAAGGTGAATAGCATCCTCTACCTGTAGATCTTCCTAAACGTAAAGTGGATCCACACAATCCACGCACCAATGTAGGCATACAAGGTCAGAATAAGACGTACCACGCACCAATGTAGGCATACAAGGTCAGAATAAGACGTACTGAGTGTGTCGTCTCTGCCGAGTTCTGACTCTTGGATTTTTGTTCTTCGGTCTATATTTGCTGATGGGGAGCCAGTGATACAGGGTTTGGGGGATTTGATTCTTCCATTCTCCCTCACATAACACAGTTTCAGCCGTGCACTTGCTGAAAGGTTTTTAAACTCCGCATCCAGCACTGACCTAAACACTCCTTGTGATAGCCTCAGGGACATCCTGGGCCCAGCTTTCTGAATGTCATATGGAGTTAGATTCTTAGAAGGTCCCAAGTTCTTTCTTCTTTATAACCCGCCCCCCTCCACTCTTTTCTCAGGTACGCTTTCGTTACCTGAGCAGATCCCACTACTGGTGCCCCTTTGACACCCCTCCCACCACCCACCACATTTTCTACCTATTACCCAACCTCAGGTGCTTCCAGGGGGCAGCAAGGGGGCCTTGGCTGTCTCAACAGTTCCCAGAGAGAGTGGACTTTTATCAAGATGACTTGCACGATGACATGTAGTTTGTTCAGACGATAATGTGGCAGGCTGAATAATGGCCACCACATCCTAATCTCCAGCACTGGTCAATAAATTGCATTACATGGGAAAGGGGGACTTTATAGAATCAATCAAGTTAAGGGTCTTGAGTTGGGGAAAGTATCCTGGATTGTTCTTTGTAGTTCAATGTGATCACATGGGTCCTTATAAGAGAGAGGCAAGGAGATCAGAAGAAGAAAAAGCGATGTAACAGCAGAAATAGAAGTTGGAGTGGTATGGCCGTGAGCCAAGGGCTGCCAGCTGCTTCCAGAAGTCAGAAGAGACAAAGAGTGGATTCTCCCCGGGAGCCTCTAGGAGGAGTTAGCTCTGCTGACACCTTGACTTTAGTCCCTCAGGACTCATTTTAGACTTCTGACCTCCAGAACAGTAAGAGTAAATTTAGGTTGTTATGAGCCACCAAATTTGTGGGCCTGTATTTTATTATAGTTACCACAAGCAGCTCATACAGGTGAAAGACAGTGGGAAAAGCGAGCTGAAAGAAGAACTGTGGGTCAGGTCTGGAAGAACTGTGAGTCAGAGGAGGGCTGATTACTTCTCTGGGAACAACTGCAAGAGCTCCCCGTCATGGCCCGTCTCCCTGCTCTGAGTTAGAACCTGGTTAAGCCCTGACTGGTACCCAGTGTCTTTCCTTGTTCTGCTCATCGTTTCAGAGAAGAATGTTTTATCTCTTTTTTGACCCCGTGGCTCCTGGGAACTTTCCCACAATTGTCATGGAGGAATCACTCAGCCTTACATTCCTCAAAGACTGTAGCTAGATGTTTGCTGGGGTCCTAACAAGCCCTTCTGGAGCCATTTAGGTGGCTGGTGTTGATGCTCCCTATTACTTGTGCCAAGTTTAGTGAGGTGAATAATCAGCACATGAGATTGCTCCCTGTTTAATAGGTAGGATCTTCTCTGTCCCTTCCTTAGAACGATGGTTTTTGTGAGAAAAAGCTGAGAACTTAGTTCCCAGTTAAATCAGTCAGGCACGTGTTGGTTACCTTCTGTGTGCTGAGCATGTTGTTCTAGGTGTCCTGGGTTGATATGAAAAACTCAGGTAGCCTCCACTTCTTTCTTCACCGCATGCCTGGGTAAGGAGATATGAATAGAGTGGTGACACAGAATCATTTCTCCAGTTGATCCGATGGCTCAGTGAGTATTCGGAGTATTTGCACTTAGCCCTTGTTTACTAATAGATGGCAGAGTGTGCGTGTGCAGGAGGACACGAAGTTTTCTTTGGGCTTTTTAAGGAGATCAGGCGGAAATTGATGAATGAATGAAAAGGTGACCAATCCTATATAGGCATGATGGGATTCTCCAGTTGGTGAAATGGCTGAAATTAAGAATGAGCCTTTGCCTGCACCACGGCGTTCGTTTCTTTATCAATGCACCGCTTAGGTGGTGAGGTATCATTCTAAACACAACTGCTGAGCACTTAGTAGTCTTCTCAGTGATATGAAGACTGACTGGATCCCTACTTTCATGGACTGTTTACTGTAGCAGAGGTAATCAATTTATAATTGATAAGGCATTTGCCAAGGTAGGAGACATCTTGTTATCTTGTTACTAAATTAATATTCAGCCCCTTAAATTTAAGCCACTCAGAGCACAGGATACCTCGTCTGGTGAAAACCACCAAGGTATGCTGTGAAGGAACTACTTTCGGCTGCAAAGTGGCATTGGTCTTGCCAGCCTGTAGAAAGAGCTCGTTAAGACCCAGCCTAAACCTTTCTGCTTATCCATGCTGTCTAGATAACCAAAACATCACACCCTTTCTTTATAGAACCATCAGTCTGGAAGGGACTGGGGAGAGCCTCCATTTCTTCTTGGAGATCGTCTTCTAGCTTTTCAAGCCCCTCTGGGACTTACCTATTGAATAGTTTATCTATCGTCACTATGTGTTTGGAGCAGAAGGGCGGTGTCCAAGCAAGGACTCCCCAAACCACGTAGACCAAAAGTCCAGATGTATCAGAAGACTGGCTGATGGCTACCACCTCCTCAAGGTCCAGGTGCCAGGCAAAGCTCCACGAATCCTGATACGTTTCACATCTTAAAGCCTCTGCTTTAAGATGTTATTTCAGTCTGTGTGAAGAGAAGACACTCTAAGGCCTGTGTACAAAGGAAAGGAAGCAAACTTTAATGAGTAATTCAGGAGACCCCTCCTCCCCCATGACCCTGGAAGAGAAATCGCGAAAGGAAAATAGTTGGGAATAATCAGAAACAGCGGCATGTCACACAACTATTGTCCTAAAATCCAGATAAGAGAATGCTAGTGAAATGGGTAATTGGTTAGTTTGTTTTTTGCCCAGTTTTTTCCAGGAAATACTCTCTGTTGCAAAACTTTCTCCTGTGAACTTTTTTATTTTTAATAGTTCAGGGATTTGGTTTAGTACTTAAGAGAGTTATAAATCCAAGCACTTTGCTCATCGAAACTATGTGTATCTGATTGCTGTTCTTGTACAAACAGTGGCCAAATCTTTTCAGAACAGATTTCCAGTAGAATCTGTCCCCAAGGGAACTGGGAGCGAGCTTGACTACTTCCTAAATGGTAGCCGGATTCTGCCACTTGATTTCTCCTATGAATCGGAAAGAGAGAAGGTCTGACAGGCTGATCTGGGTCTCCAAGAGATCTGCTGGGCCAGGCAATGTGACCGTGTGGGCAATTCCTTCTCTTAATTTTTTCATTCTAAGGAACAGAGTCTAGCTTTGCAGAGAAGGATCCCAGTTGGTCCCCCCAAAGCCAAACCATTTTATTTTTAGCCCATGATTCTGGAGTTGCTATACCTCTTGGAAAAGTGTGTCTGCGTCTTGTTCTCCGTGGAATCCATCTGAGTGGCTTTTGGTCTACCTGGGCTCAGATTTAGGTCAAAAAAGACAGGGCATAATTGCCAACAGCCCTCAGCTCTTCCCTGTGTCCCAAAGTCCAGATAACTTTTGTCATAGAAAAGTTAAGAAATAATATGAAATAAGAACTTTTCTAAGAAGCTAATGACATTCTCTTCTTTGAAATTGAGAAAGAGAGAGAGAGAGATGCCAATAAAGTTTTTTAGAGAAAGATGCGATCATGGCCAGGTTATCTTTGGGAAAAGATGGGATTACAGCCAGGTTATCTGTCACCGGGGGCTCGGTGAGGCGTTTGAGGGTTGTGCTGGATGTCCCTGGTGGCCTTGCCCTTTCTGCCTCAGCTGGTCAGACCCAGAGGCACAGCCAACCTCAGACAAACCCCCGTTTAGAAGCCTGAGGGTGACGGGTGGTCGCCTCCTTTCTGTGGGTGGAATAGCACTGAGGGTGTGTGGCATGCAGGTGCTCCCCACTACCATTGGCCTCAACGGATGCGTCCTGGTTCTAGGAAAGCTGAAGAATGTGGGAAACTTCATAAAAACGGGACCCAACCTCATTTAAAACGTGATGTCGGACATTAGGCTCATTGATGCCTCTGCTACACCATGTAGCTTCTGTGGAACAGTTAGGGCCTGGTGAGCGTTTTATATTCTGGCATTGCCCGGTGACAGCGGATTAATTGTGGCCGGAACCAAATCAGGGGAGGGAGTGGATTCTTCCCGGAGCTGAAGGATGTCCCACTCACTGGGTTTTTTCACTGCTGTACTTGCCTTCTCCTGGTGGCAGGTGGGGACAGTGGTGGTGCTGGCGGCAATGCAGGGAGACAGAAAGCAGATGTGCCCTTGGCAATCTGTGCAGATTTTATGCATCCTGGTCCCTAACTGACACCCAATATCAGTTTCATTATTTTTAGACCTCTCTCTATGTTGCTCACCCTTGTTTATGTCTTATATTATTGGTCATTAGAGAGCCTTGGGTGCTTAGCAGGTGAGAGAGGGAGAGAGTAGGTCCCTAACTAAGGAAGGGATCCTATGGCAAAACACTACAAAGGATTATTTTCTACCTTTTTAAATTGCAAAATTGTACCAAAGGGCTGTAGTCCGCTGTCTGAAAATGGTGGGGTTGAGTGGCATGTTTCTGAATTCAGAATTTTTGTATTTTTGAAAAGGAATATATAATACCTATGCTATAGATTACATTTCACCCCAGCAGGTTCTGAACAGATTTCCATAACCAATAACATCAAAATTTCTATAGCAAAACATGATTATTCATTGGAAATGGGTTAAGTAAAGATTTTAATTAGCCTCACATCAGTTCAACTCAGGTTGTGACACAGATGCATTTTAGAGCCAAACTAAAAAAAAAAAAAAAAACCCAAAACCCACCTTATTGTTTTCAGAGCTTTCTGGATTTTGGAATTGTGTATGATATGGTGGCTCTTGCCCATATCACATCACGAGTTACCCAGTCAGGATTTATGAGGAAAAGTGTTTTCCAAATGCCCAACAAAACAAACGTTTGGACCACAACCCATTTATAATTTGGGGACTGACTGTATTAATAAAAATATTTAAAATCCACATTTTCAACTGTGTGCACAGCCAACAGAAGTGTATTCCTATTAGTCCACAGGCACCGCCAACAGATGACGCTTCTTAGCTACTCCCTTCCAAAACCTCAGACTGCATGATGGATTTCCTCTCTCTTCTATATTTTGTATTTCCCTAACTCTTCTCCTTCAGAAAAAGTTAGTTTGCCCTAGATTTTCTACTGGTGACAGTCTGAGTGGTTGGCGGTCCCTGTCAGGACAAGGAGCTGAGGAGCTGAGGTGTGGAAGCCACAATGATTTCAGTCCTATGGGATTCAGGCATTTTTAAAAACTCATGAAGATTTCTTGACATTAATAGAGCGATAGATCCTCAACTTTGTGTGACAGGATTAAAATAACGGGAATTAAAATCTCAGGGCAAAATCACTGAGAAATTCAACTTTTCTATGATGAAAGTATTTCTGCACTTGTACTGATTTCGTAAGTGAAGTATTCTGCTTAAACAATAGGGGAACCCCAAATCTCTAGGTAAACCTGAGGTTACATTAAAAACAAAAAAAGTATTATAAGCTATTGAAATGGAAGACTGGATTATAAAAAGTTTGCGGGTGTTGTGTCACTAGAAATTCCAGAGGCATAAAGAAATGCCAAATAAATGAATAGTGTTTCAAATTCAGCAACCCTGGTGGAGCAATCACACTGAGAAGTGGTTTTTAAAAACTTGTCAAAGATAAAACCTGTAGAATCTACTGTACTGTGGACTCATTGTATCCTAGGCCATATGAAGCCATTCTGATTTTTTTTTTACCATATCTGAGGAAATGCAATTGCGCTGTCCCCGAATTCTAACATCACAGCAGCCGCAGGATGCGACGTGTGATTTCATCTGCGTCTGCCCATCCTCGTGCCGTGAGACTGTAGGCAGCTGCAGGTATCTGGAAGGGTCATCCTTCCACAGCCAAACTAAAGAACAGAAGAGAGGTGGGTGTTCCTGTGTTAGTAAGTGCATCTTTCTTGATCCTCAGATTTCCGTTACTGAGTCGGCTACAGATTGTCACATGCGCTAGCGTCCCTTGACATCTTGTGATCATTATGCCTTGTATTATGAGTGACATTTGGTGAAATTCCTCTGAATTTCTCTGCTAGGCTAGGTGGGCAGAGATTCTGACTGGAAACACAAACACTGGTCATGATGAAAACACGAAAAATGGAATGGCAGGACTCAGCCTCTTAGTGTATCCTTAGAGCAGAAATATTGAAAATGGCCTTTATTTTTAAAACGCTTTATCTGCAAATCATTGCTCACCCCCAGCAATAACAATAGCAACTATAAGAAAACATCAGCCCCGTCCAGTGTTGTCCCATAAACCAAAATGTCACAGTTCAATTTCAGGTGAGGGCACATGCCTGGTTCCAGGTTCAGTCCTCAGTGGGGCATATACAGGAGGCAACCAATCAGTGTTTCTTTCACATTGATGTTTCTCTATCTCTCTCTGTCCTTCTCTCTCTCTCTCTCTCTCTCTCTCTCTCTCTCTCTCTCTCTCTGGAATCAGTAAATATATCTATTAAAATTCTTTTTAAAAGAAAACCTCAAACTTTTAAATGGCAAAGTTGCCCAGGTATTCAGTGATATCATTGAGGAAGGCTGGACCACATTTAGACCAGCCCCAGAGAAAGGATAGTTTATTCTTTTTTCAAGATTCCTTTCTACCTTTTAATTATCTCTGCCTCCTCCTGCTCATGTTTGCTCTGGCATCTTTGGGAACAGCACTGTGTTCTGCATAGCATGTGCACTTCTTTTCTGAAATGTGCAATACACTCCACATTGCAGTGATTTTTTTTTCCTCCTTTGCTCAGAACAGAGGTGAAAACCCCTGTGGATTCAAGTATCCACTTGATAGGCTCAGTCTCTCTTAATCAGCCTGTAATGGAGCTAATGGCTGTTTGTCATCCTTGGAGATATAAATTTCCTGGCGGTGTCTCTTGCAGACAGTGCGTGAAGTATGCTGTGTGTGCCCGCAAGGACTGATAATCGGCAGAAGGGCAGGGTGCTTCGTTAGCCAGGAGGAGAGCAGGGCTTCCTGGCTGCCAGGCTACAGAACCGGCTCGCCACTCCTGAGACATGGACAATGCCGGTAGGTAAAGCAGGCATGAATCCTTCCCACCCTCTTGGCTCGTTTGCCGTCTGCATCCTTCCCTGCAGAATGTTTGTCTGTGTGTCAGTCTTGTTCTGCACTGAAGTGTCCAGGACCGGGAGACATGTAATGCGTTAACCCTGCTGCATTGTGCACAAGGCGGGCAGTATTCGCTTTGAAGTTCAGGAACTGGGAACGCAGATTCTAATTCCACAGTCACCTTTTCGAACACTACACTGTTATTTTATTTGGGCTGCAGGAGGTGTGCTGTTGGATCCTTTTATGCTCGGAGCAGTGGGTGAAAATTCATATAGTTAATGAAACAACTTCCTAAGAGGTGGCAAAAAAATAGATGGAGTTAGTGAAGAGAACAAAATTTTTTTTTCAGTGTTACAATATGAACTGTGTATGAGCAGATGGATTCTTGTGTCTGTGGCTTAGTCTTCGTGTTAGGGTAGAAGGTAGAAAATGTCTCAATATCCTCTGATATTTTTGTTTCAGGGTATTTCAGGACATGAGTGGCCAACTGGGTACCTTTTAAAAATGTATTTGTTTTTAATATCTTTACTTGACAGCTAGACATACATGACTGTGGAAGTATTCTAATGCCAATTAAATGATTAGCAAAAAATTACTTCCCATGCAGCACTTTTTTTTCTTTGCTGTATTGCGCTTTTAGAAGATCCACACTGTGGAATTACTCCCCACTTTGGTGTTAGGGACACTAAATGCAGAATTCTCCCAAACGTGTTACGGACTCTCTGTCTCTGGCAGCTCATTAGTTCCGTTACTGCGCTGGTCGCAATTTTAGAGAGAGATGCCCTTCAGCCTGGAGACATGGTCAGGTCTGCAAAGAGGCTGCGTCCTTTACAACCCACCCCACACAATGAGACCACCCGTGTTTAGGAAAACAGGTTTGTTTGTGAAATGTGGCTGTTTCAGCCCTCGGTTCAGGTAGCACAGGCAGGCAGAGATTTTGAAGGCAGAGTGTTGTGCATTCTTATATGAAATAAGTCACCAGGAACCAAACTCTGTGACTACAATCATTTGTCTTTGGCAGTGAGGACATCGACATAAATGAGAACAGTACAATATTAGGGGTGAAAATGTCAGAGTCATGAAAGAAGAAAAAACAAATATAATGGGGGGTGTAGGAGCTAGGAGGCTGGACTGATGTCTGTGTATTATACTCCACATTTTTGGTCATTAAAAAATATGCCAGTAGGGCTTGTCATAAGAGCATGTAGGTATGATGTTCCATGACAAGGCACAATTTCAGGATCAACCCAGAGCTTCTCTAATTACAGCAGTGGAGTCAGTAAAAATAAATAAACAAATGAGCAAAAATCCCTAATTTAGCTTCATTTAAAACTTCTGCCACCCACAATTAGTTATACTAAGGTCCTGGCAGAATTCTCCCTTTAATTCAAGTAAGTACCTTTCTTAACTGACTCATGGATTTATTTAAAGGCCATTTGAGAAAAGGAATGAGGCTAGTCTAGTAGCCCTTTTGTAGGTTTAAAAAATGCTAAGGGTTAGGATTTACTCCTTGGCTTACTGTAGCTTAGGGGGATAAGTGCTTTCATAATTTGTACTTATATTTATGCTTTTAATAAAATGCCTCTGCTTCCACTATGTTTAAGACTATCTGTGCACTGTGTCGAGTGGCTTTTAAAGCAGCAACTTCTATCTCATTTCAAATTTTAGGTGAAATGCCAAATGCAGGGATGTATACATTTGAGTAGAATAACAGGCTTTTAAATTACATTATTTGAATATATCAGAAGTAACATTTTTCTCCTAATAGTTAATTGGCTATCAGTGATCACTTTTCATGGTAACTTTTTGATGCTGTAAGCAGCCTCTCTTATAGCAGGGAAATGTGAGCATCCATCTCACACACACACACACACACACACACACACACACACACACACACTTCAATCACTTGTATTGACTATAGGAAGGCATTTGAGATAGTACTGGTAAGTGTCCAAAGGGAAACAAAAGAAAACATAAAGCTTGAAATACCTTTCACATTTTTCCAAGATACCCAATTAACTTGGAATACTGCAATTTTACCAATTTAATTTAAATGAGATAATGATGTTGAAAATCTGCTTAAATTTCCCAATCAGAAGTGAATTGGGGCCTGGATATCAGAGGCCAGCAGTGTAGAGCTGAGCACCAGCCCTAATGATTGGGCCATGTGTTACCAGGAAGCTGGGCCTTCTTCCTGCAGGACTTTGGGTACTTCTTAGGCAGAAACACAACAGAGGGTACCCACTAGCCCAGTGCCTCTGATTTATTCAAATCACACAGAGGCTGCATAGGAGATGGTTGTGTGCATTTCCTGTTGACAAATAAGAAATAAGAAAGAGTTGCTGCCTGGGACTGTGGCCCTTGCGATGTTGGGGAGCACATTTCAGCCCCAGCGTGCCGGGTGATTCTGTCCACCCTCTCCTTAGAAGGCAAAAGCCAGCCTTCCTCCCATCTCTGAGAGGGAGGCATCCCTTCCCCATAATTGCTGGCTTATGTATTCCTTTAAAAGCTTTTCCTGGAATAACAATAAAATATTTATCTCACAGTGTGTGTGAAATATATCAGGGAAGTTTTAGCAATATCTAAGCTTTTCTTCCTTTTTCATGTGACTGTTTCTTCCTGTAAGTTCTGTAACAGGTGTGCATGTTCCTTTAGCAAACAAGCCTATGACCACAACCACAGTCCACATTGTTCTGTCCCTGGGTTTGTGTCTCTTTGCCACTTCTGCACCTGGAACTGCATTAGATGTCCTCATGGATGAGTTGTGGAGAGTAATGCTGAGACAAAGCTGATCAATAGTGTGCGATGAACATAGAAGAAAGCCCATGTTTTGAAATGTAATTCCTTGTTCTACAGGAACAGGGTGGTATCACGGGTTCCGTGGCATTTGTTGGGCTGATTTTTCTTTCTTTGAGACCGAGATATTTCCATTACCGTGTGTCATAAGAGGCACGTTCATTTGGGAGGGGAGGTAGCATCTGTGAGAGCCACCGTGTCCTCACTTTACATTCTGTCCCACTGGGTGAAAGGCTTTTGACCCTTGATGTAGTTACTGAATGTGAGAAGTTCACAGTCTACAGGCTCCTAGCAAAAGAGACGGGAGAATTGCTTGGGAGCCAGTAGAGGAAAGGTTTACAATGGATTGGTCGAAAACATTAACGAATCTGAGATGAAAACGGGCTCTGCCACCTGCCACCCCAGTGACCGTGACCAAGCTCTGTAAACTCTGCAGCCTTTAATTTTTCTCCTCTGTAAGTGGTAACGATAACTGAGCTCATCTCAGGATGGTTATGAAGAGGAAATACAATGATATAGGTAAAGCTTCTGGCACAATGGTTGGCATATTGTAATACTCAGTGCATATTGGCAGTTTAGAGAACTATCAAGACAGTGAAGCCGGGTTGCATTAAGAACAAATGTACACTCTAGCAGGATGGCTTTCCACAGCAGTGAGATGACGCTGTGGGAAGGTGAGCAGTTATAAACTGAGAGCCATCAGGCGGCTGTCCCAAGAGTGTAGTTGGAAATTGACGTGGGTGGTGCAATGGGAACGGGGTTGACGGATGCATTGGACGTGCGTCAGCAGAGCATGGTGAGCAGATAAGGAGGTCGGGGGAAGTCACCCGGTCAAAGCAGACCTTTGGGGTTTCTAGTTTGAGAATCTAAGGTAAGAGTCTTGTACTATGGAACACACAGGAGTTTGAAGGGAAAGACGATGAGTTCCATTTTGGAATTGTTGGGTTTGAAATAGTTCTGGGTTACCCACTAGCCTCGGGAGCTATTCAGTGATGACTTTTAATTCAGTAAAAGGTATACACATGCACAGGCATGATACGTGTGCACACATGAAACTCCTCACTAACCATGGATTTGAGATAATACAGGATTGTTTTCATTTTTGTTTTACTCCCAATCTAAAACCTTTTCTATTTCACATATGCTTACAGTTCGGCCCAGTAAACCCCACAGCAGCTAACGCTTCCTTGCACCCCCTCCCCCAGCCTGTGGGGGTTCTAGGGGTGGGTGTAGAGAAAGGAGACTTTCCATGCCTCTTGAAAATTTTTTCAGCACAGATGAAGATAAGACCAGGCCCAGAGAACTGTGTCCCTAAGCACTGAAGTAATGCTGGTCAAGGCCAGGCTGTTACATAAGCAAATGGAAGCACCAAGACCTTCTGTTTCACACTGGTTCAAAACCTCGGTGGGAGAATCTACTTCTGCAGCTCAGGCCACCCTAGCAAAGTTCTGGGGTAGCAGAGGATGGTGACTGAGGAGAACGGTGACCTAATGGAGTAGATTTTTGGTGGGAATTAATTTGCTTTGGAAATGAATGCTTTCTAGGACATTTGGCCTTGTCTGAAAACTATATTTGGTGCAATTAAATTTTTTTTCTTTATTCCCTATGTTCATGATATCTCGGTCTTAGTAGCTAGAATTTTGTTAACCATGACACTTTTAGAAACATAGTAATGCTGTATACACATATTTATACATAATATACACATGCATTTGCATGAATTAATAGATCTTTATAGGTATACCTTTATATGTGTGCCTTATTGGGGTGGGGGATTCCAGCCTTGATACAGGGGAATGAACTTAATAAAAATTTAGAGCAGATTTTCTTTTTAGTTAAAAGAGAAATTTATTCTTATTCTCTGAAATATCCTTTATATTGTAGAGTAGTTACTGTTGAACATTTTATTAGCTACAAAACGAGTAATCAGTGTTTTCCTCTGAGTTTGTTGTGAAGCCCATTGCACTGTTGTACACTTTATGCTTCATCCAGTAAGTATCTCTGAGCACCTGCGATTCACATAAATGCATTTTTCTAAGGGAGAGATGAAAATTTGATAAACAATCTGCTTTTAGAATAGATTTTAAATTTTTAGATTTTCAAAATTACGATATTTTTATGGAAATTACTCTACCTTTAAAACCAAATACCAAAAGGAAAAATAGGTACGTGTTAAAACATAAAAGTACTCTACAAGAGGCACTGCATTTTCTTAGTAGTTCTTACTTTAACTGTAGAGCAATTTTGACCTTTTGAGAATAAACCAACAGACTTGGCTTAAGAGTGTGCTGAAGTAAGAAAAAGTCTCTGTTTCTAAACAAGTTTGGGGTCTTTTTTTTTTTTCAGGTAATTAAAATGAGTTCTGAGTATTATTTTTTTTTGCAACCACTCATCTTTCCAAAGGCAAAATGAATTCTGATTTTTCTGTATTGATAAGATAAAGTAGAAATTCTTGTGAAATGGCTTGCTTGGCTCAAGAAGAACCATTGGAAAAGATACAGAGAACAAGCATGAATGCATTTTGGTGGCAGAGGAGAGAAGTCAAGCCAACATTTTATAAATTATATGCCATTGCATAATAACTCCATATCCTATCAATTAACTCCCCGATACACACACACACACACACACACACACACACACACACACACACACTGAATTTAGTGTTCAGGCAATTTGGAAAATGGCTGAGTTTCACAGTGTAAAACAGGTTTTGTAGCATGCTAATGGAATTAGCATGTAATTCCTTGCCTGTGCTAACATGTTGTCATGAATTCCCAAGATGGGATGTAGAATGCAGCATTTCCGAGTCATATCAACCACAGGTTCCCCAGGGGATGCCTAGTTACAAGGTGGATAACTCAAATTTCATGATCACTGTTGAAATCCCTTCATTCTCAATAAGCCAGGCAGAGGAAGACAAATACCATATGATCTCACTTCTATGTGGAATCAAATGAACAGAACAAACTGATGAACAAAATAGACCCAAGTCGTAGATACACGGAACAGACGGACAGCTGTCAGAAGGAAGAAGAGGGGAGGACTGGTGGAAAAT
The DNA here is from genome assembly GCA_004027475.1 of Anoura caudifer. Lineage (NCBI taxonomy): Eukaryota > Metazoa > Chordata > Mammalia > Chiroptera > Phyllostomidae > Anoura > Anoura caudifer. Next base: position 165,519 of record PVKU01000202.1, on the reverse strand, counting down.
GGTGAAGGGAGTAGCTGAAGAACATGCATGCATAACCTATAGACAACAGTGTGGTGACGACCGGAGGGATGGAGGGAAGGAGGTGGGGAGGGGGCTGGAAGGAGGTGAGCAAATGGGAAGAAAATGGGGACATCGGTAATAGTGTCAACAATAAAAATAAAGTTGCAGCTTTTCATTTTCACCTTATTCTTCCTCTCTTGAAGTCTTCTCAACTTCCTGTTTCCAGATCTAGAAAGCCATTTTTGGGAACTAGCCAACTGTTCACTTGCGTAAATATCAAACTTTGATTATTTTGGAATTAAATATCTGTGTCATCTCTGTCCAGGATTCCTCTTCTTGTTCTTCGTTGCTCTCCTTTGGGGCATTGCATTGATCATTAGCATCGCCATGTCATAATGGAGAGAGGGAAGGGAGCAAGGACTTAAACCCACTTTGGAAATGAGTGGAAGTCAATTATACCTCTGAGATTAGGCATACTATGCAGATTTGTACACCCAAACAAACATTTGGATTGAAAAATAATGATAGGAGATTTTATACGTAAAAAGTTCATCTCAAAGTTCTCTTGTGTAGCTCAGACCTCACCAACATATATAACAAAGGCAAACCATATTTAAGTAAATATTAAGTGTCTTGAAAGAAAGGGAGCTTACTGGTTTTGAGTGTCTGTTATGTTCTAGGCACCAACTTCAGTATTTACACATTCTGTCACTAATTCTTGCAATCACTCTTACCCCGTAAGTAAATATTATTTCCCCAAGTTATACATGAGGAAACCGAGGCTAGGTAAGAGCTCATTCAATAAAGAAGTGGGTGATTTATAAACTAGAATCCAGCTCTTTCTGATAACAGCAAAATTCAACCCCGGATTTTTTATGTTGTCATATTCCATTGAGAATGGGGGTCTTCACCACCATGCCCTTCCACAGTAGCTTCTTGGTGCCTGGGATGTAATCAGCATATAATATGTTTTAAAATCAAATTGAATATGGCATTAATTGAGAGCAATTTTTCCAAAGGGAAATTCATTTTAAAAGATCCGTGTCAAAGATGATGTCACATCTGAGGATCTGACGACGTCTTTAGATGGAAGTCAGCGCATGGGTAAGAGACGATGTGGCTCAGTGTTTCTCTCACAAACAGTCACACATTTCATATAACAGGCAGCCTCAGACCAACCATGAAGGGGCTGAGGTTTGGCTTCTATTCTACAAGCTCTCAGGGAGGTTTTAGGAAGCGGCATGAAGGAGAGGACTGACCATTTCAAGGCATAATCATGGGAACAAGGGATGAGACAGAGGCAAGAACAGAAACTCTTAAGAATGAAATCCATAGAAGGCTCTTGACTGGGGTGGTGGTGTGGATGCGGAGAGGGAACTTAATGAAAATCTAGCTCTGTTTCAAGTCCCAGCACACACCGCATTCTCACGATATCTCTCTGACTGGTCTCAAAGCCCTGCCTTCCCTCAGGGCACTAACAGACCTCACCTCACAGTTTGTTCTCAGTGGTAGTCTCTGAGGTTCTCCTCCATTAAAGTCTTTTCTTCCCAACCAGACTTTCAGAATTTCGAGGGTAGTGGACATGTCATAGACATGTGTTCTGTCCTCTGAAGAGTTTGCGTGCTGGTTCTCAACTTGGCCATCCATTAGAACGAGCTGGAGTGCTTTCAAACAATACAATCTCTGGGCCCCGCCCTGGACAAATTAGATCAGTGTCCTTGGAATGCGGTCATAATATTGGTATTTGTTTGAAATCTCCCCAGAATATTCTAATGGGCAACTAGAGTGAGAACCACTGTTGTAGACACTTAGAAATACCTACCAAGTAGAAGTGAGCGCTCAGCTTCTCTCCCTTTCCTCCTCTTCTCTGCCCCTCCCTCTCCCTCTCCCCGAATAAGCCAACCTAGCTGAGGATTTGTGCTTGGGAATCATCTGTTCCAGGTGGAATGTGAGGCTGTGACCGTGAATGAGACTGCCCAGGTAGGAAGTAAGGTGGAAACAAAGGAGGAGAGGCTCTGGACCACATATCAGAATAGGAACAAACAGAATAGGAATCCAGGCTTTCTGCAATCCATCCACTGGGAGTATGGAAACCTGAGCAAAGAGGGCAGTGATGGAGGGGCTCAGTCACCTGCTTCCTGATTCAGTAAAGTTGCCCCCCCCCCCCGGCCCCCGCAGTGTCTCTCAAGCAAATTCAATATTGAGTGAAGATTCACTACAGTGGCAGAAGCAATTTCGGGTGAGACTTTTAGCATGTAAGCTTTAAACTAGTAAGAGATGCTAAACATCCCTCGTCAAGCGTTCATGATACAATAGGTGCATTATTAGACCCCAAACAGCCCTGCTGTGGCTTACTCCTCACTCACTGTGTATCTGTGCCGAGTGGTTGGGTCAGAGCCACTATTAGACACCGATGCTATATTTGCTGTATCCACGTGACTCACCACAGGTGGCCTGCTTTTTAGTGGCAGAGAAATAGGTCCTGTTTCAGCTTATACTACCCCCTCCAAACACACACACCCCCCTACCTCAGAATGAGTTTCAGATCATTTTGAACTGACAGTGACTTTAAATAGATTTGATAACTTGCTTTGCTGAGTACTTTGATAAATGATGCTTTTTACACTAGGCTCAATATATACTTCTTAATGGAAACAGTAAAATTAAAATAACCCGCCTTTTATAATATTTGATTTAATATGGTCACAAAGATCACTTGAAAAAGTGTCATTGACAGAAGTGTTTTAAAAAAAAACTCTCTAAATGTTCTTATAAATGAAGCATTCAGTACTGGGGGCTGCCAGGGATTACCAAGAAGGCTCTGAGGGGCCCTCCTTCTGTTTTTGTATATTTGGTTTTCCTGCTCATAGTGTCACCCCTGCACAGGTGCTTATCCTATCTCCACCCTCACTGCCCTCCCTGCTCCGCCTCCTGCTCCCTCCTGCCATCCCCTTCACGCACGTGCGCTGTGGTCCGGCCACTCTGCACTTTTCAATGCACCTCAGAAACACACATAATTTCAACATGCTGGGTCTTCTATGTGGAGGTCCCTGGCTGCATCCCCCATGTCACCTCGAAAAGCCTCCATGCTAACTGAGACCCAGCTCAAGGGCCCACTCCTCTGTGGGGCCTGCTGCAATTCCTCCAGATAGAGTGACTGTTCTCTTTCCTCTAGTCCCAGACAGTAGTCTCCTTCCTCTGCGACAGCCCCGATCATGCGAATTACGGTGCTGTTTTACGTCGGCCTGTTCAACTAGACCACAGACTCCTCAGGGACAAGGCCTTGTCCTCTGTGTGACTCACGACCTAATGTGCCTGGCCTGGCGTGAAAGGGCCGATGGGTAAACTGGCTGAAATAAAGCCTTGTGTGTATCCTTTACTGTGCACTAATAGTTACGTAGAAACTATGAGTTAATTTTTATTGGCAGTTGGATGATGTGGCCACATACCACCCGAGACAAGTAGTAGGGAGCCCATCAGAATTTCTTACGGAATTAAAATGTGTCTGTCTGCCTCTTTATTTACTCATCCATCTCCCTGGATATCTGTCTGCCTGTCTGTCTATCTATCTGTCTGTCATCTATTATTTTTTTTAGATTTTATTTATTTATTTTTAGAGAGAGGGGTAGGGAGAAAGAAAGAGAGGGAGTGAAACATAAGTGTATGGTTGCCTCTTGAGTGCCCCCCACGGGGGACCTGGCCCGCAATCCAGGCATATGCCCTGACTGGGAATCGAACTGGTGACCCTCTGGTTTGCAGGCCTGCACTCAATCCACTGAGCCACACCAGCCAGGCCTATCTATCACCTATTTTTATCTATCTGTCTGTCCATCCATCACCAACCCTCTTCCCCCGCCCCCTCCCCCCCCGCCGCACAAGACCTATATTTAGATTGTCCCATGGGGGAAAAGAGATAGTTGTATTTTTTTTTAAATGTTGACTGGTGATCCACTGTACACCTCTGCTGAGACCCGTTGTCAGTCTGAGGGACGTATAATAAAGCTGCTCAGACAAAGCAGATTTCTGCTGTTTTGTGTGTCACCAATATCAAAGTGCATTATTATTCAGAATCGTTAAGGTCCTGTGCCATTTACAAAATTGCTCTGATATATGCTGTTGGAGGCTTGGATGGATTGACCAGTGAGCAAAGAAACAGCTCTCACTGAGACTGGTGCATAGAAATGGTGGTGAAGTCTGTATTTCCTTCCTCCACGCACTGCAGAGAGACACTCTCTAAGGGTCCATATTGTGAACTGAGACTTGCTTAAAACTCCCTCCACCCATCTTGCCTTTAATTCATCACCTGCTGCATGCCTCTGTTTGCATTTTATATACTTGGGTGTTAACTCTCTTCATAGTGGAAATTCAACCACCTTCCACTTTTTAGGAGCAGCTTAACTTAGGGCATTTTTAAATAAAGGGATAAAAGGAAGACTTGCCAATCCTGACCTATAAATGGTCAGCATGATATAAGAGTAAAAATATCTTAGGTTTCTTCTGCAAAACTTTAGTCTTCACCACACCCACTTACAGAACGGAAGTCAATTCATTTGCTCAAACAATAAGCATTTTACAACATTCATTAACCAAAGGCTCACTTCTTTATATTAAGGAAGTTCGAAGACATTTTGTTTAAACAACTGTGTGACTATAACTCTAATTGAAAAAGGCCAGAGAGTTGAAAGTTAAAGCCAACTTTGTCTTCAAAAGTCAGACTTCACGGGAGACGAGGAACCCTGTAGCGCACATTTGGAATGAAGCACCACAGTTACCTTTTAAACGTCCTGGCTTGTGTCAGTTTTTATCACAACGCTCACGTTCTATAAACAAAGGTGTCTCTCACGCTAACAGACATGGGCTTTGTCCCCAGCAGTTCCGAGGAAGGTTTTCATGGAGTCTTAAAACTATAAAAACTCCTAATGTACTCTTGGGCGCCTGGGTTATTTTAGAATAAAATCAAGCCCCACAAAATTATGTTTTAAACGCACGCCTGGAACTAAGTGATTTTTTTTTTTGAGAGTGCTGAACATTCTTCAGTAATATCCCTTTCATCCTCAGAAATGCTTACAAATATAGTTCATTTCTCACAGTTCCCCAGTGGACGATGTAAACATTTCCAGTGATCGGTTCTGTTCTTCTGGATATGAAACTAAGGCAAAGAAGGGCTTTTATTTATTTATTTCCAGAGAGCGGCCTTGTGCGCAGCTTCGCTGCCCATGGAGAACGTTGCGCTGACATAGGAAAAGCATGTCTGCCCGAGCATATGCTTGGCCCTTGGCCAACTCATGATGCCTGGGCCCTGGCAAATCGGATTCCCATTGACTTTTATGTAGAAGGAAAGCCAAACACAATTTACCCTTAGGGTTGCATGCAATATTGTTTTCCAAGGAAGCGTGGTTATATTTGTCCTGGCTGCAAAGGCTGTCTCTGGGGAGGACAGCCAAATGGCTTTGGTCACAGTGTCCGCACACACACACAACTGTCCTCATTTGTTATCCCAAAGCTGTCTGTTCTAGGATGTGCAGTCAGGTGACGAGGGACTGGAAATCAGCTGGAAATTTCAGTAGAGGTTCATTAATTGGGGGACCAAGCCTACGAAGGGCATATGTTTATTTGGGAGGTGGGGAGCAGATGAGAGGATAGTACAAACCCCCCTGGGAAATGACAGGAGGAGGAAGATTAGGGCACCCTAACCATTTTCCCACGGAAAGAGAGCATGGCGATCCAGTTTTAAAGGAGGGACTGGATGGAGCACTGGGCAGGGGCTTTGGGCAAATGGAACAGACAGAGAGAGAGAGACCAAGGTAGATTCAAGTTTATGAGACAGGTCGAGGGAAGACATTGGAAGGATGCGTGGGTTTTATTCTGGTTTATACGATTTGGAGTGAGCTGGCACCAAGGCAAAGTCAAGAGATCAGGGACAAGTTCCCATGCACCTGAGTGCCCTCAGGCCCCCTCAAGTGTGGAAGGGCAGCTTGTTGCCGTAGCAGTTCATCCTCTCTCTGGACCAGCACAAGGCTCAGGCAGCCAGCAGCTACGAAGAAACTCACCCTTCTTCCACCACCATTTCCTTTCAATTCATATTTTGCATGAGAATCATTCTTAAATTGCAACTCTTTTTTATATTAGTCACGTTTACCTTCTTTCCCAAATTGAGCACACTCTAACATTTGGAAGAGTGTGCAAAAGTGTGCACAGAAATGAGAGTCAGAAAAAGAGAACACACACCCTGGATTAGCCTCTTCCACTTAGCAGCCCGGGGCCAGGGCACATCCCTGGGCCTCACTCTCTTCATCTCTGTGGAGGGTTGACTGTCCTTGGCACTGCTGCAAGTAGAATGAACAGCAGATTTGTTGAGTGCCTACATGATATTTAAATCTGTACAAATATGAAGTCATTCAGCCCTCACAGTCACCTCACTGACAGCTGCGCCCTGAGGCTGCTGTGGCGCCTGCCCTCTCCCTCATGTTTCCAGGCCCTCCGCTGCCCTCTGTGCTGTCGTCATGGTGCTTGCTTTTGGCAGCTTCCATTTCCTTCCCTTTTCATGAGCTGTTCCTTTTTTTCTTTCAATTTTATTGAGATATAATTAATATGTAGGCCTGTATAATAAGTTTAAGGTGTCTGCCCGGGCCTCGTGGCTCAGTCTGTTGGAGCATCTTCCTGTACCCAAAAACGTTGCAGGTTCGACCCCCCTTCAGGGTGCATAGGGGAGGCAACCCACCCATGTTTCCCTCTCCCATCTCTCTCTCCCCCCCCAACTCTCTCCAGTAAAACATATCAACATATCCTCGGATGGAGATTAAAAAATAATTATAGATTTAAGGTGTCTAGCATAAGGACTTGATTGACCTATATTGTGAAATGATTCTTTCACAGTGATTGTAGTTAATATCTATTAATCTATTATCGAATAGTAATACAAAGAAATGTTTACATGTGCTGTTTCTTATCTTTGTGGTCTAGGAAGCCAGATAATTTAGACTGTTCTCCTTTTATCCAAATAGCACACTGACCCCAGTGAGGGCTTGAGTGGTTTTCCTATGATTCATGCGTATGAGCTGGAGTTCATGAGTTTTTTTACTTTTACTTGGACCAAGTGGCAGTTTAGTTTAATTCCTAGTTCTTGACAAGATCTTCAGTGGTCTTGCCTGTGCTCTCAGGATAAAATGAAAACTCAAGGTCTCACACACAGCTCTGGCCCCCACCTGTGTCACCAACATTAACACCCACTTCTAGCCCCATAGCCCTGGGCCCCTGCACCCCAGACTCCTCGTCTCATCCAGACTCTGTGTCCTCGCTCTCGTGGTGTTCTTCTCCTGGGCCGCTGCTCCTTCCCTAGTCTTCCCTTGGGGAGTTCCTCTTGGTCTTTTAGGACGTGTGGTTTATCTGTCACCATCTGGAAATCCTTCTCCACCCCAGTGCAGGGTGAGTTACTGCCTGAGCTCACCTGGCACACGTACCGTTGCGTTGTCACCATCGTCACTGGTCCTTCATGTCCTCTCTCCCACCAGCTAGGGAACTGCTCACGGGCAAAGCTGTCTCCTTGCTTTCCTTAAGGCCCAGAAAGTGGCACACAGTAGGTACTTACTGCACTCCAGCTGACTCCCTGCTTGTGCCATTGCTACCAAGTTGCAAAATGTGCTAACAGCATGATGGTATATTTATACATTCTCATTACATAATTTTCTAAAAGTTTGAAGAGGTTGGGGAGTAGAGAGGCTGAACAAAAATGAAAAAGGATTCGTGGCCGGGGACAACAGTGTGGTGATTGTGGGGAGAGGGGGTATAAGGGAAATGCATGTAATGGGAAAAAATACAATAAAGATTAAATAAAATAAAATACATAGAAAAAAGATAAAATTTAAAAAACCCTCATCACCAAAATAAATAAATAAATAAATAAAAGTTTAAGGAGAAAAAGAGAGTTTGAAGGAAATGTAGTTGGATGAAAAAATATAAAACGTTGCTGTCAGCCTGAGGATGTTGGTAAAATCCTTATACACCCAGAGTAGTTCTTGTGATTACTGGTGACTCTTTTTTTTTCTGTTTAACTGCCATTAAACCAAATTTAGAGTTTTAAAATGTATACTTGTATAGGGATTCCTTGTAGGAGGAGATGGAACATGTAATAATTACAGCGACAAGTGTATTCAATGTGTAGCTCATAAAGAAGACAGTAGCGTCTACCTAAAGAACTTTTATTTCTTAAGGGAGATTTGATTGCCTCACGGGCAGGAGGCACGTCAAATACGGCCATAAGTGGGCAGTAAAAAGGGATCAGTCTTCAACCTTAAAAACAACACAGCCTACTGATATTTTTTTTAATTCATTTTCTTTGAACATTTCCAATTACCTTCTCTAGAAAGAGAAATTCTTTTTCAAAATACCTCAAACATATAATATGCTTAAATTATCCCCTGTTCTTAATAGGTGGAGGTGGAAATGAAACTCAGTCATGACACCCAGAGGAGAGGGAAATAATTCTGAATTGTTGGTGAAAATAAGCTAATGTGACTGCGGCATATAAAGTTGGTTTTGTTTTTATAGAAACGTTTTGTGTATGCATGCGCGAAGTCTGAAAAGAGTGCATCCCAAGATGTTAGTCCTCATCCCCTGGGAAATGAAAGGGGCATTTCGGTATTCCACTTGATATTTTTCTATTTTGTTTGAGCTCTTTTGGGTTTTGCTTTTCACAGTAAGCATGCACTGCTTTTAGAAATGCTTAAAAAGCCAATAAATTATGTTTTAGTCAGTTAACTGGCAAGTACCATGTATACTGCCTTACGTATGAGATGTGTGGTATCCTGTACACATCAGGTGTTCCTGACAGGGTGCCAACCCCCCAGCAACTTGGAATAAATGGTTTAAAGGCCTTATTCTCTCCCCACCCTGCCCCAATATAAGCTCTTATTGAAATTTTTCTTTTATTAGTCCAAACTAGCTGTAAAATGTTCATTCTTGCCACCAAGACTTGGTCATAGTGCCATATTACTCGTATGCCATATTATCACCACAAAGTCATTGTAACTGGATTTTCTTTTGTCTTCCTATGTTGAGGGTGGACCTGAGGTGTATGAGTACAATAAGAAATTTGGGACTATATCAGCAGTCTCTTTTCATGTGGCAGGAAGCAGTGTATTTTCATAGCATGCAGTTGTGTTCACATGGCTAAACTGCACCCTCTGCGTGCCTGGGAGGCGGTGGTGTATTCGTATGGCCTTGGAGGAGCTCCTGGCCAGCGGTAGGACCCCTGGATGCACTGGATCAGGCCAGGCGCTTCTGAGAAGGGCTGAGCCAGGAAGCTGGAGGGTGAGTGTGTAGAGGTCTGACCTGGGAGGGGAAGCTGAGTTTCTTACTGGATGCTGGAGTTGACAGCGGCGGTGGAAATGAGAGATGGAGACCGCAGTCATATTAAAGCAGGGGTCAGGGGACATGGTAGGGGCTCTGTTTGGAGTATCTGGTGAGCGCATTGTTGGTCTCATGTCACAAACACAGTCACAGACACGCAGTAGAGTGGGTAAGTGCGGTGCCAGGACTGTGTTTATTTTGAGATATATCAAAGTGCTACTTGATGACTCAGAATTTAAACTAAACTGCTACCTGGGCAGGTCATTCAAATGCTAGCTGATAACTTATCAAATAAGTCCGCGCTCCCCATTGATTTTAACTTCACCACGTGTGAGGAGACACAGGCGCTCTGGCGTCTCTGCGTGTGCCAGCGCGTCTGTGATGAATCCAGTTCTTCTAGGGAGCGCTCGAATTTTGCAGTTGTTAAACATGACCGCGTGGAGCTTATTGCTTTGAATTACTTTGAAATACTTCTTCCTTACTTCCTTTAAGGATCACCATTTTTTAATATAATTTAGATGAGAGGCATATGCAGCAAGGGGGCTGCAGGCACCCTCCTCGCTGCAGAAAGCACGGTGGATGAGATGCATCAGGTCCCTGCTACCATGGAGTTCACATCCTATTGAGATAAGCAGACGATAAACAAGTAAACAAACAAATATATGATCAAATACTAGGAAAAAGATGAAGCAGAGTGGTTGTGCATGGGTGAAGGAGTGCTATTTTAGGTCATGTGAATTTTAGCTCTATGGTTGGCTATCTAAATGGGACTGGGTTTCAAAACCTGGGGGATTTGTGAATGTCACTTTTCCAAAATCTTCTTTTATCCGTTGGTATAGTTTTAGCTGAGCACTACACTATGTTTTCTTCTTTCAATCTAGTTAAATCCATTAAGTTTCGTGCTGTTTCAAGTTTCAAGAAGTGCCCCAAGGTAAAAAAAAAAAAAAAATGCTAAGAATTCCATCTTGTTTTATGTCAGGACAGAATGAAGGCACATAATTACATGACCGTCCCCACCCCTGACAAACCTGCAGTGGCCTAGATTTGTTTGAAATTTAGCACAAAACTACATTGTTATCAGAGGGTGTTCCCAGGAGATAAGAAAGGTCTGGCAGATTTGCCCTGGCAGCTTGATTACAAAAATTTTAAACCATTTCTTCCTTAATGACAAAGACTTGTTGTTTACCCTTGTAGAGAACAAGTTAGCACATGTCTGTTCTGAAAAACTTTGGTCTTAGGAGCATCTGCCCGCCTGCTGTGCACACCCGTCTCCCCAGGGAGATGTGTAAGGTGTGTCAATCAGAGAAGGATGCAACGGAGTTTGGCACAGACATTAAATTTCATCAACCAGAGAGTTTCTTTCAAGAGTCACATTGGACGTGCATACATTCAATATTTTGGTATTACTGAAAACAAATGTGTTGAATTCTGATTTTAGAGTTGCCCTTTGAGCTAGTTCACTAGCCAGACTGAAACTTTGTTTATTCAGTCATTCATTAGTTCTTTCATTCTGTCATTCAACAGGCATTTCTGAAGACCTCTATCTGTCGAGGTGGTGCTTCTTGCTGAGTGTGTGTCAGTTAATTAGGGGCGTTGCTTTCTTTTGAGCGGGCACTGTTGTGGGGAGTCAGATAACTTACAGAGCTGGAGGTGCTCAGATAACCATGAGCAGTACAAGGTGGAAGGCCTGGAGAAAGCCCTGCAGGGCAAGGTGGGTGAAACTCCAAGAGGAGGTTGCATTCGGGCCAGAGTGTCTGAAGAGCAAGTTCAAGTTTGCTAGGCAGAGAGAAATGTGAGTTTCTGGCAGCAGTCTCTTACTTTGTATTTACACATTATTATTTTCAAAACTAAGATGGCATGACATAGTTTGATAACCTGTCTTGTTCAACAGAATGGCCTAGAATGATCTTGGCTAATTCCAAAAAAAGAAATAAATAAATTTACTGACAGGACATGAATATTTTCTACCATTCAAATCCATAAATATTTACTGGGCACCTAACCACGAGCAATGTGCTATGCCCTTATGTGGGTCACCTTGGAGAATTCAACAGCGTCTTCTCCCATTAAAAAATTTTTTTATTGAGCTAAACTTCACACAGTATAAAAACAACCATTCTAAAATGTATGATTCAGTTTTATTTAGTGCATTCATAGTTTTTACAACCACTACCTCTATCCAGTTCCAAAATAGTTTCATCACCCAAAGAAAACTCTCGTTCCATTATTCAGTGATTCCCTGTTTCTCCCTCTTCCCTACCCCTTACAAACACCAGCGCACTTCCTGTCTCTGTGGATTTACCTATACTGGATATTTTATCTATGTGGAATCATACGATACACGATGTTTTGTGTCTCACTTCTTTTACTTAACATGATGTTTTCAAGGTTCATCCACATTGTGCAATGTATCAGTATGTCCTTTCTTTTTACAGCTGAATAACACTTCATTGTATAGCTATCCCACACTTTGTTTATCCATTCGTCCACTGATGAACATTTGGGTTCTTTCCACCATTTGCTACTGGGAATAGTGCTGCTATGAACATTTGTGTACACACATTTGTTTGACTGCCTGCTTTCAATTCTTTGGAGTATATCCTTAGGAGTGAAATTGCTGGATCATGTATATTGTTTAACTTTTTGAGGAACTGCCAGACTGTTTTCCACTGTGGCTGCACCATTTTACATTCCCACCAGTAATATATTATACGAGGGTTCCAATTTATCCACATCCTTGCCAACACTTGTTACTCTCCATTTTTTAAATAATAGCCATCCAAATGCATGTGAAGACTTATCTCATTGTGGTTTGGATTTACATTCCCCTTATGAGTGATGATGTTGTGCTTTCTTTCTTTTGCTTGTTGGATATTTGTATATCTTTTCTCTTCCAACTTTCATGGCAATTCCAAACAAAAGAACTTATATAAATGTTCTGAGCAATAGCAGCCATGTTAAAATAACTGAAGCACTTCACAACAGCACTGACTTTAGGCAGAAAATATTCATTTGACTCTGAAAATTATGGCATGATTGTTTAAAAACTAATCTTATTTTATAATCATTATTGCATTAATTATATTATGCACAGCTGTTGTTACATTGGTTAAAATATGAACTCACAAATGTCTTCTCGATTATAAGCATTATTTTATACTCTGCAATAACTTGGGTCTGATAAGAAGTTACTGAATTTGAGCCAGATCTATGATCTATCCATTTCTTCTTAGCATTTTGAGATGTTAAAAATTTTGCCTGTGGGATATAGTTCCATAAATTTTATACTAGCCAAATATTTATGAAATATGTGTATATATTTGGCTGGTATAGAGATTATGAAATGCAGAAAATATCAATAGTGTCTCAGGACTAGGAGGGATATTGAACTTAGATTTCAACAATTCAACTCAACAGTTATTTCAATACAGCATATTTATTCTATTGCTTCACCAGAAATAAAACTCTCTAGAAAGGGAAATACATCTTTTTTCAATATTCCCAATGAAAATTGCTGCTCATTTTTCTTCATAACTTCATAGTTATACAAAGATTAGACACTCGGGACAAGTAGAGGCCTAAAGCCAATGTTCTGTATCCAGAGAAAGAGAGATGACCCCAACACTGTTTGCTGTAGCAACAACTGCCCCCCAAAGTACTTCCCACATATTCGAAAAGTTTGCATTGAGCACGGACAACATTTTGGGAATTGTCTAGGATCTGGGAATTTAGTAGTGAACCAAACACAGAGCTTCCATTATGTGAAGGACAGGTTCACGCATTTGAGGGACAAAATGGATGATTTCAAAGGAGAATGGGAAGAGATAAGGTCAAAGAAATAGCCCATCAAAACAGGCCAGTGCTGAAGACTTGCTCGGAATTACAAGGATCAAGTTTATCCGTTCCTATACTGAAGCCAGGTCTAGCTTCTGGTTTGGTATCTGTGTTCATTTCCTATATGTGCTATAACAAATTATTACCTATGTGGTGGCTTAAGCAAAACAAATCTATTATCCTACAGTTCTGGAGGTCAGAAGTCTAAGACGTGTCAGCGGGACGGCATTCCTTCTGGAGGCTCTAAGGGAGAATCAATTTTATTTCTTTACTGGCTTGTGGAGACCACTCACATTCCTTGGCACATGGCTCCTTTGGCCCCTTTCTCCCTCTGTAAAGCCAGCAGCATCAACAGCATCTCCTCATCTCTGACATCTGCTCCTGCTTTTACATCTTCTCCTCCTGACTCTGACCCGCCTGCCACCCCCCCAATAAGGACCCTATGATTACACTGGGCCCACCCAGATAATCCAGGAAAATTTATCTCAAGACTCTCCTCCCATATAAGATAACATATGCCCAGGTTCCAGAGATTAGGATGGGGAATGGGACTTTCTTCCACCTACCACAGTGGTCTTTCTCAAAGACCACCTGATCAAAGTCTGATTTTATTTTATTTGTTTAGCTGTGCTGGTCCTAACATTCTTCGGCTATATTATGATTATTGAAGGTTTTTGTTTTTCAGATTCCTTCCCTTTTCTTTCTGGTAAGGAGATAAGTGTTAGACTGCAAATCGTTGAGGGCAGAAGAGATGTCCCCATTCATCTCTTTTCCCCTAATACCTGATGGAGGTCGGAGTGCATGCTCCATCCATGTAGGAGGTAGTTGTGAGGGAGTGTGCACTGAGGGAGGGTGTCATTTTGTAGGTTTCTTAGTGATGCTCACAAAAATCACAAGGTTCTCTAATTCCAAATAGATCCATAGATACAGATCTATGACATGAGAATCATTTTGACTACCTACCCTCTCCCAAAATATGTCTTTGGAAAAATAAAAAGGTAGAAGATGGCCCCTCAGATCTGCTGAGAGACAGAATTTGACCATCTCAAAAAGAGCAGAATATATTTCTGGTACCCAGTCTAAATTTTCCTTTCAGTGGTATTTTTAAAAACAAGTTTCAGCATTTGAATTTATATCAAGCCCCACTTTCGGCAAGGAATCAGCTAAATATGAAATTAGGTAATTTGGGCCTTATTCAAAGAGAACCAGTCCCTCTCTATGGTGGAGAAATACCATTTGGTATCATGTGGTATCTCTACAAAATGTCCTCAAGTGTTGGGATGGAAGGTGACACGGATTAGCGAGAGCCAGGGGTCCTTGGAGGTTGCGGATTTTACCAGCCACTTCACAAGGCACGAGTAGGCTCCGCGGTGGGTAGGTGGCCTTGATTTGCAGTGTTGTCACTGCACAGAAGCCCTGAAGAGCTGTTTACTCGTTGAGTGTGCTGCCAAGAGGAGGAAAAAATTCTGAGGAGATGTTTATTAATGGGAGCCCAGAGCAGAGCAGCGTGTTCTTCTAGGACAAGAATTCTCAGCCCTGAGACAATGAAATTCAAATTCAAGGAGCATTCGGGCTGCTGCTCTGCTTCATCTGCAGTGTTTGCAATGTGTGAGTCATCGCTGGGGACAACCTGTAAAATGTGCCATCGGCAGCACACAGCCTCGCAGCCCTCGTGAGACAGCAGACGGCGTGATCCGAGCTGACCTCCGCGGAGCGATCGGCAGGGTCGCTGCTCAGATGTGTTCACCTGCTTGTGGTTTGCATTTTCTGTTCAGGCCATTTCTGTGGCAAGAGGAAGATGAAAGCCCTGGATACGTGGCTAAAATAACTTCAGCAAAGGGATCTGAGGCTCTCTGTCTTATATGGAGATGAGTGTTTATAAATATTCTGTAAGCTTAAATAATTAAATGCCTTTATTTTACTATCATTTTAAAAAATCCTCTTGCTTTGTGTGGATGCAAACAGGAAATGAAGTCTGTCTAGAAAGTCCCAGTCAGGCATGTTAACTCTGTCTGCTTTTAGAGGAGATTTGAGAAAAACATGTTAGTATACAGATAATCCTTGATTTGGTGACCTGTCTAAATTACTGCAGTGGTAGAATCTCTGTAACTACTGTATATCCATTTCTGATTAGTTTTACCTGAATTTTATTCCTAGCCTGAAACATCTATCCCCTAATTATGGCTCAAAAATGAATTAAAAAATTTCTGATAACTATATTGACTCTGTGAACAATTATCATTCTTTCTGGGCTGTGACAAAGGTTAAATGAGTTTGTATTTGTAAAGCCCCATTCTTGACACATTATTTATTTATCAAACAAATTAAGGTCCTGAGCATGAATTCAACTTATCCAATACTCTTGATAAGGCAAAGTGAGCTCCTTTGTTTAATTGAAACCTAATAGAGCAGGTGTATATCATGCTAATTCACTTGGGGTGGCAAAAAAGGGATCTTTTGTACCCTAAGTCTCTCCCAGTAAATTACTCATTGGTTGTCCTAATAACCAATGCCTCGTGCAAATCATGTTTTCAGTGGTTGCTTCAAGCAACACAAGCTGTCGCAATGCACTACGCCACAAAGCCTTTCTTCTCTCCCGTCAATGGCAGCCCTCCTTGTTGAAAGTCATGAAGCAGGGGATTAAAGTACTTCGCACAAAAATTGAACACCCATGTTAGGCTTTAATAAAAGGAGGTGTTATATAGTATCTAAGTTCCCATTGTGGGCTCACTTCAAGGAGAGTTAAGCTCCTACAAGGAAATTGGCTCTCAGACCCTTCCTGGCCCCATCCCTGTGCTTGCCAGCGTGCACCTAGGGTACACTAACCGAGTATGCGCTCAATTGCACTGAAGACTGTCTCAGTCTAACAGGGAAAAGACAGGTCCTGACTCTCCCTGGGTTCCTGACCTATAACGTCCAGCTTCCTTTCCAAACCCCACAGACTGGGTTTCAGCAACAGAGGCAAGTTTGCAGCCTGGTCCTGAGAACTCTGTGTACATCTTAGAAATATCGAACTTCTCTTAAAATGCCTGCACTTTAAAAAGCATCATTAAGAGACAGGGTGAGGAGAAAAGGACAAAAATGATGCAAGCCCTGAATTCTTTATTCTGCAGTGCTTTTTTTAAATCAAATCTGTTTTATTTCTAGGATTATGAATCTATCTCCATTATGGTACAATGCCATTTACTCTGGAAAATTGAAACTAATATAGTGAAAATGAGTAGTGATGGAACTAAGTCAGAAACACGTTGGCATAGATTGGCCTTTGAAGCTGAGAGAGGAACTGAGGTCTTTCACTTCCCAGGCCTGACCCCATCCCCAAAACCACTTCAGCCTGACCTTCCCTTGACCAGCCAATTTTCACTGAGCACTCTTCCAGCATCAGAGAAGCAAAAGTACATTAAACACCCAAAGGAGGAACTTAAGCTGTCTTTGTACCCCTGTCTTAAACACTGGCTACAACTCACTTACAAACAGCTATTTTTTGAGGTTCACAAAATATTGTTCTTTAGACTGCTTCTATTTGGGGGAGAGCAAGTAAGTTTTTATATCTTATTTTGGGTATCTATATTTTACCTAAATATTTGTTATTAAAAAAACAATTTAGACCCACCCACATTTATTAAAATAACTTGGCTAGCATTTATAAACATAGACAAATATTTTTGAAAGTTTGGCTCACTTCAATTAATAAACTTTTATTTTTTAGCATGGTTGTAGGTTCACAGCAAAACTGAACAGGAAGTACAGAGAGTCCTCATGGACCACTGTCCCCCCATGTGTACCCCGGTCCCCACTGTCAACGTCCTGCACCAGAGTGGTACATTGGTTACGACTGATGGGCCTGCACTGACACGTCATTGTCACCTGGTGTCCATAGTCTCTATTACCGTTCAGTACTGGTGTTGTACATTCCAAGGGTTTCGACAGATATGTAATGATATCCATCTACCATTGTGCTGTCGTACAGAATGGTCTCACTGCCCCCAAAAACCTAACTACCAATCTTTTTATTGTGACCATAGTTTTGCCTTTTGCAAAATATCATATAGTTGGAATCATACAATAGCTTTTTCATACTGGCTTCTTTAATTTAATACTTTGCATTTAAGTTTCCGTCATATCTTTCCATGGCTTGATAGCTCATTTCATTTTAGCACTGAGTAATATTCCATTGTCTGGATATACCACAGTTTATCCATTCACCTATTAAAGGACATCTGAATGGCTTGAGATTTTCACAATTATGAACAAAGCTGTTGTAAACATCTACATGTAGGTTTTTTGTGGCCATCAGTTATCAATTCATCTGGGTGAATTTCAAGGAGCACAGTTGCAGGATGATATGGTAAAAGTGTGTTTACTTTTGTAAGAAATAGGCAAACTGTCTTCCAAAGTGACAGCAATGACCAAGAGCTCCTGCTCTTCACCATCCTCACCTGTACCGGGTGTTGCCAATGCTTGGGATGTGCCTATTCTAATAAGTGCAAAGTTATTTCATTGTTGATTTAATTTGCAGTTCTCTGATGACATGATGTTGAACATCTTTTCATATGCTTACTTGCCATCTGTTTCTTCAGAGAGGTGTCTATTCAGATTTTTTCCACATTTTTTAATTGGGTTGTTAGTTTTCTTTATTAAGTTTTAAGAGTTCTTTGTATATTTTGGGTAACAGTCCTTTAGTAGATGTATCTTTTACAAATATTTTCTCCCAGGTTGTAGCTTGTGCCCTCATTCTGTTGACGCTGTCTCTCACAGAGCAAACATTTTTAAATTTAACGATGCTAGCTTAGCAACTGTTCCTTTTGTGGGTCATGACTTTGTTGATATATCTACAAATACATCGCTGTGCCCAGGGTCATCTAGATTTTCACCTGTGCTATCTTCAAGGAGTTTTATAGTTTTGTGTTTCACATTTAGGTCCATGATCTATGTTGAGTTAACTCTTGTGATGGATGTAAGACCTGTGACTAGATTCTTTTTTTTTTTTTTTTGCACATGGATATGCAGTTGTCCTTGTTCATATGAACTTGTAAAGATTTTAAGATGAAATGTAGGTTTAAGATCAATATAGAAATAGTCTTGTTTTCGAAACAAATGTTTTACCTATCAACATGGTATCATGAAATGACTACGATGGTTATATTTCATCCCACTGCCATAGAACACTAATCAGTGCGGATGTGTCTGCACACTTCATTCATACTGTACTAGAGTGGGTCTTCAGTAGGAAAATAAAATAATCTCATGGAGAAAATGGCAAAGAAAACTTTAAGTTTCAAGTCCTATGGTCACCTCACTCTATGTAATAATTTCAGGAACAGTACTTTTTCCCTTGCAGATAGATAATCCAATAATACAATATAATTTCTGAACTGCAACTCCTTTCAAGGATGGTCTTAAGAAATGTTCTAAGTTCTCTTCCTAAAAGTTGTAGCCTAAGAATGGCCTGTTCTCTCCACAGGCCGTGATTAAGCAAATAGGTTTCCTTGCTGTCTGACCTTGCTGGAATGAGGACGCTGCGTCCTGTTCATTCAATGAGAGGGCAGTTTTGCTAAAAATGCAACTTGCATTTTTATTTTGATATATAATTTTCTATATATTTGAAGATGGCATTTATATACTCAGAGACCATTGAAGAAGAAATGGTCCAATTTTTAAATTGAGGTGTGGAGGCCAGCTGTGACTCACGCTACTAAGCAGTTTTGTGGTCATTGTGTAAGTGTTCCCAACAAAGGAGTCTGATGAGAGTGAGGCTGAGCCAGTGAAATGATTTATCTCTTGTCTATTCCATTGGAGAAAGAGCCCTGAATTCATGCCAAAGACGATAAAGGCCAACAGCATCTGTGTTACAAGGTGTCAAGTTGATGACTGTGCAGCTGGGTGTGTGCAGATTGCTACAGGCAAATCCTGGGTGATTTGCGTGCCACAAATATTTGCTCATTGGATCTGGCAGGCAAAGGCAACAGATATTGTAGCAACTCTAAAACATGGCCTTGTCCCCGTGGGATCTCCTAGCCTCAAATTAGCGGGTCATCACAAATTTAAAAATCAGTGCTGACATTTAAAATCTTTTTTTCATTATTTTTAAGAAGGACAAGCTCATTTGGCTAAACCTAGAAACCATAGCAATTTCTATACACAGGACATTTATTTACATAAGGAAATTGAACCTTAATTTTACTGTTATCATTAAGATGTTAGACAGTCTTTATATGTTCCCAAGTGTGACATTTATCCTCTCCACCTTATTTGCAGATAGCAAGTGCTATCTCATTTTTATATAGACAGCTTTTCTTTTTCAGCCCCAATTGAATTATATATATATATATTTGTGCGTGTATTTATATAACATATATATGTACGTAATAATAATTTTTAACTTAACAATATCCATTGGCTACCTAGCCATATGGTATGCATGGATATTTTAAGTACTTTCTCGTTATTGGGACATACTGAAATATATTTAACCAGTCCATTTTTGTTAGGGGTATTTAGGGTGTTTCTGTGTGTGTGCATGTTTTCTATTACAAAATTGCCACACAAAATACACATATTTAGAACTCTTTGTTCTCTTAAATATGTCTACAGGACAAATTCCTCAAAGTGAAATTGTGGGATCAAAAGAGACTTTTAAAATTTTGATAAATACTGCCAAGTTATCCTTTTAAAGATTTCTATCAACGCATACCCTATAAACAATATAAAATAGTGCCTCTTTCTCCTGCCCATATGGCAATTAATATTATTAAATATCACCCAAAAGCTGAAAAATTGTTCGTAATTTTTTGTTTGTTGGTTTAGTCCTGGTCACATGTACTTGTTTTATGTGACCAACCTCTTCGTCATTCTTGGCTTTTGCCCATTTCACTCTAGCGTCCTCTTATTGATCTCTAATGACTCTTTATATTGAGGATGTTATGCCTTTCATAAATGATGCAAATGCTGAACATTTTTATTTGTATATAATGACATATATAAAGCTTTTTTTAATTTAAGCCTTCTGAATGTTGTATCCCATTTAGAAAAGCTCTCCTCATTCTAATTTGTTTTTTTAAAAAATTGAACCATGTTTTTCTGATTCATCTTTTGTTATATATGAAATGTTTTATTTGTCTTGCTAGAAGTGTTATATTATCTATACATGCAAAATGTATTTTTAACTAAAGAGTGAGGTAGGCATCCTCATTTATTTTCTTTACCAATGTACTTCTACACACCATTAGTTAATCTTCTGATTCATTGGAGTTATCACCTCTATTATATATTACTTGCCATATTTCTTGCCTATTTCTGAATACTTAGGTCAATGTTTCTCAAATACCAGTCAGTATATCACTTAAGATAATCTGTGGTCTCTCAGGCAGTGTTTAGGCAGATGGTTTCAGAAAAGTATGGCTATAGCATTTGACTTACAAATTTAAAACATACAATTAATTACGATTTCCATGGTGATCCAATTTTTTGTTTTATTTTTAATTTTTATTTTAACCTCACTTGTTCTAAAAATGTATGATGAACAATTAATTTTTAACAATTAAAGTACTATTTCACATATACTTGTACATACATATACATTCTCATTTTTTTGTCATGCCTTTAAACATTGCTCATGTGCTAGCTCACCTTGGCTAGCATGTTTAACAGGGTTTGTTGTGTCATAAACAATGAACTTTCAGGTCACTGGTATATAATTTTTATTATGAAATTTGTATCTTTTCTTATTTCTGTTGGGCTATGATATGTTTTCAACCCACAAAACTCAATGAGTGGCCCTGCTGTCACTCATTAAAGTATAAATGTTGAGTCTTTTTAGCTGGAGCATGTCCCAGTGCCTTTTTTATGTGAGGAACCAGATTCCAGCTGAATGTGAAACAGGTGCACCCTTTGCCAACCTTCCCTGGCAGACATCACTGGGGCATGTGGCTACGATGTCACCATCAGATGCCCTTGGTCCAGGTCTCAAACCTGAGGGTTGTTACAAAGTAAATGTCTTTTGGAGACTTTTTCATAGGCACTGACAGAGTTGAGCATCCAGCGGTCGGTGGGGGGGCCCAGGGGCTTCGGAGCTCAGCAGCACGGCTGACCAGGACACTGTCCTCTGGTGGCGTTGCAAGAGCCACTGTCCTAAGCAGGTGGTTCTTCCGAGGGATCCTTGCTGTGTCTTGTTCCCTTGTTCTTGCCCTGCCTTCAATCTCTGAGCCACTCATAGCCTCCCAGTTCATTCCTTTTCTGTTTAAGCTAAGTGTTTTTGTTGTTTGTGGCCAATGAGAGATGAAAAAAAGGAGGCATATGAAACATAACAATAATATTTAGATTTTCTTTGGCTGTTAGCTGTTGGTCCATCTATTCTTAGTCCTCATTATGTCATCAGTGATAAATTTTGCCACATAGTGGTGTATTTGTTTTCTATGCTATATAACAGATGACCATAAACTTAGCCACTTAAAACACACAGTGATCATCTCACAGTCTTTGTGCATTGGTTGCTGAGGCACCACTTAGTCGGGTCTGCTGCAAGGCTGCAGTGAACATGCCAGCTAGGGCTGGTTCACGTCTGGGGGCTTGAGTGGCAAAGGGTCTGCTCCCAAGCTCGCTCGAGTTGGCAGAATTCAGCTCTTTGGAGCTCTAGGAGTCATGGCAGCTTGCTTCTTCAAAGCCAGCAGAGAGAGCAAGTCTCTAGAGCACAGGTGTCAGGCACAAGGCCTGCAGGCCGAATCTGGCCCTCCGTCTTGTTTTATCCGGCCCAGCACCTTGTTTCTACCTGGTGGCAGCCCAGAGCTCCTCACCCCTAGTTAAGGAGTAGTTATATTTATACAGTCCTAAAATTACATTCAGCCCTTCGAAGGCAACCACAAGGCTGATGTGGCCCCTGGTGGAAATGAGTTCAACACCCCTGCTCTAGAGCAAATCTGTTTTCAAAGCAGAAGTCTTATGCAGTATAATATGACCACAGGAGAAATGCCCCATCGCCTTTGCCATATAAGGTGACATAATCATGGGAGTGACATCCAATCGTCTTTCCCATGTTCATCAATCAGGAGCAACTCACTGTTCCCACCCACCCTCAAGGGGAGGGGAGTTAAACAAAGGTGGGGCCGCCAGGAGACAGTCATCATGGGGACCCCTTAGTGTCTGCCAAAAGCAGAGCAAAGGCAGCCAAGCTCTCATGTCAAATTCAGACAAATGATGTTTCTGGTAAAAAAATAGAATAAAATGTTTCAAGAACAAGGTGAAAATAATATTTTCAGGAGGCAGCTGATGAGTTATTTTAGTAAAGATGGAGAAAAAGTGCTGAGTGCCTCCTTGTAGCAAAGAGAGACATCAGTCATCCTTCTGAGAGCTTGGTGGCCTGCCACACACGCAGTGATCACTACTGTGGTTTGAAAAGAAGCACAGAAAAAATACTAGGAATGACTTGCACGTAGCTATTGCTATAAAATGGGTTGTTAAAGAAATGATGAATAATTACATGGTGAAACAAGGGAAGCAGAAAAAGCTATTTTTAAAAATTCCTTCATTAAAATGATCAAATGACAGGACAGTGTTTTGGTAGAAAGATGGAAATCTCAAAATTCCTGGTGCAGTGATTTTTTTGAATATCTAGTACCAGCAGACAGAGCGCCCAAAGGGTCGCTGCCATTCCCAATAACCTACATTTGCAAGCCTGGATTTGCAAACCAAGGAGAAACAGAAATGGCGAAAGCTGCTGAATGTGTAACCCGACCAGTTGCTCAAATCTGTCCACCTGACTACACTGATCAAGGTAAATATTTGCAAAAGGATCATTCCTATCATGGATGACAAAGACGGTGATGGTGGTGATGGTGATTTATTAATTTAAAGAGCATTCCAGGTGGAGGGAATGAATAGTCTCTGATGAAGAACGCATTCCTTCAGGAGCAGCAAAGAGGCCTCTGAGACAGGAATGGGGATCTGAGCGTGAGAGTTCGAAGATGGGGGTTGGGGGTTCCTTTGTCAAGCCTTTCTGTCACTCAAGGTCTTTGGCTTTTACTCTGAGTAAATAAGGCATTTTTATAAGACTTCTGACAATAATAAGTGACAGAAACAAAAAAAAGGACTCCCAGATTGTAGTGTGTGTTTGTAATAGATTCTTACATAAAACTAATAAAATGGGCACCAGAGGATCTGGGAGGGAGGTATATATATATATATATAAACTATATATATAGTACTTTAGTCCTCATCTCAAATACTAGAAATAAAACTATCATTAAGGTAACTACACTGATTTTGAGTTAATTTTTCAGTTCTATTAAGTAGTTAGCCTCTTAAATATATGTTAGCTTAAGAAAAAATTCAAAATACATAGTACTTTTAAAAAAAGAGCAGACAAGTCAGAAGATGAACGTTTACTCAGCGGGCAGGGCCACCGCACTTTCCCATTGAACACATGAGAAATCCCTCACCCGGGGACAGCATGTTCGCACACGGGAAGAACCAGCATCTGTTGTACTTTGCTCTCTTTCTAGAAGTTTGGATGAATTCTTTTCTTCTGTTCTGTCCATGTTCTTTTTTAATAGCATATTTGACCTTAATGATCAGAAGTTTATATAATTTATTCTATTCCAAAGTTGTAATTTAGGCAGTTTGTAGATTATCCAACAACAGTGAATGACATTATCTCTTTAGCTGTACTTTCTGCTTAGGCTTCAAGAAATAAAACTGTTCTGTGTAGCATCAAAAGCCTTGGCTGAGGCCTGATAAAATCCGTTGAGTCTACCCAATTAGGGTTGGATTTTGGACAGTGTCTACTCTGGTGCCAAATACTTTTGAGTCATTATATCTTTCTGCTTTCATGAGCCCTGGGTGATGCTGCTCACGAAATGACTGTTGAAGTAGTGAAGTACTTTGTCTTTCCAAAACCAAGTCATGGGCGAGATGGGCCTACGGTAGTGGACACCACGAAACAGGACTTCTCAGAGTCGGGAGAGTTTCCGTCTTTAGCTTCTCCACGTTGGGGGTTCATATATTTGTCAACATGCCTACCGTTGCTCAAACCACTGAAACAACTCCTACCTGTAAAGGTATTCAGTGCCACTTTCTAGGTGACACAAGAAAAAGAGAATTATGTTGAATTCGCACTTTGTTTTATGCCCATATAGATCATCTATTTTCATTTCTGATGTTTAAATGAAATTTGGCTGCTTCAAAAAGAACCAAACTCTTCTGGGGATAAAGTCTTTGAGTCTGGTGGTAATAGAATGAGTTGATGGATGGGGAATACTCCAACATGAGTAAAGATGGGACTGATCTGAATAACATGATTGGCAAGCTTGATCTAATTGACTGAACAGGTACATAGATAGGTGAATATTATACATTCTCTTTACGCACACACGGAACATAAACATTTACTAAGTCACAAAAGAAATTCTAAAAACATTGGAAGACTAATTTGATGCGTAAACTGTTCTCCGACTCTAATGGCATTAAATTAGAAGCCAGCATGGCGGCCCTACTGACGGTGTGTTGTGTTTCTGAGACTGTGTAGAATGAGTTATCGAATGAGTTATAGAATGTCCTCACTTTATCCATTGGTTCTCATATTTATCTGTATGGACAGGTTAGCTCACAGTGTTACAAGTTCCCATAGCAAAGACATTGAACACGGAATTGTTAGGTCACGAACACTCCTAGCGCAGTGACTCTTGGACTGAAGGCCAAAGGGTGGACAGGGCAGCAAGTTAACTCAGAGACTCCGAATCCGCGGCCTAGACTAAGACCCTGGGGCAAAGCCTCGAAGAGAGACTAGAAGAGCAACTCACCGTCTAGGTGACAGTCAGAGACAGGAGAGAGATGAACTGGGAGATGCGGCTGGAAAGTAAAGCAGACCTAGCAGAACTGGTCAAAGCTAGAAAACTTGATGGATTTTTGTCTTCATCCTGATTTAGCCCCAGAACAAACCGCCCATTTGTTTTCTGTCAACTATTCTATTCCTACTGATACACTAACGTACCAGAGCTTAATTTGAAAAATATTTAAGATATTTTCTTGGGCAGTTGTATATTGGGTTAAATAGTGGCTCAATCTCCCCCGCACACACACACACACAAAAGATGTATCAATATCCTACCCCCTGAACCTGTGATTGTGACCTTATTTGGAAAAATGGTCATTGCAGATCTAATTAAGTTAAGTCTTTCGAGATGAGATCCTCCCGGATTACCCACATGGGTGCTAAATTCAGTGTGTCCTTATGAGAGACAGACGAGAAGACAGTGGCACCCTGAGGAGAAGGCGGCGAAGACAAAGGCAGAAGCTGGAGTGTTGTGGTCACAAGCCAAGGAATACCTGAACCACCTTGGAAGAATGAAGGAAGGATTCACCCGTAGGGCCTTCACGGGGAGCATTGCCCTTCCAAAATCTTGATTTTAGATTTCTGGAGTCCAGAACTGTGAGAGAATAAATTCCTTCTGTTTTAAGTGGTCAGGTTTGGGGTCATTTGCCATGATAGCCACTGGAAGCTGATATGAGTGGCTTCAATGAAACTTAGTTTTACACTTCCTTTTTGTAATGCTGCAGGAGGCCTGGAGATTCATGCACATGACGGAATGATGTTGTCCTGTCCACCCCCGTGTGGCCAGAACTACACAGTGACAAGTTGCAGCTGCTCTGGGGTCAGGTGCATGGTAGCATCACTCCCGTTGTCTCAAGTTCCTTGGCTCAGAGTGTAGTTTCTGTTTCACTTACTACCCCACCAAACCCTAGGCAAGGTCAGATGCGGTGCTGTTGTCCTAATTCTGTTATAAAATGAGAAGCATTTCAACCCAGGTTCTATTGTTTTTAGAACTAATGTCTGTACCACATTGTTTTTAGGGAGTGGTTCTTTACTGTCTGCATTACAAACAGACTTGCTTTGGAAGCACTGTGAGAACACCACCAACAAAAAGTGATCAGCTGACCAGAGCAAAGGACAGCTATGTTAACACAAATAAATGAAATTCATGAATAAAATGAGCATTTCATTTGAGTTAAATTTTGAACCTTATCTTCACAACTCTACGGCCATCCGAGGTTCTGGTTTGTGCATGGCTTGTTGGGTTGTTTGTGTTATGGATTTCCTTGTGTCCCTCCAAAGTCCATAGGTTCAAGTCCTGACCCCTACTCTCTCAGAATGTGTCCTTATTTGGGATAGGGTCCTTGCAAATGTAATGGTTAAGATGAGGTCATTAGGGTGATCCTGACCCATTGTGATTGATGTCTTTATAAAAAGGGGACATTTAGACTCAGAAATGCACACAGGAATATCGTGTAAAGATAAAGACACAGATTAAGCAATGCTTCTGCTAGCCAAGGAATGCCAAAGATTGCCAGCATACCCCCAGAAGCTGGGGGAGGCCTGGAGCAAATTCTCCCCTGCAGGACACCTGATTCTTTGGCTTCCAGCCTCCAGAACTGTGAGACCATAAATTTATGATGTTTAAGCCACCCAGTTTGTGGTACTTTATTACAGCAGTCCTAGCAAACAAATATAGTACAGCTTGTTTCCCATTAATTTGCTTGTGAATTGTTCATGGGCAGCTCAGGACAATAGAAGGGAAAGACCTGATTTAGAATGGAGATCACATGGAGGGTTAGCAACAGGGGAGTGGGAGGAGGAGAGGGGGGAAAAGGTACAGAGAATAAGTAGCATAGACAGTGGGTAGAAAATAGACAGGGGGAGGGCAAGAATAGTGTGGGAAAAGTAGAAGCTAAAGAACTTATGACACATGGACATGAACTAAAGGGGGGAATGTGGGTGGGAGGGAGTGTGCAGGGCAGAGGGAAATAAAGGGGAAAATGGGACAACTGTAATAGCATAATCAATAAAATATATTAAAAAAAGAATACTACATTTCAGGTAATCTCATCCTAAACTATTTTAGAAGTAACTATATTAGTACTGTTATATATTGCATATATAATAATCACACACATCATTATTTTACAGACACATTGTTGCTGAACAGGTTACATAAGTTCCTACTTAAACAGATCTTTCTTAGGGCAAAATATTTCATAAATAATCTACCAATGACTTTGATTGGCTTCAGGCTGGAATAGATATAACCTCAAATCAGGTTTAGCATTACTCCTATTTGGAGAATATTTTAGTGGCTCAATTCAGAAATATTTTAAAAGCAATAGGTGGTGTCAGCTTGCGAAGAGGTCATGTGTGCAAACTGGTGGATTTGTAGTTCAGAAATCATTACCATTTGGGTTTAGCTCAGTTTGGAATTTAATAAGTCTTGGTAGCATTCCTTTGTGGCATCAAGTTATTCATTGTGCCCGTGCTCCAACTCTCAGCCGATTGTGACACTGGATTGTAATGAGGTGTTCCGTGTATCTTCATCTGAGTCACGGACAAGGAGTCCAGACAGCACTCCTCAGTCAGCGTTGGCATTCGGTTCCACAAAGCCGTGGAATGACCAGAGGTAAACAGAAGTGAAAGTTTAAAACTCATGATGTATGTGGCTCTTCACTGTTCAGATCCAAATTGTGACATTTAATTCCCACCTTTCTGGCCATTTAAAATCAGACCTCTAGGTAGTTTTAATCTGGCTCTTTAAAATGCTAACTCTTTCACTTGAAATGAGTATTTTGTTTACCAGCAGCCATGTAGTGTTCTGTTTCCAGGACCCATACCGATATTTGGTGTTAAATAAAGCACTGAAGAGAAGTGATCTGTCCCAACTTGTTTTTCCTTTGTACAAGCCCCTGCGAGCACCACATGTCCTGCTCCTGGATAGCGAAAGAGATGAGAGGCAGCATCATCTCAGACCGAGGAATATGCATCTGCCTAAGCCAGGGTTTTCAAATGTAAAAGCACATGTCATTAAAGTCGCTCAGCAGAATTCTAAAGAACATGCAGTTTTAAGAAGCCAGTGTTCCCTAAATGTTTAATACACTGATACTTCGAGCTATTATTCACACTTTTTCCATTGTATTGAAAGTAAAAGCGAACTTATTTGCTGAAGAGTGCTTAAAATACACCGAAACTCTGCGTAGGAGCATGATTTTCAGTCTGCTCTATCGTGAAGTGTTTAGACCCCCGTGACTTTTCGTGGCATTTACTTGGACTCACGGATATTTTAGGCTCCTTTTGTTTTCATAATAGAACATACAGGGTTTTTTAAATTCAAGTTAGACTTTAGTGCTGGAAAGTGCTGTTTCTAATTTTATGTTATCGGTCCAGCATCCCCAAGCTAAGGAAAGGTGTGAATATAGTGAGCATTTTGTAAATTTTTGTTACTGAGGGATGAATTTCTCAGCAGAAGGGAAAAATTTCTAGTGAATAGATTAAGAATGATTGTGCTGGCATTTATAATTATCTTTCCCATTTTTGAGAATGTAGATATATGACATGATTTAATTTCATTTTATAATAATGTTCTTTAAATCTATGGTGAACAAATAAATTTTAACAAGTAGTGTTTGGCCTTACTAATTAACAATTTGAAGGAGATGATATATGTCTTACTTCATACACTACACACACAAAAGTTAGAGATGAATTAAAGATGTACATGTAAAAGGTAAAAAGTACCAGAAGAAAATATGAAAAGTGTGTTTTTTGTACCATTAGAGTATGAAAGGCAATCTGTAATACAACACTAACATCAGAAAACTATAAAAGAAGTGATTGGAAGGTTTGAGTATCTATAATTATAAAGCACCACTTTGTAAGAAAATATAAATGTAAAAAAACTGGGAGAAAATATTTGTGCAGAGATAAACATGTCAGAAACAATGCCGTAAATACTCTTTTAAACCTTTTATAACAAAATGTGTGTTCTCCAGCCCTTTAACAGGTGTTTAAATGAGCACCTAATATGTCTAAAGCCGTAGGCTAAATACAAGAAAGGTACAGATTAGATTCAGATGAGGTCCTTCCAAGAGCCCTAAATCTAGAGTTTCATTTCCATTGTTAGAGTATCTATGTGAATAAATAGTTATTTTTAAATTATAGAACTCTATGCCACTATAAAACCTCTAAATAGAGCAGGCATTATCTAGTATTAATATTATAACATAGATCCTTAAAGTTTATTGACGACATAAAATATTAAGTTACTTCGACATGTCAGTGGTATAATGAGTGACAGACCTTTAAGGTCTAATTAACTGTATGTGGCAGATGCATGCGGACACAGGTACGTGCATTTTACTGTAACACGGTCACTTTTTAGACACAAGCACATCCTCCTGATGCAGCCGAAAAGGTGCCCCACTTTGCGTGATTTATCATTGAACCACAGCTCCCTTTCCTGTGTTCATGGAGCAAGAAGGGGAGATAGTTAGAATTCCACGTTTCTTGAAACATCAAGAAAGGCAGATGCACTCTGACCTCAGCTTTAAATTTAACCTAAAGTATGGGAAGGGTTTGACGCTGCTCAACATACTTTTCAAGGAATTTTCCCCCAAGCACTAATATCTGAAGAGCCTGAAAAAAATATTCAAGAAAAGCCTTCTTCTCTTTTGACATGAAGTTATGCTCAGCATGCTAACTCCAAACATTTTCCTATTCTTTGTGATGTCTGTGCTAAAATAACAGTCTTATGATGAGTATTATTCTCTATAATCAACATTTCTTAAGTGCTACAGTAGGGTAGGGCTCGCTTAAGAATTTTAAAATGTGTTCTTAGCAAGGCTCTGAAGATTGAATCTTTACTTTGCTGTCATTAGTTAAATTTTTCTAAGGAGTAAAAAAAAACACAAAACAGAATTATTTTAGGTCCCCATTAAAATGTAGAACATTCCGCCCTGGCCGGTGTGGCTCAGTTGGCTGGAGTGTTTGACCCGTAACCAAAGGGTTGCAGGTTTGATTCCTGGTGAAGGCCCATACCTAGGTTATGCATTCGATCGCTAGTCCAGGCATGTAAAGGAGGCAACAGATTGATGTTTCTCTCTCTCCCTTCCTCTCTCTCTATAAGCAATGAAAAAATGTCCTCAGGTGAGGGTAAATTAAAATAAAATGTAGAACATTCCATGGAGACTGCTTGCTGGTGACCCCTGATAACTGGAAATACTACAATTTATTGAACTGGGATGAAGTGATGTCTGTTGTCAGGGGAGTTATTAACCAACTGGGCATGTGGACAAATCTCATAGCAGAACACTGGAACAATAAAGGCAATGTCCGATTATGAATGACATCGTTAGCTGCAAATTCTTCCAGGTTATCTCCTGCCTATTGTTTGGGGACAGCAGGACTGGAGACTGGCAGGTATTTGACATGGGGGAAGGCTGTTACAGCTTCATCTGCATTTCCCTGAGAGCTCATCCAGTCACCAGTTTTCCTTATTAATTGGTAAGAGTTCATCGTAAGTCCAGATAGAATTCTCAAATGAATTAAATCCGTAATAAATGGGTCTGATTGACTGTAACTTGGGAATAATTGAAGGGGGTAGGAAGGTGAGGCACAGGTAAAGCTAGGCAGGGCTGATTGAGAGGGGAGGCTCTGGTCAGTGGGTAAGTAAGGAAAGACGAGAGGCACAGAGGGGCAAAGAAATCCGAAGTTACTCACCGAGACTAGGCTGAGGTGGGAAGGAGTGAAGAGCCAGTGGAGTTTTAAGCGCTAGGAGCACTGACATCCTAATGTGGCATGCTGGCCAGCACCAGGGAGGATGCTGTCCAGCTCCTCATGTTGCCAAGGTAGCCGACTGGGGATCATGCCTCTCCTGCCCAGCACCGGTGCGTGTGCTTGTGTCTGTGTGCACATGTGAGCTTCTGTGGCTAAATAAAGCCTACTAGATCTTGTCTCCCCTGGTGGCTTCTGAGTTGTTGACTTTGGAGGGCTTGTGCTCAACCAACCACCATCCAAAGTCAACAGCTTTTCCTTCCTTTGTTCCTTTCTTTTTGCATGTATGTTTGTAAACAGCAACGTTCATAATACCCAAGGAGTTTGAGGGGTAAGGAGAGTGTGAAATGGGCCTGAGTCCGAAAACATTTAGGAAGTGCAAGAGGTTGTTGCTTTGGCTTTAAAGTGTAGTAGACTTTGTCGATTCTCATTGATACCTGAAGCGCTGTGTGTGTGAGCATGTGTGCACGTGCATGCTAGGGGACCTCAGGAGGTTTGGCCAAAAAGGAGTAAAAGGCACTACCTGAGAGGCTCACATCTTGAAATGTATTTCTTCAGCACAGATGAGCTTGTTGGGATCCTTTGTGGTTAAATGTAAAATCCCGAATAAATTTTAATTTAATACATTTTAAATAAAAGTT
Source organism: Anoura caudifer (assembly GCA_004027475.1). Taxonomy (NCBI): domain Eukaryota; kingdom Metazoa; phylum Chordata; class Mammalia; order Chiroptera; family Phyllostomidae; genus Anoura; species Anoura caudifer. Next base: position 134,109 of record PVKU01000202.1, on the reverse strand, counting down.
CTAACAAGGAAAAGACCTTTTACCTATCTGCGTCAGGCAGCAGCTTGAGCCAAATGCAGGTACTGGAATGCCTGCTTCTTTTGCTACCTGCTGGAATAGTTTGGCCCGAGGGCATTTGAGCCAGCATTTCTGAGATGAAAATCTCCTCACGGTGACTCCAGCCATGTCTTTCTCTGGGAATATGTGATTTGCCTGTGAGTACTGTGAGCACACATATGCGCGTGGCTTTTGTTCCCCCATCAGAGAGATTCCCTCTAAGCTGGGTCAGTTTTCAGTTCTTATTACAAAGCTCAGAGTTTCGGGAATCCAAGAGGGCTGCTAAGTCCCCCTGATAAAGGTGAGCAGCCTTCACAATTCCAGTATAAACAGAAAGTTTATTGTGAGGTGAGCAGAGCTCACCTCACACCCAGGGAGGTTTTACCAGAAACAGTGATGCTCACACCCAGGGGATGAAATAAGGCTGAACGCCCACCTGGAGCTAAGCCTGGGCTGTCACACTCTGTTTGTCTGCTCTGGTAGACTGAGTGTGAGTGTGAGTGAGTGTGTGTGTGTGTTATAATATTTTCACGGCACTGTGAAATTCTGTTGCTTTTCAGCAGCCAGTCTAAGCCGGTAGGTAATTCATGAGCCCTGGGCAGGAACAGCACCCAGCCGCATCTCAGAACTTCCGTGCCATTTCCCGCAAGGTTTAGGCCGGAAGCTCCTGGCAGACAATAGAGAAGCTCCAGGTGTTCACAGCGGCAGTCTCCTTCTTCTCCCTTAAGAGTTGCGACTGGCAGTTTTCCCGAAGCAGGAGAGGCGCTCCTGGTTGCGTGGAGTGTGGTGGTTGTTTCACTATAGTGGCATTTGTCCTGATGCCTCTGGACCCAGCTGCCTCAGCGGTGGCCCCTGTAACTATGCTTTTGTCCTTTGGAGACAGGGTGTGTCATAGGACATATCAGGAAGCTGATTCATGTTCAGAAACTCAGGTTGCTTTAAAATTTCTCTTTGGATTTTAATAAAGCTGTTCAAAGAGAGTTGGTCTTTCCACCCTCGTGTAATGAAGGGTACTCTAGCTCCTGACCATGACTTCCCCTTCTTGCCTGAAGTGAGACAATGGGATGCTTCTACACTGCTATCGCCGAACCCCTTGTCTTCTGTGGAGATGGTGAAGGTATAATCTCCAAGTTGTTTTTGTAATACTTTGAGGACAGAGTTTACTAACGACCTGAAAAAAATTAATGTAGCCTTCCATGTGCCAAATGTATTTTTAGAAGTAGTTTATACGCGGAATAAAAGGAAGACTGTTGAAAGTCCAGAAATAAAACCTCACTTTTATGGAAATCTGATTTTTCATCGAGGACAAATCAGTTGCCATGACAACTGAGTGAGCAGAAAGAACCATTGTTTCAGCAAAAGGTGCCGGGGCATTAGTACCTCCGCATGCAAAGGAAGGGAGGCCCTACCTCACACCATATGCAAAATATTAACTCAAAGTTAAACGAAAGTCTAAATTTAAGCTAAAACTGTAGCACGACTTATTTCCTTTAAGAAACAAAGCAAAAGAAATAGTATTTCTTTGAAGAAAATAGAGGGGTAAATCTTCATGATCTGAGAATAGGCAACAGTTTCTTAACCATGACACCAAAAGCACATGGAACAAAGGAAAAAATAGATTATCTGGACATGATCAAATTGAAAACTTTTGTGCCTCAAAGGAAATAGAGAAAATGAAAAGACATCCCAGAGAATGAGAGAAAATTTGTGCAAGTCATCTATCTGATAAGGGCCCTGTATGCAGAATACATAAAGAATTATCAAAATGCAATAATATAAAGACAAATATCCCAATTAAAAAAATGAACACAGAATCTGAATAGAACTTTCTCCAAAGAAGATACACAAATTGCCAATGGGCAAATAAAAAGATACTCAGTAGTATTAGCCATCAGAAAAATGTATTTAAAACCACAGTGCGATACCACTTCATTCCCACTAGAATGGCTATAATCGAAGACACAGATACTAACTGTGTCTTTGCAAGGATGCACAGGTATGGGAACCCTCATCCTCTACCGGTGGGGATGTCAAATGGTGCAGGCACTTTAGAAAACAGTCTGGCAGTTCCTCAAACAATTCATCTTAGAGTTGCCATAGGACCAGCAATTCCACTTCTGGCTGTATACATGAGAGAAATGAAAACATATGGCCAACAAAAACTTGTCCGTGAATCTCATAGCATGTTATTCATGATGACCAAAAGGTAGAAACAACCCAAATGCCCATCAAGCTGATGAATGGATAAATTAAATTTAGTATATATTTACAATGGACTATTATTTGGCAATAAAAATAAATGAGGTACTGATACATGTTGTAACATAGATAGCCTTTGAAAACATGGTGCTGAGTGAAAGAAGGCCGCACATTATATGATTCCATTTATATGAAATGTTCGGAACAGGCAAATCCCTAGGGACTGGCTGCCCAAGGCTGGAGGATTGTAGGAAAATGAGGAATACTGCTAATGGATACAGAGTTTCTTGTTGGGGTGATGAAAAGATTCTAAAGTTGGTTGTAGTGATGGTCACACAATTCTGTGAATAAACTAAAAATACTCAATTGTATACTTTAAATGGGTGAAATGCATGCTATGGGAATATATCTCAATTAAGATGTTATAATAAAACAACCATGAGAAAAACAGATGGGTAAGATGTTATAATAAAACAACCATGAGAAAACAGATGGATAGAGTATGTCATTAATTGTAGGCTTTCTCTGTATTTTTCATTCTCTTCTCTTGGCCTTCATCTGCTTTCCCAGGTGTCTCTTAGAAAGAAACTATTTGGAGGAAAACAAAGATTTCCAACATATTGTGTGGAAACCACAGAATGCATGAGGAAAATCTAGGGAGAAAGAGATGATTGCCCTAGAGAGTTTACATTTATGTTTTACTTTTTGTTCCTCTTTCAGACTTTGTTCTCAGATTTGCACCTTTTACCACATACTAGCCGTTCTCTCTCAATAGAGGTGGAAACTCTTTAGAATTTTAGTAAAATGTCATCAGTTTCTTGGCCAAACCTGTTTACTGAGCATCAAATATAGTTCACTTTTCACCAAACTCTCTTCCAACCTGTTGCCATATGAGAGGTAGAAAAAAGGGAAGGTGGAAGATCTGCTGTTTTTTTCTCATTTATGGCAAAAATTAGATCTCTATCAAGGTCAAGAAAGAGCTCATTCTTCCCCTAACTGTACTTCTTATTTAAGGTAAGCATTTTAAACAAATGTTGGTGGAGGGGCACTGGCAAGGTAGCTCAGTTGGTTAGAACATCGTCCTGATATGCCAAGGTTGCGGGTTCTATCCCTGGGCAGGGCACACACAAGAATAAATCAGTGAATGCATAAATCAGTGGAACAAGAAATCTCTTTCTCTCTATCTCAAAAGCATCAATAAATTTTTTAAAAATTGGTGGAGAGAAGAGGAAATCACAAGATAAAATACATTCGTTGGTTTCCTTCTCTAAGCCAACCTTGGAGGAATCCAGGCTCAGAGAAGGTGGTGGGGATGAGAATGTTCCCACCTGGTGGGATGTGTGCTGGGATGTCAGTGCACTCCCACCTAAAGCAGGGTAACTGACCTTGGCAACTCAGTTACCTCCTACGAGCCTAAGCTTCCTTGTCTACAGCCTAAGGGGTCACAAGTCTTTCCCAGTTACAAAACACTGTGATTTTATGATTTCATAATCTGATCTAGAATTCTCTTAATGATCAGTACTAAAGAAGTGTGTAGGTACATGAATCTGTGATTGAATGAATATTATACCCAAGGTTTGATTAATGAATTAATGTCATTATAGAAGCAATTTCATGATTTTTCACAGGCCTCTATAGCAATAACTGATAGTGAAGCATTTCAAATGAATGACTCAAATAGAAAAAAAAACATGTCTATCAGTTTTGCAGTCCACAGAAAAATCCAGAACAGACATCTTAATTTCCAAACTTAGGCTCAAAAAACTAACTGGCAGATTCCACATGAACAGAGCTTTGATTGACTATAGTGAAATATTAAATATTTGGAATGCTAAATGACCATAATTTTAATTTGAACCAAGTTTGAAATGGATACTTTTTAATTTTTTACATTTTTTTATTGGAGCATGACTTATATACAGTGAAGTGCACAATTCAAGAGAACTATTCAATGAGTTTTGACAATTGCATACACCCATTCAACCCAAGATATAGAATGTTCACATCCTCACAGAAATTTCCTCGTGGACCCTCCCAGTCAGTCCCCACCGACAGGGCAAATCTGTTCTGGCTTATTTCACTTTCCATTAGTTTGTCTAGTCCTGGAACTCTATCAGTGGAATCATACACTATATACTCTTTTGTGTCTGGTTTCTTTCAGTCAGTAAAATGATTTGGAGGGTCATCCGTTTTGTTGGGCTTATCAGTAGTTTCACACAGGTTGGATTCCCTGGAAAGAGACAAAGAGTAGCACGCAGGGCATTTACTGAGGAGGCCCCTTGGGATCTACAGCTTTGGAAGGGAGGCGAAAGAAGCGGTGTTGAGCAGAGGGAAGGGTGGAGCTGTGAAGCCCAGCCCCAGCCTCAGCTGCTCCCAGAGGGTGCTCTCCGTGACAGCTGCCATCTGTGCATGGGACGTTCAGTGGTAGATTTTTCTCCACCAGTGGGAGCACTGGAGCTGGATGGCCCATCAGCGGCACCTCCACTCGTGGCAAGCTCTGCTCCCCGCTATTGATCAGGCTTTGGATAGGGGCTGCTTTGGGGAAGGATGTTTGTTTCTGCCAAGGAAATCTCCCTGCCCCAACTGCTAAGGGCTGACTTCCAGCAACACCCCAGCAGAACGGGAATAAGTCCTGAACTTCTGAGAAGGTTCAGGCAGAAGGTCATAGAGTTTCATTGCTGAGTTCCACTGTTGGATATAACACTATATATATTATCCACTCTCCTGTTGATGGATATTTGGCTATTATGAATAAACCTGCTAGGAACATTCTTAAACTGGTTTTTTTGTGGATATATGTTTTCATTTCTCTCAGATAAATGTCTAAAAGTAGAATTTCTGAATCATTGGATAGGTGTATGTTTAACGTAATGGAAACTGCCAAACCAACTCTCCAAGTTCCAAATTACCATTTTACACTTGCACCAAGAATGAATGAAAAGTCCAAGATGCTATATGTTCTCCCCAACACTTGGTGTCTAGTCTTTTTAATTATAGAAAAGATTTGAAAATTTTCCCAATCACTTGGATTGGAATGTCAGAAGGGATTTCTGCTTGGGTTACAGTATGGACTAGACTAGTTCTGAATTTATAAGATTAAAGAGGCACAATGTCATATACATTTTTATAGCAAAAATCACATTTAACCTGTTGACTTTAAATCCTTTGTTATTTTGGAGGTGTACTGCCATATCCAAACTTCTTTCAAAATTAGTTTGAATTCTTGAAGTTCAGGTTAAACTTAAGTGTGAACTTAACCTGAAATTGAACCCCCTTAATGGTAAGTTTCTGCTGTACTTGGAAATGTGTTATGGTGCTCAGGTTCTTTTTCCTAACAGATTGCTTCAATAAAGTATATTCAAATAATGTGCTCTAATAGTGCAGATCAGTTACTACATGCAGGGCTATGTGCTAATCATGTCACACGTGTTACATCAGTTCATCCTTACAATGAATTTAGGTGGATATTATAATTATCACTCCCATCTTACAAATGAGGAAATAATAGGGAAAGAGGGAGCTGCTTCATTAATTCAACAAGTATTTACTGATTGCCATGAACATGCAAGGGGATAAGGTATAGAACAAAAAAGATATTTTTCCTTTGGAGCTTGCATTCCAATAGAAGGAGATGAGACAGGAGGTGAAATAGGAGATAGACAGAGAATAGCTTCACTCTTCTTGTGCTTTCAGTGCATATTTTTAAAAATTTGGTGTAGTAACTGGATGGAATGATATATGTCCATACATTATACTATATTATCATACTTCCAGACATGATCCAAACAGAAGGCACCCACATTGGCTAAGAGTTGCAGATATGGGTCCAGATCATTGTTTGAGGGTCAAGAATGGGTCACAGTCACAGTTCTTGGAGCTTAGACTCGCCCTTTGGGCTCTATACTATGTAAGTGACTTCCTAAGAATTGCTTCTGTAATTCAGATATGCTGGGTGGGGTGGACAATTCATGTGTCCATTATAATATGTTTGAATGAAAAATAATATAGGTTCACAAAAGCTATGCATTTTCATATACAAACTACATTTCTTCCCAACTGTTGTCTGTAGTCCATTTTTCTGGCTCTGCCTCTTTTTGATGTTGCAAAAGGGAAAAGTATGGACTTAACCACCTGGCTTTCTCTTCAGCTGCTAAGGTCTTTCCTTCACATTGCATGCTATACCTGTCCCTCAATTCCAATTAACCTTCTCATGTATCTTACTTCCCTTCAAATAATCCATATTCCCACCTCTATTAGTTATGTATCGCTGCATAACAACATTACCCAACACTCAGCAGCTTGAAACAACATATTAGCTCTCAGTTTTTGTGTGTCAAGCTTGATGGGGTCCTCTGCTTAGAGTCTCAGGATGTCACAAAGTGGCAACTCAGGTGTCAGCCAGGGCCATGGTCTCTTCTACAGCTTGCCTGGGGGAGCGCATGCCTACAAGCTCATGCACTGCTGGCAGCATCCCATTCCCAGCAAAATGCCAGACCTCAGGTCTCGCCTTCTTGCTGGTTGTGAGCAGAGGCTCCTGGCCTGAAAGCCCTCTCCACATGGCAACTTATAACATGGCAATTTGCTGCTTCAAAGCCACCAAGAGAGTGTCTCCTAGTAAGACATATGATCTAATTTTATGTGATGTAAGCCCATGCATATAATTACATACACTTTTGCTGTAGTCTACTGGTTAGAAGAAAGTCAGATCCCACCCACCTGCGAAGGAAGGGACTTACACAATGTGTGAGTACCAGGGAGCCACCTTAGCATCCGTCCACCCCACCCGCAATGTTCTGAAACATTTCCTGTATTACCTTAGTCAAATGTTTCCTCCCTGCAAAAACAGTAAACTAGAACTCTCCCTCCTGTCTGTTAACCTGTACGCTGTGATTTGTGCATTAATGAACATCCCCATTTAGCTTTAGCATTGTTCTATTTTAACCAAATCAATTTTTAACAAGATGTGGAGTAACTGAACAAAGCTTTAACAGGGGGTATTGAAAATGTAAATGTAAGTATTCATTAGGTGATGGCAATATTCAGATTCTATGTATTCTCTATTACTGAATCAAAAAAAAAAAAACCCAAACAAACCCGTAAGTACTAATCAGTAAATTCGGTTGTGTTGACACTATGGCTTACTGCTGGGCCAAACAGTGAACCCCATAGTACTTTTACTGTATCCTCACTTTCCTTTTCCTATTTCCCACAGATCTGCAGAGTTCATTGATACGGGTCAGATTCATTCATTCATTCATATATAAAATACATGCCCACGGAGCGTTTACCCATGTGCTGGTGGCTGTGCTGGGCTTATATTGGTAAACAGGACACCACCTCCAAAGGGCATTCAGTCCAGTGCAGGAGACACTTGAGGAGACACCCTTGGGGTAAATTCCATGGTAGAGGTTGCTGTGGAGATACACACATTTCGGTCCCAGAAAATTTGACATCTAAGCCAATGTGTCTTTGAAAACATAAAATATAGGACAATCAGAGGCCAGATATTGAGAATCGGTCAACCCAAGTAGACATAAAAAAAGTAAAACCTAGGGAAGGACGAGTCCTCTAGATGTTCGTAAAAAAGAAAGGTGAACAAAGGTTTGAGAACAAAGGCTTTTGGGGAAACCTAGATAGAAGGTAAGGAAAAATATGCCTTGAGTTTTTAGTAACGGCAGTGTTGTGCAGCTGGGAGAGAAAGTCTCACTCTTCAGATGGTAATTTCAATTTTCAGGGTAAAGTACTAGGTATTTCTATATTGACATAAATAATGAAATACACCATTATGTGGTGCTTTTGTGTTAGATGAAAATCTCTAGGTAAAATAGGGTTACATATAACTTTGAAACAAAGCACAAATTATCACCCTAAAATCATAGACTCAAGTGGGAAATGTATATTAATATTGACTATTTTATCAATAAATGTCGGTGAATATTGTTTTCAGCACCAGTTCAGACACCAATCACTGTGTTACTGCTTCTTACAAAACAGTGCTCTATGCAAGCCTATAAAGAAGAAATCAAATAATCTGAAGAAACGGTGAACTCTTTGGGACTTTATGTGGGTCTTGGAATATTTTGTAGCAAAGCAAAATCCATAGCATTTTCCCCTGCTAAGTAAATAAATAAAGTGTAACCATAAATATTTCAGATAGATTGCTGCTTCTTCTATAGTGGGCCCCTCCGTGACTTGTAGAAATTTCCCTTGTGCCCTCTCATAATTGAAAGCTCTCTGCTTAGAGAAGTTGGGGAATGAAAACCCTTCAGCAGAAAAGCCTCTCGGTGCTTGGAGAGTGGTATGCGGGTTTAAAGTGGCAGTAGTCCAAGCCCACTGTGTATCTGCTTCTTAATTGTGTGATTTCTCCCTGAATGAATCTCATTCTGATGGAAGATTAAGTCTGAGCACCTACTTGCAGGGCACCTCACCCTGCTTCTTGGCCCCCGTCTTTTTCACCTATTTGGAGAATGGGTCAACTTTCCTTAATTGAGAACTGATTTGTCGTTACTGAAATTCACTTTGTATTGTAAGTTCTCTTCAATATGCTCAACTTTTTCTAGAGGGTTGTTTTACCTGGCGGCATGTCTTAAATTCAGATTTGAGTTCTAATAAAGCTTTGTTTTTAGGAACAAACCTTACTGCTTCTCTCTTTTTTTCTGTTTAAAAATACTAGAAGCATAAAAGTAAAAAACAGTTGAAGTGAAATTTGTTAAATATGAGAAACTACTACTTTTGTTTGTGATTCCCTTAAGATATCATTTGAACTTTCAAAGATGCTATTGTGCTACAAATAAAAATATTACAGAGAAGTATTTACTCTAAAGGAAATGAAAACGAGCAGTGGACAGGCGGTCTTTTATCTGTTTTTGGTTATAGAATGCTGAGCAATTTGATAATGGAAGTGGTTTAAATAGCACTAAACATGCATCTGTATTTTCCCTGAATGCAAAATCATAACTGTTAAGTTTGCCTCCCTTAGTGATGTTTGAGTGCTTATAACTTACCAGGTGGTTCGGTTCTTCATCTTAAATTTTCTTCAGCTACATTTTAATTACTTATTCTAGTCTTCTTTTCTTTTTTCTTTTCTTTTTTTAGCTTCATCAGTTTAATACTTACCAATTTATTTCTGTGAGTATGTTATTTCTCCTTGAATAAATCTTTTATAATTTTTCTGATTTATTGATTTTTAGAGAGAAAAAGAAACATTGATTTGTTATTTCACTTTTTAATGCATTCATTGGTTCATTCTTATATGTGCCCAGACTGGAGTGGTTTGTATTGTATGAATTCTTTAAAATTTATTGAGATTTCTATTATTACTCAGTATTTACTCAATATAGATAAAATTTTATAGACAAAATTTACATCTATCTTCTTGTTAGATTATTCTTTTTATCATTATATAATGGTATCCCTATGCAATTTATTATTTTGACTTCAACTTTATTTTTTTCTTAAGATTTTATTTATTTTATTTTTAGAGAAAGGGGAAGGGAGGGAGATAGAGAGGGAGAGAGGGAAAGAAACATTAATGTGTGGTTGCCTCTCACACAACCCCTACCAGGGACCTGGCCTGCAACCCAAGCCTGTGGCCTGACAGGGAATTGAACCAGAGACCCTTGGGTTCGCAGGCCTACGCTCAATCCACTGAGCTACACCAGCCAGGGCTTAATTTCAACTTTAATTAATCTTCTATTGATATTGATATACTAATTTTCCTTTGCTGAGTGTTTACTTGGTATGCATTTTTTATCCTTTTATTTCTAGCTTTTGCTGTTTCTGTTGCGTCTCCTAAAACTGGCAGATAGAGAGGTGTATTGCACTTCTGCTCTGTCTAATCTTTCAGTCTCTGTCACTAGGTAAGAATATTCCTCACATAGTTTATGCACTCACTGTTTTGGACTGATGTCCGTCATCTTAATTTGTGCTGTCTTTTTTACCATGTTCTTTTTCAGTGTTTGCTCTCATGTTATTTTCTCATTATTTTATTCATGAGACTTTTTTTAAGGTGAGGTTTTTTTTAAGATTTTATTTATTTTTTCTTTAGAGGGGAAGGGAAGGAGAGAGGGAGAGAAATATCAACGTGTGGTTGCCTCTCTTGCGTCCCCTGCTGGGAACTGGCCTGCAACCCAGGCATGTGCCCTGACTGGGAATCGAACCGCAATGCTTTGGTTCACAGGCCCGCACTCAATCCACTGAGCTACACCAGCCAGGGCTTCATGAGACTTTTTTATATCCCCTTTCTTTTAATTACTGATTTGGAAACGTACTACTCTTTTTCTTATTATTTTAAACAATATATTTTTATAACAAATTGAAACATTTTTAGTTTTTCTGAACTCCTTCCAATTAAAATCAAGACCTTAACGCCTTAATGCTAAAAATTCACTGACTACTTTTCCATTTTACCTAGTCAAGAGTTTATTAATTCAGCTCACGTTATCCACTTCTGTGCTCACTGTTATTTCTTGCATCTCACCCTTAATCTGGGCTTCTTTTCTCTCTTGCTGAAGAGCAGTCTGTGGTTTCTTTAGTGATCAATCTCTTTTAGTGAGTGATTATTTGATTTTAGTGGATTATTGTTTCTCTGGGAATGGAATTCTAAGTTCACAGTTATTTCTCCATAACACTCCCAAAATAAAAGTCTATTGTTTTCAGCCTGGCAGGTGTGGCTCAGTGGATTGAGTGCCAGCCCATGAACCCAAAGGTCACCAGTTCAATTCCCAGTCAAGGCATGTGTCTGGGTTGCAAGCCAGGTCCCCAGTTGGGTGCACGCAAGAGGCAACTGAGATTCGTCAATGTTTCTCTCCTCTTTCTCCCTCCCTTCCCCCCATCTCTAAAAATAAATAAATAAAATCTTTTAAAAAAATATCTGTTGTTTTCTTGGATTTATTTTGATTCCTGAATGTAGAATCTGTCTTTTCTACTCACTACTTTTTGACTTTCTCCATGTTCTTGATACTCAATTGCACTAGGGTTGCCTAGGTAGAGGCTGATTTTTTTCTCTCATGGCACCTCGGGTTGTTTCATTCTCCACTTGGATTTTTATTGAACATCTCAAAATTAACTTTCTAATTTTGACCCACTCTATTCACTCACTATTGTGCCCGTTTTAATCAATGGCAACTCCATCCTTCTGATTGCTTAAATAACATTTCAAAGTCATCCCTGCTTCACCTCTTTTCTTCCACACCCCACATTCAACCTATGAAGGAACTTGTCTGTACTTTAAAATGTCCCCAGAATTTTACCAGTACCACTGCTGCCCACATGGCCTCAGCCACTGTCATCCCTGGCCTGGATTACTCCTGCTCTCTCTCCTGGTCTTGCTGCTTCTAACTTTCCTTCTATCCTCTGCTCAGAAGCCATAAGGATCTTAAAATATAACCCAGATCATGTCATTCCTTTGTTTAAAACTGTCATTGCTTCCCCATCTCACTGGTAGTAAAAGCCAAAGTCCTTATGGTCAACTCTAAAGCCCTGCATGGTTTATAACCCCCTTCTCAGCTCCCCTTCCCATGCTCTGCTCCAATCATGTATGCCTATCTTTATGTTCACCGGTCTTTCTGCTTGGAACACTTTCCCCCCAAATAGCCACATGGTTAACTCTGTCACCCCCTTCCAGTTTATGTTCCAATATCTCCTTTTCAGTAGGACCGCTTCAACCATCACACACCAATCCAATCCTTCTTTGTTTACTTCATAGCACTTTCCTTCTTCTAAATTGCTATAAAATTTACTGATTTGTTATGTTAATTTCTCATTTTCTGTTGTCTCATTAAAATGTCAGTGCTATGAGTTTAGGTATTTTTACTTTTTGTTTAATTCTATATCTCAAGTACGTGGAACTGAGCTTGGTACAAAGGATATGCATAATAAATATTTTTAGTTGAATAATGAACCAATAATGAATTCCTACTTATATAGAACTATCATGCATAAGTAATATAGACCCTTATGTGTTTTCACAGACTAGAAATGCAGTGAAATACAGTTATAACCCAAATGCCCATTAACTGGTACATGGGTATACAGACTTTGGGAATAGCTATATAATGGAACACTACTCAGAACAAAAAGGAACAAAATACTGATACATATACAACAACATGGATAAGTATTAAAAATAGTAGGTGAAAGAAGCCAAATATAAAAACAGCACATGGTACTATTCCAGTTATATGAAATTTTAGGAAAGTCAAACCGATGGGGATGGAAAGCAGGCCAGTGGTTGCCTGGTGCCAGAGGAGGGGGCAGGGGCATGAGCACAAAAGGACGTGATGGAGCTCTTCAGCATCCTCAGAGTTCTCTAAAACTTCATTTGTGGTGGTGGTTGTACTGTACATTTACTAAAATTCATTGATCTGTTTGCTTCAAATGGGTAGGTGTTAGGGTTTTAAAATTATTTGCTGAAAAGCTGTAAGCAATAAATAAACACATACAGTTAATACTAGTAGCATTATTAGACTTTAATCTTTCTTTGATCTCAGAAGTGCTTTATGGTCTTGAGGCATCTTCAGAAAGAATAGTTGACTCTGTATTGGAAAGATTTGGATTTAGCAATCAATAAAGTTCAGAGACTTCCCTCTATACGCCCATTGTTCATTCTTAACTCTCGGTGGAACAGACCTCTGCCGCTACTCACTATTGTGATTGTTTACTTGTAAGCCACAACATCCACCCTTCACCATGTACAGCACGCCCTCATCGGTAGTTTTTCTTTCCGTAATGTTAGTTACCCACGGTCAACTGTGGTCTGAACATATTACATGGAAAATTCCCAAAATAAACTATTCATAAATTTTACATTACTGCCATTCTGGTAGCGTGACGAAATCTCGAGTTGTCCACTCCTTCCTGTCCCGGATATGAATCATCCCTTTGTCCCGTGTCCAGGCTGTGTGCTCTCCCTGCCTGTTAACCACCGAGTAGCCCTCTTGGTTATCAGACTGACTGGGGCAGAATCCAGGTGCTTATGTTCAGGGGACCCTTATTTTACTTAATAATGACCCCAAAGCCATTGACATAACTTTTTTTATAGTATGTTGTTACAATTGTTCTATTTTATTATTGTTGTTGTTAATCTCTTACTGGACCCACATTATCACTTACACTTTATTATAGGTTTGTATATATAGGAAAAAACATAGCACACTTAGGGTTTGGTGCTGTCTACAGTTTGAGGAATCCACGGGGTGGATCTTGGAACGTGTCCTCCACAAACAGGGCGTAACTGCTGTGCAGGGAAGGGCAAAAGTAGGTTCAGAGCTGTGAGTACGTGAAACACAATTTATTCCTGTAGTGTTACTCATTACTTATTGTAGTGTTCTCCGTAGGAACAACTGTAAACCTACTTTTGCCCCACCCTGTGTATACTATAAATCCCACCAGGGGCAGGTCTGCACCTCACTTCATGTTCACGTACCAGAGGTGCTGGTCCCCATGAGAGGTCCTCCGTGAATTCCGTTTGAACATCCAGGTGATTGTTAATAAAGTGGCATGGAAAAGGAAATTTACAGTCAGTGCCAGGCTTGATATTGTCTTACAATGGAGTCCACATACTATTACCACAATCATACATATATTCCTAACGGACTTTTTTTCCCATCCATACTTCAAGTTGCTATAATCGAGGAGATAACCTGAATGCCTATTGCCTTACTTACCACATATGTAATTGAGTGCCCTCTGTGTGCCCAACACCTTGTTATATTCTAGGGAAGGATGCAATGGTTAATAAAACAGTGATGTGGATCTTATTTAAAACAGTTATTTTCTGTAAACTGGGCAGTAGTTATTAAAGATGTCTGTAAGGACTGTTCTCTGTAGATTTTTGGTCAATAAATTAAAGATTATTAGTTTTATAGCAGTGACCAGAGTTTTATGTACAGTGACTAATTTTTTTTTCTTATGAAATGATGTGCAGCAAATTGCATACCTTTTTTTCCTGGGATGGGGGAAAGTTTTTGGAAAAGGAAATTCCAGCTCCGCCCCCTGAGGTCCTTATTTGCCAGAGTAAATCTTCCAACTGCCCAGCTCAATCAGTAAGTAAGCACAGGTGAGACACAGCACACCCTCTGCACAAAGGCAGGACCTGGGTTTTTGTTAATCCTTTTAGCTTGAGCAAGCGGCAGAAGGAAAACTCAGGAAATAAATCATATAAAAATATGAGAACAATAGGAAAGAAAAGCCTGCCTTACAGGTTTGTTTCCTGTTCTAATACTTGTGGAATGTGGTTTTCTCTCCTACTGATGCAAAATATAACTAAAATGCCCAAAGTTGTCATTGTTTTCTTAACCAAAGTTCTCCTTGATCTGTTTATATTACCATGTTAAAATTGAAATCTCTCAGAATTGTCAAAATAAGCAACATAGGAAACATTTGGTTGCAATTGCTACAGAGTAATATTTTTAAAAGTAAATACTAGCTACATGTACAGAATTTCAAGTGAAATTATAAAATATAGTAAAACTTTGCCTTTTCATAGTTATATTTTTTAAAGTAAACTGTATTTCACAAAATGTACCCATTTTAGGGGTAATACAAAGTTTTTAAAAAATGGTGGATATTCTAATTAAAAAATTACCTTAATGTTTGAAATGTTTAGCACATCAGTTTTTAGTTTCTGAGTTATATATTCTTTTACCTAATTATTAGAACCTCGTGTTAAAATAAGCAGTTTAAAAATTACTCTCTAGCATTTCCATCAGAGGAAGGGAGAAAAGACAGTTTTTTTCTTTTTAATAAATCTGATAATAATTGGATAGAAAATAATTAGCTAAAGTGATGCTTTAAATAATCTGTGAATTTCTGTTGTTTTTTTCTGACCATTGTATCCGGAAAACAAACATATTTTTTAAAATCCTGTTTGGACAATTTCTAAGTTTTAATTACTAAGTTTCATCTCCTTCCTACTAAGAAAGGGCTTCCTGAGACTACAGTTTCCATTACTCAAGGAGATGTCGGTAATTCACTGGCTCTCCATGGCTAACTAAGTTCAGGAATACGGGTGCCAAGTAAGAGAATCTTCACCTACTAGTACATAGCCATCACCTGCCACTGTGGCTTCCACCACCACCACTGCTGTGATCAACCATGTCGTCTTCTGAGACCCTTCCTAATCCTTCTCTCCTCCAAATGCTGGCATCTCAAAATGGTCCTACAACAGCTGGCAGCATCTGGGCAGAGCCAACACCCGGGTGTTGTGTTCATGATGTGTGTTCATGGCATTCATGCTCTTAGGGAGGAAGTGCTCATTCTTTCTCCCACTCCAAGTCTAGGTTGGCCCCCTAGACAGGCTGGCAGTGACCTAAGTGGTAGGGTTTAGTAGTGGTGACAGTAATAATTGTAAACCATCTTCTCTAGCCGCTAGAGTATAGACCTGCCATTTTCACATTGACCTAGTAGGAAAGTTTTGCACAAATAGATGCCCATGTTTAGGTTTATATCTGCTTTTAACTTTTTATCTAGTCGATACAGTGATTTCCATTCATTAGGAGTGCAAGTGTAACATTGGTTACCCCAGATGGCTGAGTTTAATAACCCTACATCAGACAAGCCAATGAAGTCTCTGTGATAGGGTAGAATGCTTGAAAAGCTCAGTAAGTATACCTCTTTGTTAACAGACAATCCAGTTTTAGGAAGAAGAAGCTCTAACTAATCCACTCAATTTCTTACCAGAATTAAATGAATAAATCACAAAAGTTTTTTCGAGGATTGAAAAATATTTAGATAGACTGTTAGTGGAAAAATCAATAGATGCCATCACTCTGTATTTTTAGGAAGGCTTAACGTAAATGATGCCTCAAACACAGTCCTGGTAGGATTTGGTGACAGTGAATTACAAAAGATGAAAGCAGTGGTATGCTGAAGTCAGCTCATACAAGCCAGTTGTTTCATGTCCAGGAACTCTGCAAACCAGTTGACATAAATTTTGCAAACTGCTGGGCCACTTGTTGAATTGGCCATTGTAGGAGTATGTACATCTTGGAAACTGGCGAACACTACAAATGGCAAATCAGTCTTGTCCCCTACTCCCCAAAAAACTGATTAAATGTCAGGGTATCACTGGATAAGAGATTGGTTTAGAAATATAGTCCAATAGCGGGGTCAACGAGATAAATGCTGAAGAGTTATAGATGGCTTCCTCAGAGTTAAATGTTGGCCCTGATCTCACTTAGCATCTTCATAAATTCCTTGGAAAGAGGCAAAAGAGAACTAGCTATATTTTTTAGATGACCTTAAGCATTCCCTGTGTTTAAACTATAGACCCGTAGGAGTAATGCCCAGATCTCTTACGTAACTGTGAGTTGGTTGGATAATAGCAGAATAAGAAAAGATTAAGGCAGTTTGGGGGAAGTTATATTTAAATACCTGTGTTAAGTTCTAAACTGTATGTTATGACTTAGAAATGAAATTTAGTGGTTTCTGTAGACTTCGTCTATGTTTATTAGAATAATTTGTTAGCTGTGATAGAAGGGCTCCTTTATTGCCAACCCCATCAGAAGCTCTGGAAATCAAATCGAGTAAGTGTCTCGCCATCTACAGGAACACCCCAGTGCCCACTTCCTGCAGCTTTGGTTGACATGCTTCATGGGTAATGTAATGGAACTGGAAAAGTTTCAGAGAAAAGTTCGTAACCTGATCAGGGGATTATAAGAATCCCAGATGAGGCTAAGATTATATTAACTAGCAAATCATGAAAGATTTTGAATAAAGTAAATATAGATGGATTTAGTGAATGCCGAAAGACTAGAATGATGGAGTAGTACCACTTTGATGTTTGAAATAAGAGCCTGTAGAAAAAAATAAAAGAGACATGTTATTGTTTCTCAAGGAAAAGAAGTAATGAGAGCAAAAATATTGTATCTCAAAGTTGAATTTTTGCCAATTTTTAAAAATCATTACATTTACATATTTGAATGTGCAACATTTAATATGTATTTCCTCTAAACAATGATCTCCATTTTTAATTAGATTTTATCAATGGAAGAAAGAGTGACAAGTTCCCTCCTCTCAATTTAGGTTGAGAGAACACTTAACCTGGGCTTTTTGCTGTTGTTTTAAGGCAACCTAAAGCAAAGAAATGGAAAAAGCGTTATAATTGTTTACTTTCACTGCTGAACCCCCCAGCTGGGATGTGTTCCCAAAACACAACATTTTTGCACTTTTAAGGAAATTTAATTAGGGTTAATTTCAGTATCCTAATTAGAACTTATATCTTAATCCTCAATTTCATTTTTAAAAAATCAGGGTTTCTCAAGAGTGAATTAGGCAAAGGGAAGTAGATAATTGATCACACTCTTCTGGGAGGGGGAAGCTTTCCCACAATGAAGGGTGGGCTTTGGGGGTGTTAAAATTAGGGCAATTATGATGAAACAAACAAGCAAATATCTTTAAAAAAATAAAGCAACACAAAGATACATCTGACGTTTTGCATTGAACCAGATATTTAATGATTTTTAATTTTATCATGCTTTTATAAGGATCCCAGTTTCCACCTTGTATGTTGTTCTTCACTTAGAATAATTTTATCATTTTCTGTAATGAACATCAGTGTGTTGGTGCTGAAATTTATTAGCTACCTTTTGTCTGAAAATACTATGTTTTGCTATTTTTTGAAGTGTATTTTCACAGGTATGGATTCCCAAGGTTTTAGGGATTTTTTAGAGCACCTAGCACTCTTTTCCAGTTTCCGTGGTTTCCAGTGACACGTCAGGTGTCATTCAGGATGCTCTACCTCTCTAGGTCATACCGGGTGGGGTAAAGTAGGCTTATAGTTGTGTGTATGGAAAATAATACAGTAATCAATAAGTAATAATAGGAGAATAAGCTCTGTTTTGTGTGCTCACAACTGCACACCAACTTCTGCCAACCCTTGTTATATGTGGCCTAGGTTACTCATCATACTAATTAGTCATCAATTGCAAATACCAAGAGTATTCATATTCATATTTTAGGTTTTTTGTTTGTTTTTTATCCTCACTCAAGGATATATTTACTGACTTGAGTGAGTGAGAGAGACAGAGAGAGAAACATCAACGTACTGCCTCCTGTAGATGCCGGGACTGGGGTCAAGCCAGAACCCTGCAAACGCTGATGCACCGGCTGGCGGACACTCCGCGGACACTCCAACCAACTGAGCAACCCAGCCAGGACTCTAT
The DNA here is from genome assembly GCA_004027475.1 of Anoura caudifer. Taxonomy (NCBI): domain Eukaryota; kingdom Metazoa; phylum Chordata; class Mammalia; order Chiroptera; family Phyllostomidae; genus Anoura; species Anoura caudifer. The sequence continues at coordinate 115,711 of PVKU01000202.1, read as the reverse complement.
TCATATTTTGAAGAACACTGAGATTTAATAGGATATTATAGTAGAATTTAAGTCAATTTTGGGGCAATGTTATCTTTTAAAATAAATTGATGTTGTTTTTGTTGTCTTCACCTATTGTGTCCGTATATCTCAAGCACTTTACCATGTGGTCTCCCAGTCCTCACAGGGATTCTTTTGTGATACAGGAGAGGTGAGCATCCTAGGCTTTTGGTGGGAAAGAATGAAGAGTGTGCTTTATCAGTCGCACACATAGATCCAACATTCAGGTTTACTGTGCAGCCTGACTGAGGCCACCAATGGTTTTTTTTTTTTTTTTATTCTATTTGTTAAAAGGAAGATAATTTTGTAAATAAGAAAAAATGCACAAAAAAGAGGCATCTAACAGTGCTGTAATACTGCAAACACAATGTTAGGAAGGAAGTTAACTTTAAAGAAAGAGATTTTCTTAACTTAAGTACCGTGACTAAGTAATTCCCTTTCTTCCAGCGCTAAAGGATCATTTGACATTGGACCTTTTAAGTTAAAAGGGAGTCGCCTGAACTACTACTACCTTGATGGGAGGGGATGTGCCGGTCTCCCAGAACCCGGGCCTCTCCCTTCCCCACTCCTTGGTCCCCCTCTTCCCCCTGCTCCCCTCCCTCTGGCCCTCTCCCCCTCACTCCTCCTCCGTGACCCCTGACCCCGGCTAATCTGCATAGAGGAATGACAGGCATCCGCTGGGCAGGATCCGCCTCGCCGGCTGCGGCCGGCAGGGCAGTGAGACCCGTGCAGGGGAGAGGTGAGGGACCCGTGGGTAGCTCTGCAGGGACTGGGAAATGAGCGCTTGGGAATCTGTCTGTGAGCGGACCCATGATCCAAGGACCAAAAGAGCCGCGTGATCGCCGGACCTGGCCCTGCGACCCTAGACATGGGCCAGACCTCAGTCTCCACGCTGTCTCCGCAGCCCAGCAGCGGTGAGTCCCTGGCGCACGGGATGCGCTCCCGCGGTGCCGGCCAGCGCTGGGCTCGGGACGGTTGGGGGCTCCTCGACTAGTCCTGCTCTGCCCGAACCCACGGAGTCCCTCGGAGAAACCCGAGAGGCAGCGCTGCCCCAAACTCTTTGTCGTGGAAAAGTGGAATGCCTTTTGGGATCCAGCCGATTTTACCTTAAAGGCACAGGCTCCATTTTCTGCACGGGATGCCTCTCTTCAGTCTTTATCTGAATTACTTCTGAGCCTGAAATTTACGAGAAAAGCCATTTGCGTAGTACTGTGGTTTTAAAACGCGAAACTTAGAAAGATAAACGTGCCAACAGGTTTTTCTGTATTTACGCTTGGCTTCTGAACAGACCAGAACTGAATTCTTTCAAGCTTTTCAACTGATTTATGGTTTGGTGTTTTTCTGGAGTAGACGGTGCTTTCTCTCCCCCTGGCAGAACGCTGAATGCTTGCTTAGTAACTAACTACAAAAAAAAATTGATTGTTTCAAGTGATTGTTGTGTTGTTTATGGTAGACACACAAGCTATATAATTTGAGGAGTATATCTCATGAACTCTTATTGAGCGCTAAAGTTCGTTTTATGGAAACGTGCGTAACGTTTCTGAGTTATAATGCCCTGTTTTCTTTTCTTTCTTTTTTTTTCCCATTTAATTAAATGACAAAAGAAAAAGAAAGGAAGGTATGTCTGGCATTTGTCCAGGAGCGCAGGGATAAACAACTTTTTGGTGGCGTTACTTGTGATTGGTTAATGAAATAAATTTAAAGGATACTATTTTGATATTTTTTCCATTGACAATTAAAAATACCTCAAAGGGGCCATTTACATTATTCCTTTAGAAATTTGATACACTTCTAAAATTGTGTAAACATCAACAGGATCTTACTGAGAGGAAATGACAGGGCACCAGTGAAGGTTTTTTTGATCAGCTCCAGGATGTATCCAATGAGACAGACTTCTATCATCCCAACCTCTGCCCACATGGGTTTGTTTATTACACTCCAGAGCCTCACTCCCTGAAATATCATAAGTTCTGCTGGGGCTTATGTTAATGCCCTAAAAGAATGAACCCTCTGCAAAGGAGAGGAACTAGAACCCCCAAAAGATCATGCCTTCCCTTACTGTTAGTGACAAGGTTGTACAGTGCTCCAGAACATGGGAGACTTCATACTGATGGGTTTTTGGAGATTGGGGGCCGGCGGGGGTGGGGTGTTGATTTGGATCTTATTTTTAGAAAACTATTTTGTGCACTTTCCTTTGTCTTTAAAGCAGTGTGACTTTTATTATTTCAAGAAAGAGTTATATTTTTGAATTCCTGCACTGGCAAAGCAGTGATTTAAATCAGTACTCCAGTACGTCAAGTATAAAGTACTATCCTGAATTTAGTTCTATTGCCACAAAGTATTAAGGGGGAGTTATTATTAGAAGAGTGAATTTTGTGTTTACCAAAACCAAGGAATATTCCATAAATGACAACTAAGAAGCAGAACAGGATCCTAAAATGTGACTGTTCTAGCTCTTAACCCAGTAGAGCAAAAAAATACCCAGATTGCTATACTTCCTAATAAAATGACTAATCATGTCAAGAGAGTGTGCCATTTATTTGGATAAAAGTATCCAAATGCAATTTTTTTAGACAAAAAGTTATTCTTGACCATAAAAGATATTTCAGAGAAATAGCTCATGGTATGAGTTGACTTGAATTGTGGGGCCTCTGTTTGGTTGCTTAAGAGTTCGTATGGATTGACATGACCAATCCAGTAGAGAGGGTGTTTCCAGTTTTGCTTTTTGTTTTGTTGGTTAAGCGATGGTAGTGGCGATGACTCAAGTTTTGGTATTGGAAGAGTGGAGTAATTTTCTCATGATATCCGCTTGCATTCTCTAAGCCTATTACTATAACTCCATTTCCCTGAAGTTTTGCCATCATCCGATTTGAAATGACAGTATAAAACCAACAACAACCAGAGAACATTTGATTGCCACATCTAAGTTTTGTATTTATGTTGGTGTTCCTCTCTGAGAACGTTAGACCCTCTGCTCTTCCAAGTATTTTGTTCATTCCTTCTTAGCGGTTTAACTGTGGCTTTACAAAAAGTGTAAAGATTTCTGCCCTCTTTGGTCTCAGCCATCTACTTGTTTAAGCCTAGAGGAGCTGCTAAGGATTATAATGCATTTGTCCAGGATGATTTGTTTAAGATGATTCTCATCTTAAACACTTAATGGGGAAAGTCTGTTTGAGTCTCAGGAGTCAGTATCACAGAGTCAATAGTTCACACTTGTTATTATTGTATATGGGCTTTTGTAAGAATTATAATTATAGGTTTACAGGTTTGCTTGCTTTTCACTGTCTCAATTTCAGGCATTTTCGAACCTTTTAACTTAAGGCTGCATCTATTTCTCCGGGATCTAGAAAGCCCATTAAAAATTATTTTTGAAAACATGTGGTTAGACCCATTATTTCTATTTTTAAAAATAGCTTTACTGTCAGATAGTTAACACCATAAAATCCACCCACTGAAAGTGTACAATGTATTGCTTTTTGGTACATTCACAGCACTGTGCAGCCATCAATCCCTATTCCCATCGTTCTCAGCCTCCACCCCCTAGTTAACCAATAATCTGCTTTCTGTCTCTGTGGGCTTGCTTATTTCATGTATATTCATACACCACATGGCCTTTCATGACTGGATTCTTTCACTTAGCATGATGTTCTCCAGGGTCATCCATGTCATAGCATATGTCAGTACTTTCTTTTTATTTCCAAACAGCATTTCTTTGTATGTATACACCATATTTTATTTAGCCATTCGTTAGTTTGATGAATATTTCGGTGGTTTCTGCTTTTTGGCTATTATGAATAATGCTGCTCGGAACTTCACATACAGATGATTGGTGAACTTGTCTTTCTTTCTCTCGTATATATCTAAGAATACAATTGCCCAGATAAGGTGATTTTAGTTAGGCAATTTGCCTTCCTATAATTTAGTTATAAAAGTTCTTTATATAATGGATACATGTCCCTTATCGGATATATGATTCGCAAATATTTTCTCCCATTCTCTGGGTTGTATTTGTACTTACTTGATAGTATGATGTGCAACTCAGTATTAAAATTTTTATTGTGTCCAATTTATCAGTTTTTTCCTTCTGTGTGTATATTTGGTATCATATCTAAGAAACCATTGCCTAACCAATGTCAGCTATGTTCCCTCCTAAGAGTTTTATATTTTAACTCTTATATGTTGGTCTGTGATATACTTTAAGTTAATTTTTATGTATGGTGTGATGTAGGTTTCCAGTTTCATTCTTTTGCTCGTGCATATTCAGTTACAGAGCACCGTTTGTTGAAAAGACACTTCTTTTTTATTGAATTGTGTGATTTTTTTTGCCTCTATTGTCAAATATCAATTGACCATATATATCTGCATGTAAGGATTTATTTCTGAACTCTCAATTCTGTCCCATTGACCTGACATCTATTAACATGTCACACTGTCTAGACTGCTGTAATTTTGTAGTAAGTTTTGAAACATAAAATGTAAGTCTTCTAACACTGTTCTTCTCTTCCAAGATTCTTTTGCCTATTCTGGTCTCCTTGCGTTTCCATATGAATTTTCTAATCAGTTTTTCAATCTCTGTAAAAAAAAAGCCAGCCTGGGACTTTGATAAGAATTGTGTTGAACTTCTAGACCAGTTTGAGTAATATGGCTGTCTTAACAGAATTCTTTCAACCCATGAATATGGGTGTCTTCCCATTTAGTTAAATCTTCTTTGATTTCTTTCCACAATATAGTGTTTAGTGTATAATAAGCCTTTCTCTTCCTTTGTTAAATTTATCTGTAAGATTTTATTGTTTGATATTCTCATAAATGAAATTGTACTCTTTTTTAATAAAGATTTTATTTTTTTAAGAGAGGAGAAGGGAGGGATAAAGAGAGGGAGAGAGACATCAGTCAGTTGCCTCCCACATCCATGCACCCCAGCTGCGGACCTGCCTGCAACCCAGGCATGTGCCCTGACCGAAATGGAACCTGCGACCTTCGCTCAACCAATGGAGCCATGCCAGTCAGGGCTGAAATTGTTCCTTATTTCATTTTCAGAATGTCCCTTGCTAGTTTATAGATACACAAAAATTGTAGCCTGCATCTTTGCCAAACTCATTTTTTATCTTAATGGTTTTTTCAGTGGATTCCTGTATACAAGATCATACTATATATAATATCTATATATAAAGGCCATGTGCAAGTAAAGATGATTTTATTTCTTCCTTTCCAATCTAAATGTCTTTTTAGACATTTGTCTGATTGCTCTCACTCATTATATAGTATAATGTTCTCTCACTTCTACGATATAATGTTAAACAGAAATCAACATTCTTGTCTTGTTCCTGATCTAAGGGTGAAAACAGTCAATCTTTCACCAGTAAATGTCATGTTAGCTGTGGTTTTTTCCATAGATGCCCCTTATCAAAAAGTTTCCTTCTACTCCTAGTTTGTGAGTATCTTTATCACAAAAGAGTATTGGATATTCTCAAAGGGTTTTTTTTTTGCCTCTATTGAGATGATAAAATGGTTTTTGTTCTTTATTCTGTTAATATAGCATGTTACATTAATTTATTTTCAGATGTTAAACAAACCTTGCATTCTTGGGATAAAGCCTACTTGGGTATGATATACAATACTTTTAATATTTTCCTGGATTAATTTGCTACTATTTTATTGAGGGTTGGATCCATTATTTCTAAGTACAGGCTACATAGGTATGCTCCCAAATAGTGTGGTTTCTGTATCCTCTGGTCTCTCTTGCTTTAGAAGGGTTAAGACTTCCCGCTTTCCCATTGCCAAGTACAAGGCATAGTGGATTTGACACAATAAATGTTTATTGATGATATGAATGACTCAACAAATATTCTCAATGAACAACTTGACTACTTGAAGCCAATGACTATGTGAATGAGAGGTACGTGTTACTCTTAATTCTTTTTCACTTCAAGAATTGCACATTACTCCGGCTCTATTGTCTGAAGGGTGGTGTCTGAATCCAGTAACTGTCCCAGTCTCCTTCAACCCCACCCCACTCCCACCGTGCCACAGACCAGCTCTTGCCTGCTCAGCCTCGGAGCTTGGATTGAAAGCACAGACAAAATCACTATTCTAATTTTTAGGAGACAAGGGAACACAAGTGATTAAAATATGCAGGATTACCTAGGCCATGATAGGATCTTTATCTATTTGTGTTTCTTGGTTTCCATAGTTTTGGTCGGGGTCTTATATTTATCATGTTCAGAATATTTACTTATTTCCTTGGGAACATTGTACAAGAAGAAATCATAAAGGTAAAAGTGGATAAAATTTATTTTCCTTAATGAAAACAACACGCACATGGCCGAAAGTCAAACTTTACTTAATGATTCAGGATAAAAGTGATTTCTCTCCCTCTTAGACTTGTCCAACCCAGCATGCACAACTCTGTTTCATTCCAGATAGTTTTCATTTATGTATGTATCTTTGTTAAAACACAAGCACGGCATACGATACTTTCTGCTCTATACTTTGAGATTTTTAAGTTTGAAATATTTCCATATTTATATCTTTAGTCTTATAAACAAAATGTTATAAATGGGTATATCATAATTTCCTTTAAAATAACTCTATTGTTTTTATATTTTATGTTTATATTCTTTATTGTTTCTGGGTTCTTTTTATGTGTATGCTGTTGTGAACAATGCTGAATGAACACCCTTATCTAAACATCTTGAACTACATGTACCAGGAAAATCCTAGCAGTGGAATTGCTGGGTCAAAGATTTGTATATTTATTTTGATAGACTTGAGTTACTCTCACCGAGGCCATATCACACAGCCAATATATGAGAATTCCTTTTCTGCACTCTTTCTCACCACCGCTGCATGGCAGGGTCTCCCTTAGACCCTTCGTGTGGTGCTTTGTGGGAAATAAGAAGTCACTCTTTTTGGGTGAGGCACTTCTCAGGCGGATGGCTTACCCAGTGGAACATGTGCAGGAATTCAGTTCCCATTTTTCCTTGCCTCGATGTCCTTGGGCAATGAGCACTCTGAGCAACTGTGTGACTATGGTGTTGTGCCTAATTAACTTTTAAAAATCTTTGTAAATCTATTTGTAAAAAGGTAATTTCTTATTTTGATTATGAGTGAAGCAGGACATCTGTATTTTTTTCTCTGAATTGCCTATTTATAACCTTTCCTTATTTTATGTTTTCTTACAGATCTGTAGGTTAAGGATATTAGCTTTGTGTATATTACATATTATAAATATCTTTCCATGTTTATCTTACCTCCTATATTTGTTTATGTTTTTTATGTAACATTAAATTTTTATGGAGTCAAATCTATCAGTTCTTTTCTTTGTTACAAACTAGAGCTACTAGGAGACATGCTTTATTTGCTGTTCTTCTCATATTTAAATATTTAGTCTCTAATTTATTCTGATTGAAAGTAAATGATTTAATGATATTAAAATTCTAAGCTTCCATGTGGTTAAAAAAAAAAACACCAAAAGATTGACAAAGGAGATCATAAAGTTCACAAAATATTTGCATTGTACAAGAAAAACAGTGCTTAATATCTTAATGTAATAAAACCTTTTAAAAACTGTAAAGAAAAAAGCAAACGCTCAAATAGCAAAATGAGTGAAGAACATGAACAGGCATTTTTCAAAATATCTAATCACTATTCTGAGTGATTGCTTGAATTAACTTTTTAATTTTCACAACATCCATATAGGGTAACTACAGTCTTTTAAATTTTATATTTAAAATACACTTGACATTTAATATTATTTTATATTAGTTTCAGGTGTATAGTGGTTAGACATCACATTCTTTACAAAGTGATCCCCCTGATGTTTCAAGTACCCATGTGCCCTCATACATAGTTATTACAATATCATTGACTATATACCCTATATTGTGATTTACATCCCCATGACTATTTCGTAACTACCAATTTGTACTTCTTAATCCCTTTATCTTTTTCACCCAGTCCCCCAACCCATCCCCTCTGGCAACCATCCATTTTTTCTCTGTACCTGTCCGTCTTTTTCTGTTTTGTTTGTTCATTTTTTTTTGTTGTTCTTTAGATTACACATATAAGTGAAATCATATGGTATATGTCTTACTCTGTCTGACTTACCTCATTTAGCACGATAAGGGTAACTACCACTAATTAATGTCTCCCTTTACAGATGAGGGAAACTGAGGCACGAGAGTTAAGTAACTTGCCTACATTACTTAAAGAAAAAACCTAAGTGATCAGTTGATGTATGAAATATAGTATAAGCAATTAAGTGAAAGAAAAGGTACCTTTGATCACTTATGGATTTAGCAAAAATTTGAAGGAATGATTACCAGGAGATGGTTATCTTGTGGTCGTTTAAATTGGTACAGCCTATCGGGGGGCAGCGTGGTAATATATATTAAAAACCTTAAAATATGCATACAGTCAGACCCAGCAATCAACTTCCAGAAGCGTACTGTGAAGGAAATAGTTACTTGCTCACTGGAGCAATGTTTATCAAATTGGAAATAACTAATAGTCAAACAGCAAGGGATTTTGAATTAATTGGGATATAGTCATATAATAGAATAAGCTACTTACAAATTACATTTTTTGAAAAAGGATTTTCATAATAAAAACCACAAAAATGTGAAACATTAGGTTTAAAGTAATATGATCGTATTTTGTAAATATGTGCCCAAAGGGCGCGGAGGGAAGAGTTCACTCGGGTGGAGGTAGTGTGGCTGTGAGGGCTTTGCCCTGCTGTGGGTGCGACCGAGCCCGGCTCCCCATGCAGAGTCCACCTGGGTCCCCCCTGGAGTGAAAGCCGTGAGCCCACCTGCATAGCTTTGCTCTAGTGGTCGTGGACTCAGACTCAGTTTTCAGTGCATATGGCTGTTTTTCAGCCGGTTCTGTTTTTTTCTTATGAATTCACTGATGAAAAAAAATACAGGTTTTAATATAGCCATTTGCTAATTAGGTTTAATTTTCCTCTTTGTCTCTTTGATCACAATGCAAATGTCACTCATTTGGAGAGAAAGAAGATGAGCACAAGTTTGAACTTCAGTTACTTCTTTTTGGTCTGTAGCTCAGTAGGTCTGGTCAAGGAGTAATATCCCAGAGAGCTTCGGCTTCCATTTATTTTCTCTGCAGCTGGCTGAAAGGATGGCCCCCAGGGGGCGGGTCAGCCTGCACCAGGTACCTAGGCATTGAAGTAGAGAAGGAGCTAAGAACCCTGGATTGCTGGTCCTCTCATTAAGCCTCTTGAATTTGGAGAGAGGGAAAGGTTCTATCCAGAAAGTTTTGTTTTCTTGAGAAATTTCAGTGTAACAGAATAACTGTGAGTCTCTATTCTTGGGAGACAAGAGTCACGTTTAGTGAGGACTCAACTTATGTAAAGTGCTACTGAGGTAGAAATAGTCTTCAGAAAATAAACACTGTTTGGTCCAGGACCCTCCACCTGCATTTGAAGCAGGATGAAGCAGGATGAAGCGGATGAAAAACAAAAGTAACAGGTTTTGTTCCCCAGAAGGAAATGGGCAAATACCAGTACTTTAAAAAGTTTGGTATAACCAGTATCATTTACACTTGTAAATGACCCTCCATTTATTTTCATTTCAAGGGTCTGGATGTTTTTATTCATATAAACCTCCTGGGAAGTATATCACTCCAACCCTTAACACTAAGGAAATTTTGGCTGCCATAGGATCAAAGTGGTATTTTAAGAATATTCTGGAAAGCTGTGTTAGTATGTGCATGGTGACTATATCCCTCCAATTGCCTCATTTTTAAGGGGATATTGAGGAGAAAGAGGGACACCTTCTTCCAACAAACACTTCTTGAGCTAAAGTAATTACATGTGAAGTAAGATTCAAAGATGAACCATACACAGACCCTGCCTGAGCCTAGAAGGCACTAAGTGAGAGGTGCAGAAATGAGGCTTGGAAGGGAAGGGACCCTAGAGAACTGTGGGGACAAATCAAGGAGGCCGAAAAGTATCTAAGAAGACAAGAACTCAGGCTCTGAGATGGAGATTGGGTTGAAGGCAAGACTGTAAGACACAAGCGGTAGGAACCACTGAAAGTTTTGTTTTGTTTTTTTTTTTTTTAATCAAATGAGAGAAATGAAGAGAGCTTAGGTTGAAGAGGGTGAATCTGCCTTCCTGCAATATTGATTTCACTGGGGAGACTGAAGGCAGAACCAGCAATCCAACAAGGGGAAATGAATGGCTGCCCTGGGGGTTGGTGGGTTGTTTCTGCCTCTCTGCCATCTCCTTGATTGCCAGGTTCAAATACACAGTTTGGCAGGTCCACTGGAATCTTAATGTGTGGCTCATAGGTAAAGGTCTAAACAGAAGACTTGATTCTCTCCTCCAAAGCAGTCCTTCAGTTTGGCTTCCTGGATTTCACCAAAGGGTACCTCCAACCACCCACTCACTCTGGCCGGAAATCTAGGAGTCATCCTTGGGTTTTCCCTGCAGATCTACCAGCATGTCCTGTCTATTTTTCTTCCAAAATGTATCTCAGGTCCACTCACTTCTCTCTATCTCTAGTGCCACCACCCAGGCCATGGCCGTCCATTGTGTAGACAACTGCAGTGGACTCCAGCTGGTCTCTTGCTTCTGTTCTCAGCCTTCTGCAATTCATCTTCCATACATTTAAATATAAATCATGACTCTTCTTATTCAAAACCTTCCTGTGTTTTCCCATTGCCCTTAGGATGAAATCTACATTTTATACTCTGGCCCTCAAGGCCATATATGATCCTCTATGATCCACGACCCCCACCTACCTCTCCAATTTCCTCTCCTATCACTTTGTCCCCCACCCGTGCTCCACCCCTGTGATACTCTGTTTTTAGTCATCAGACAGGCTTGGCTCGTTCTTACCAATGACCTTGGCAGTTGCTGCCCCCTGTTTGTCCAGGACATTACTTCACAGAGACTTGGCTGCCCACCCCCAGCCACAGTTGTCTCTTCCTTCATTGAACTTCTCAGATTATCTTGTTTATGTGTTTATTTGTTCATTGTCTCCCTTCTCCAGAAACGAAGCTCTAGGAACTAAAGGCAGTTAGTTGTCTTCCCCCCATATATTATTGAGTATATCTTATCCCTAGACATATGCCTGACATGAAAACTGTTGAATAAATGAATATCTCTGTTTGACCAGGTCACATATTAGTAGAGTGGTAGAAACTGAGTAGAAAGTTAAGTGGTGTCCAGGAATTATAGAGTTGTTTAAACTCCAGTATCTAAGACCAGTGCCTTAGCTAGCGTGCTCACCTCGCTAATTACCGATTGTTCGGCTGACACGTTCTTCCTGACCTCACGGTGTGGAAGTTGAAGCTGTAGCTCCCGTTTCCACATTTCCTCTTGCCCCAGTCATACATTTCCCATCCTCCTGTGTCCTCATCTTCCCAACATTCTTACAGTACAGTTTTGACTACATTGGTATTCCACGTAATTACGTAAAAGCTAACAACAGCTAAGTCTGTACAAACCATGATTACTTTTTCCTTCCTGCGTAGATTTTGCTTTCCCTGCTTGTGTGTGTTTGCTTGCTGAGGATCCTATATACTCATCGCCAAACTTTTCCTCAGTGACATACATCTCGGTGTGTTCACACAAGTTTGTTATTCTTTCGAGTTCACCCTCAAGAAGTTTGTCTGTGGTTTTTGCCCTTTTCCTCTAAGCCTACTGCCCAGCTGTTGCTGTGGGATCTCTCCTCATGTCTCATTTTCTTATGGGTCTATTTCCTTATTTTGACAGACAAGCAGCTTCTTAGGAAAGCTCATGGGGCATGTTTTTGTTTTTTGAGATTTTGTATTGGGAAATGTCTTTATTCTGGTTCCCCACCTGGTTGATAACTTGGCTGGGTCATAGGTAGCAAAGCAGACTTGCTATAATTTGCACAAACACCCACCATCACTTTTAATGACTCGCAGTCAACATTTTTCCTTTATGTAAAGACTTTTTTTCACTTTAGCAAATAGCTTTTAATTAATTTCAGAAGCTTGGTTGGTCGTCACACAAATCTCCTTTGATCTGCTTTTGTTGTTTTGATCTAAAAAATGTTTTATGGAAAGTTTAAAAGGTTTATAGCTGAATAGAATAAACATGTGTTTACTGTGATAATTGTGTGCTAACATTTTAAAAAAGATTTGCATTGAAGATCTGTATAGAATAGTGATTTTCAACCAGGACACTGACCTCTTTTCCCTTAGATGATTGTCAAAACAACAACAACAACAACAACAACAACAACAACAAAAAACCCTAAAAAACAGCCAGCATAACAGTAGCCGTCCAGTGTGAATGAATCAAAATTACACCTTTTTTTTTTGTCAGATTGGCAAAAAATGTCATATATTTTTTAGTGTGCCACAGAATTTTAGTAATTAGTTTATGTGTGCCATGAGATGAAAAAGGTTGAAAATTGTTGGTATAGAATAACTGTGCTTTGCCTTTACTTTTGTGCATTTTATTTTAGGGGCACATCATCCTTAGAGGGACCTGGCCCTGAAGGCATCCTAGGGCATTACAGACTGAACATTGGTGTTTCAAAGACTTGCCAATTATGAGCATTGCCTGGATGCTTGATAAAAATACTTGTTTCTGGTGACCGTATTCTAGACCAGTGAAATCAGGCTTTTAGAGAAGGTCTCAGATTCTGCATTTTCAATAAGCATTCCAGAAGATTCTCAAGGTGAGAAACATCCGCTGGAGATGAGCAGTTTTTAAAAGAGTCGCTGCAAGACAAAAATTTTGCTTCACTAACAATGTGTTATCTTCTCTTGACTTGAGGTGGAAATAAACGAACAGAATGTCCAGTTTGAAAACACAGGTATTCCGTACTTGGTGCCTTGATGAATTCAAACATTAATATTCCTGTTCCCGAACAGGTATTTCCACTGTCAAGTACAATTTTGGCAAAAATCTCGTTGCCAGACTTCTACATACATTTTGTTAGTATTATAATCTGCAAAATAACTCATTTCCTGCAATAGCCAGGTTTGAGCCTAATATAGTTACACTGGAAGAGAAAGAGGCCATGAGCAGATGGTAATTACTGTTTAAGGAACAGACTCAGAATTCCGACTCTGTTGCCTTTTCAGGAAGACCCCTGTGAACTTCATCTGAGGCAGCCACATGATAATTAAGGTGGAACCCAAGTCAGAGAACAGGGTGTTCAATGAAAACAGGTGTTCAATAATGAGTGGCAGGAACTGCAAGAACGGTTTTAGTAAAACATATTTCTAAAACGGAGGCTGAGCCCTTTTTCTCTTTTAGAAATGTGGGCAGCAAATTCTAAAAACTCCAAAAGGAAGCAATCATTTATTCAAAAATTCTTTGCATATGTTCCATTTTGGACCGCGTTGGGCATTTTACTCTCGCCTCGGTGTGTGCTCCAGGGTCTTCCCTTTCAGTGTTGAACTTGTCTGCAAGCCTCACGCATTGCGAAGTCAAAATCCAGTCAGCCTCAATCGAGGGCTCCTGAAAGCTCTTTCTGAAGACTTTCTCAGCCTCTTGGCGAAGGTCACTGTGTGTCCGAGGGATGTTGAGGAGGGCCTGCTGAGAGCTGCCTTCGACCTTCCCTCCAGGTAGATGTGTTTCTCACAACCCAGATAGCCCACACGCAGCCTGAGAGGATGGATGATTCGGGATTGCTGTGGCCCTTCTTCTCTTGGAAAGGGTTTTGCGTTTTCCAAAATTTCTTCTCTCTCTGTGAAGTGAATTTGTCTGCCCAGCCAAGCTGTCTGTGGGGGCGCCGCCTGAGGATGGAAATTTGGAATAAGCCAGGATGCGTTAGCTAAGCTCATGTCGAGGGTTTCCGTGGGCCTCCCTGAGCAGTGTTTCATTTTCCTAAAATCCACGAAAGGGGAATTGTATACATAATGTGCGCAACTGGCGTTCTGCTGCTTGGAAAGTACTTGGCTGCCAGTTTTTCAAGAAAACATAAAAAGAATGAGATGAAACTGGAGATTTTAAAAAAGAATCTAGAACTGCACTCTGTGGAAAGCGAATCCCCTTTAGTCATCCAAGCACAGAACGTGAGAAAACACATATACCTTGTTTTTCAAATGATGGCATTTTAATTTATAAAGCCATTATACAGTAGTCATAGCAAAGCTTGGAAAGAACCTTTCTTTTCCCCTCTTTTAGGTGGCGTGGGGTAGTGATGAGATTGAAAGCCTTGTGACATTTCACTCTACCTTCAATGTATGGATAAGTAGCTTTACAAACAACAATAAATGTCTGCATTGGCTTGCTGGGACTACTGTAACAGAGTACATAGACTGGGTGGCTTCAACAACAGACATTTCTTTTCTCACAGTTCTGGAGTCCAAGAACTTGGGCCTTAGAAGTCCAGGATCAAGGTCTGGTTTCCTCTGAGGCCTCCCTCTTTGGCTTACAGATCAGTACCTTCTCCCTGTGTCCTCACGTGGTCCTTCTTCTATACAGCAAGCACATGTCCATGTCTAAATTTTCTCTTCTTTTTCTTTCTTTTTTATTTTAAAGATTTTACTTATTTTTAGAGAGAGGGGAAGGGAAGGAGAAAGAGAGGGAGAGAAATATCAATGTGTGGTTGCCTCTTGCATGACCCCCAAGGGGGACCTGGCCCGCAACCAAGGCATGTGCCCTGACTGGGAATACAACCATGACCGTTTGGTTTGCAGGCAGGCACTCAGTCCACTGAGCCACACCAGCCAGGGTTTAAACTTTCTCTTCTTATATGGACACCAGTCTTAATTGGGTTATAGCCCACCCATATGACCTCATTTTACTGTAATCACCTCTTTAAAGGATTTATATTCAAATACAGTCACATTCTGAGGCCCTTGAAAGTTAAGATGTCAACATGTGAATTTGGGGGAACCCAATTCAGCTCATGACCGTGTCCTTAAAACAAATTAAAAACTAGAATCCATTTACAATGGCCCATAAGCACATTGGATCCATTGCCTTTTTTCTGGTTTCCTTAATTCCATTGCTTAAATAGATTACACAGCCTCTTCCCTGCTCACCTCCAACAATGCAATACCTTTAGTAGTTACGATCTGAGTAAGAGTGTACTTTGAAAGTGATTTTCTACAATGGGAAGCAACCAGTGTCACCAGACAGTGCCACTCAGGAAGTGAAGCATGGAACAGAAAGAGTATGAGGGGTAACATTTGAAAAGGTGAAGAGGATGTTTCAGCCACAATTGTGTAAGAAATCCTACTCTTGTGACTGGTACACCAAATTGGTTACGTAATGCTGAGAAAAACAAAAACAAAAACGCTTATCAAGATTCTAATCCCAGCGTGGTCAGCAGCTCTGTGCTGCCTGGCTGCTTTCATGTCTCCTTTGAGGTCCCTTCATGTGAGGCACTCTCTTTAGAGAAATGTTTTGTTCCCAAATGTCACTACATATCTGTATTTTTTCCTTTTCTTTCTGTGTTTGATTTCTCTTACTCTGTATGCTTTCATTTTCTTGGATGTGTTTGATATCCGCCAGGATGACATGTCTCTTCATAAAGAGCTGCTAAAATAAGAAAGAAAATGAATAGGGATGCTAAAGAAAGATAGTGTTTAAACACCTGTCAAAGTAAAGCCAGAATGAGAATGTTCTTGCCAGAAAATGCAGTAGCCTCATTGAGTCAGGTTAGTAATTTAGAGATGATTCACGTGCGACTACATTTGTATTATGTCCCATACGCACTGCAGGGCACCTGGTGGGTTTTCAGTGATGGTTTCCGGTCTCTTTTTAAATTTCTCAGGAAATTCTTCACCAGGATGGATGACTTGCTCATCTTGTCACAGACATAAAGATAGCACTTCAAAAACACCCCCACCTCCTTCAGGTTCAAAACTCCGTAATTTAAATGGAACCAGTCCTTCAAGCCATTGAAGCACAGAGACTTGGGTGCATCAGAATTTAGCATTCCTAGGCCCTCTCTTAGGATTTAAAACTCTCCAGTAACCTCAGAAATTATTTAATTTTTTTTTTTACCAGAAGTGTCCTAGAAGTAAGTTAGACTAGAGATGGTTGAGATTCAAACAAACAAACAAACAAGCAAGCAAACATTTCCCAAAAAGCTACATGCAAGACCCAGTTTTCTTGGGCCCTGATCTGAATCCAAAACAATGATGCGGTGGGTGTTGGGGTCACTCAGGAACTCCTAGCCATGCCTCCACACCCACTAGTGGTGACTCTGTCACTTTAGTTTTCTAAAGCATTCTGCAAGTTAGAATCTGCTGACCACCCAATCTAAAGAAGGTTAAAAGTCACAGAACGTTTGTGTTCTTCCAAGTGAGAACACTTCACTTGGATCCAAGACCCTGACATTTCAGACTCAAAATTCAATATCCTAAGGCGTAAAAATGGAGTCTTACGACATACAATGGAAATAACTGCTAAGGACTTAACTACCAATTACTGGTGAGTTTGCAGCATCAATCCAAACTTGTGTTTATTGCTGGGCACTCCAGTTCCAGGGGCAAAGGAAGAGAGCACCTGGTTCCTGGTAGATCTTACAAGAGGGAAAGGGTGCAGCATGAACAGCGGCGTCTTTGAGGATGAGTCTTGGCCAGTCTGGTGGGTGAGAGTTATCAGTACACAAGGGCCTGCAGCACTTGGCGTTGATGTTTCACTTAAAGACGGCCTGAACTGTAAAGAATCTGAGATTCGGAGGTTAACAGAATCATGAAACAGAACTTTTCTCTTTAGATTTCAACATTAGGCATATTTGGAAACAGAAGTGAATGCAACTTCCTGTGTTTGGCAGCTGTTAGCCACACATCTTGTGTAGTTTGGGAGTTAAAAAAAAAAAGCAACAACTTCTTATTAGTTCAACTAAATGTAAAAAGTTCCATAATTGTATTTTCAAAATGATTCACTAAATGTTGTACTAACCACATAAGCAACCAGTATTTTGAATAAAATAGTTGTGTGATTTTTTTAATTTTTAATTTTTTGCAGGTAAAGGATAAAAATAAATTGTGCATCTTCCCACCTGGTGGCAAGTAGAGCCAAGTTCAGGTCTAGCTACCCTCTCCCATTCTTGCAGGTGATGTCCACCTTCGTGCTTTGTGCCTCTCCTTAGCCCAGGGCATTTCTGTGGCAGGATAATGGTGATTTCCCTGGGGTGCTAGTTGGTCTCAGCAGCTCCCAGCAATTATCTTGAGACCAAAGGAGAATGTAGGTGGCTCTATGCCGAGTTCATTTGTGTGTGTGTGGTGGGGGGAGATACCGGGGCGGGGGGGGGGGGCTGTTTTTGTTTTCCTGGAGACTTCTAGAAGACCAGGAAAATATCTTAAAAAAAAAAAATGTACTGCTCCAGTTTCTCCAGATTGCATATAGTTCACTCCTATCATTTGTTCCTCTCAAAACCTTTCAGTGGCTCCCTTCCCACCTGCTTGGGCAGGCAGGAGGAGCAGAGGTAGTGAAAGGAGTTGACCTTCTTGAATATTGCTGAGGCGGTGGGACCCTTTCCATGGCTTTTGTCTGCTCACCCTAGCAGCAACCCAGCGGCAGGCCGGATAATCCCATTCTGTGGACAAGGACAAGGCTCTGAAAGGTTCAGTGACACGCCCAAGCAAAAAAAGTGATTTGTATTAAGTTCCAGTTTAGTTCGATAATTTGCCCTCCGCAGTTTCTTTACCATGACTGAATTGTGTTTCTGACTTCCCAGTTAGGAGAAAGGTGAAGACTGAAGAAAGAGCTCAGACGCCTAATGTATTTTAAATGTTTAGAGAAGAAAGAAGGAAATGTCAGTGTGGTGTATGTGGAGAGATCGCTCTTGAAAATACTAATTTTCACCATTCATCACTGTGTGAGAATAGAAAACTTTTAAAGGATGCTTTCATGTTGTAAATTATGCCCCTGTTTTTCAGTTGTTTATCTTTGATTGTCCCTTTAAAATTACATAATAAGCTGCATTTAAGTCTTTGTTCACCTGACACATTTGTCCAAAACGTCTGTACCATTCTCAGGAGTGTTAATCATCCTTCCTGCTGGCTTTGATATTTTCTCAGTTTCAAACTTCAGTCTTTGTTATATTATCTTTCAAAATATTTGGAATTCTACAGGAAGGCACTATTGGAACAATTTCCTCTGGGTGAAAAATCTCAAGCTAAAATAAATCATTGCCTATTTAGGCCAGGCCTTGTACATTATTTCCAAACATTTGTCCATGATTTAGTTACGCATTTTGTAAATATTTAT
Organism: Anoura caudifer; assembly: GCA_004027475.1. Classification (NCBI taxonomy): domain Eukaryota; kingdom Metazoa; phylum Chordata; class Mammalia; order Chiroptera; family Phyllostomidae; genus Anoura; species Anoura caudifer. Next base: position 97,497 of record PVKU01000202.1, on the reverse strand, counting down.
TAAGTACCTTCTGTGGCCTAGGTACAGGGTGGGGGCACCACCCACCAGCAACCAAAACCTTTTAGTCCCCATCCTCACAGGACCCCTGATCTAATAGGGAGGACTATTCCATTTTCTTACACTTGCTTCTTGAAGAGGCAGTATTTTTCCCTTACTCACTAACAACAACAATTATTTTTACAGCTTGTGGAAAAGCCGGTGCACGGCAGCCAGCTACTTCTGAATTCTGCCATCGGCTTTTCCCCTTCATTCTAGTCTGCATTCAGCATTCCCTCAGGCCAGCATTGAAAGTCTTAATAAAATTATATCAAGAAAGAATTTTGGAATAAGCTAGTTGGCATGCTGGTGGCCTGATTGGATTCCGAAGCTTTCACTGTGGTGCTGCGCCCGAACCCTGGGGGTGCAGCGCGTTCTCTGGAATGCTCACTTTACACACGTGTGTCATTGGAAAGAACGAAACCAAAATAGAACATCTTGTAAGCGGCAGATCCTCAGTGACTGCACTGGAGGGAAAAATCGAGATCAACCCTGAAGGCATCATTACTATAAAATTATTTTTTAAGAAAGCAACTAATGGAATTTTCCCTCTCTCTGCCCCCCCCCATTAGGTGTGTAAACCAAGGAATGTTAATCCTTTGCTTCTCAATGATTTTTAAATGATTTCCTGCTTTAATTTGGATAGGATATTTCCACCTCTTAGGGGACATTAGGAAAGTAGACTTTGTCTAGCCCTCAGTAATTTTACCCTGAACTTGACCTCAGAACTTGGAGACCACTTTGTGCCATGCATGTCACTGAAACAAATGCTAAGCTGTCACAGTGCGAGCCCCTCCAGTCACCCCCATGCTCTGTGCTGTCGTGACTTGCCGTGTTTCTCTATTGGAATGGATGGCTGCTTGAATGGTAATGTCAGCCTCCCTCCTAGACTGTAAGCCTCCTCAGGGCAGAGATCCAGTCCATTTTGCTCACTATTATAGGCCCAGCGCATTGTAGGCACTTTTATAGGCCCAGTGCTTGTTCATAGTAGTTTTTCAATAAATTATGAATAAATGACTGTATTTCACAGTAAGAAGATTTTTCTGCATGCTCTTTTTTTTTTTTTTTTTTTTTTTTTTTTTTTTTTTTTTTTTTTTTTTTTTTTTTTTTTTTTTTTTTTTTTTTTTTTTTTTTTTTTTTTTTTTTTTTTTTTTTTTTTGAGTTTTGCTCTTGTTGCCCACATTGTCTGAAACCCACTCTCTGTGGTAGTTCTTCCCTGGTAACTGTCTATATTGGAGGCTCTGTTCTTCACATCTCACCATTGACATCCGGGCCACTCCTGACCACTTTGCTTCTGGTATTGCAGATATTCTCACTGAAAGTACGAGCCATGCTGCCGACCCTCTGTTCACATCCCCTTTGCTGCTGTCCTCACCTCCTGACTTCCTGGTCATTCCTCATAATCACCAGGTGTGCAGGCTGTCCCCCCGCACCCTAAGTCTTGGTGTTACCCTGAGGGAATCCAGTCCCGTGTGCTGGTCTCTTCTCTGGCATCTTCACTCTCTCCCTCGCTCCAGGCTCTTTCCTCCCAGCCCATAAATAGTGTCCTCTTCACTTTTGAACTTACAAGAAATAAATAAACAAAACGCTTTTCTTCATTTGATGATTCTGAGTATAAAAGAAGCCCACAGTTCATTACTACATAAAGCCTGCTGCCTCCTAAGTGTGACCACTCTCTAAGAGTTTACCTGTGGTCCTCGAATACTGCTTTTGTTCAGGTGACTATCTCAGATCACTTCAACACCAGCTTTTTGCTAGTGTGCCAATAATGTATTGCTGACTCTCTGCTGAACATCTTCCCCTGAATATCCTGCCAACGCCTGGAGTTCATGGGGCCTGGACACAGCCATAGGTCTTTTCTCCATGTCATCTTGACATCCCACCATGTCCTCAGAGATGTTCAGGCCACGCAGTTCCCCTCTACTTCTCTAGGTGGTGTGTCCATTTCCTTACCTTTTCCTCAATGTCTGTTGGGTCCATTCATCATCTCCAATCCATTTTCACTGCTCTCATCCAAGTTCAGATGCCTGGATTGTCACAGTCACCTCTTAATTGAATGACAAGTCTATAAATTGGGTGCCGTGGGGACTCTTTATGACTAACTGACATAAATTCTCCTTCCAGCATCCTGCCTTCCATTGTAGGGGCCTGTGGGTTTCATTTCTGCCTTGGGAAGAGGGTCCAGGTTTCTCCATGTGGCTACCAGTCTCTTCACAGATATCAGTGCGGGGAACATGGCGTGCCTGCCAAGAGCCTGTTGGAACAGGGACAAAGGCAGTCACATTATGTGTGGACTCTCAGGGCTCCTAGTTACCCACCAGCCTATTGACCTGAAGATACTGATTTAACATGTTGTTTTAATAATACTTCTCTTACAGTTCATCCTCTATGGCAAATTTTTAATAATTTTGTCTAAGGCAAAATTTAGCTACTTACTTAAGTCTTGAAATTAAATTTGATTCTTATTTACAATTTATGTACAAGGTCTGCCAGCTTCTCCCCTAAAATTTCATCCCCATGTGCTTGTTCTGCTTGAACCAAATGGTCACTGTCCCAGCAGAGGAGGTGAAATTCTCTTTCACTTGGTGGTTTGTCCACTGGAGATGTAGCGACTTTTTCTTCCTTTTCACAAACACAGCACACCCTGTGCACAGCAAGGCCAGCTCTCCACCTTTGGCTCTTGGAAAGGGAAGGAAGGTAGAAAGCTGGTTGGTGCCTTTCTTACTTTCCATCTGTGTAGCAGACTTGCTATTCTTAAGCACAGCCATCATATCTGTTCATAGAATCCTTTACTTGTAGTAGTAACAGTGATATTCAAAACTCAAGATGCTTTTGTTTACATTAAAATTGATTTTCCACTTGCGAAGTGACCCCTTTCCCACTCATTCAGAGTCTCTTTAAACCCCAAACATGAGTGGCATTATTTAATCTGTTGAATATCCTGCAGCAAGTCTAGGGGATGTTGTTCACATCAGTGCATCAGGATGTCACACAGCTGCACAAACACACTCTCATTCTGAGGCCTGTTGGCCACAAGTTGTAACTCTGAAGTTCTCTATGTGGACTTGCAGACAGATGGAAGTCTTTAGTAGCTTTTCCCTTTGGGAGTTTAAAAATAATGGCTGTTTCTGTTAGAAAAACAAGTTAAAAACCTGATGGTATCAAATTTCTAAAATTCATACAATGGTAAATAAGGATTCCGTGTAATCAAATGACTGCAGTCAATATAAGTGAAGTGTGTACCCTGCCTGCATTCAGCATGAACTTGACCGTGATGACAGCGGGCATAGCTTTAGAGAGCAAAACAGTACCTGCCCCAACTCTTGGATTAGCCCAAGGAGGTGGTTGGGGGTGGAATTCAGTTATTATTCATTAGGGTTTTTGTCTTGCCTTCTCTTAGAATAGAGCCCTATTCCCACTCATGACCCTTTGATCCATTTTGTACAAAGGACATTGGAAGCTAATGGTTGAGTTTCAATTCCATTTACCATCCGTGACCTTGGGCAAGTTGCTTGGTCTCTCTGGGCTTCAGCTTCCTCATTCATAAAATAGAAATACTAGTCAGCACCTACTTCATAGGGTAGTGGTGAGGATGAATGAGGTAGTATTCATAAAGCACTTAGAATAGTTCCAAATGTGACCTGAAGTTTGATATATTTAGCACAAAACAGTATGAGAAGTATAGAAATTTAAAGTTGGAAAGAACCTAGAGATCATTTAACCTACTTTCCTAATTTCAGCCATGAAGTATCAGGGTCCTTGCTCAAGATCCCAGGACAAGTTAAGTAGCACAGTCAAGTCTGGGACTCAGCTATCTTCTTGGCTAACAGTTAACCATCTCAATTGGACGGTCAAAACCCAGAACATTAACTCCCATTCATTGCCTCTCTGGATTATGCAATGTCTTCTTTGCTTTTTGTTCTGCAGACAGAGTCTCACTGCTCTGTTAGAGTTACTAGGAGGTGCTGCTGGTTCACCATGAGTTCAGCTATCATCCAATGAGGACAGGCTTGTGGAGTGCGGAAGAAAGACTTGATCAAAATCGGATGACCCAGACGATGTCTCTGCCATGATTTAATGAGCTGGAAAGCCACACAGCCTTCTTAGGTCTTGGGTTCCTCATATATAGGGCTCAGATATGTGCATAATATAGAACCGTGAAACCTGATTGTTGTTCTTGTAAATCATAGTGTTGTGCCCAGTGTCCATGGGTAGCCCTGCTCTGAACGGCTGCCTGCTCTGTTATGCAGAGTGAGAATAGGCATAAAGCTGTCGCTATTTACAGAAAAGGAGCTTCTTCTCCACCTTTAATCTTGCTTCTAATTTAGCACACCTTCAGGGCAACCTTAATACCTCAAAAGATGGCAGAAAGGTAGATTAGCTCTCCTAGAAACCTAGTAAAGGAAAGGAGATATTATTTACATTTTCCAGGTAAAGGAAGTGGTAGTGATAGCCTTTCTAAAAAGAAGAGCTGTCTGTAAAGCTCACCACTTTCAAGAACTCTGTCATCCGAGGGCTTGCTAAGATAGCATTTTTTTTCATTTTATAACTAGGTAGCTTCACTTTGAAATGCTCGTGTATTTGGGTGAATCTCATGTACATAATGTTCAGTGCGAGAAGACAGACACAAAAGAAATGTGTATTACTCTAAGTTGAAGTTCAAAAACAAATAAAACAAGTCAGTGGTGGTGGAAGTTATAACAGTGGTTATTTGGGGGAATGGCTAGGGGAGGGTAGGTTTGACTGGGAAAAGGCACGAGGAAGCTTCTGGGCCTGGCAGTGAACTAGACCTTGATCTGGATGGTGATCGCATGTGCAAAATCATTTAATTTCTGTGTGTATGTTTTACCTCAAAGTTTATTTTGAGAAAGCTCCATATTATTAACTTTAATGACAGTGGGAAGCACTGATCTCATCCCAAGTCCCTTTTGAGAACTTTATAGTTTCTTTCAAGCCACAGAAGAACGGAAATTGGCAAATTTGGAGGCGCATTGTAAGAGCGGTCTTCCTCTCAGGGGACTAACTGCCTTCGTTTGATTCTATTATAGCAGAAGTGTTCACGTTCTGTTTATTTTTCTTTAAATTCAATTTCTTGTTTACATTCTGTTCTTTTTACTCTTGGTGGATTTTAAAAAGATGATGACTAAATAATTTAAAAAATATTTTTAGCCTTGACTATTACCTTACTGCTGATTATTTTTTAAAGGAACTATTATCTGAGTAAAAGCAAAATTTTTTTCTGCACCAGCTAAGGTCATTTCTAACTCTCAAATTCTGTTATTCCCAGATTTTTAGGTAGTGGTAGATACATTTAAATGTAGAAAGTTTAGAAATTCTGTAATTCCTTTTTAAAATTTCACTCCTAACTGCATTCCACGTTCAGACACATGACTTCAGCAGGTTGTTTTTATCTTTCTCGACTGTATCTTTTGGTGTGTACCATCTGTCTGTTAGGAGCACAGCACGGTGAGAATGAGAACATTTTTCTTGGCATTGCTTTCAAAGGTCAGCCACCCTTGGTTGGTTCACTTTCAGGCCATTGCCACTTTCATTTCCACCGAAAAGCCTACCACTCGTCTTTGTGGTCCCAGTTCAACCTCCCTCTCCCTGGGAGATGTTCCCAAGCCACAGTTACCAGCTCTGTTCCCAGCAGCTCTGCTTTCACCTTTGTTCCAGAGCCTCTCCGGTGGCTGGCATCATTGACCATGATCCTGTCTGCTTCCCCCCACCGTGCCTGTCCGTGACCTCCCTGGCCCTTACGGGGTGAGTCACAGCCCCAGGTTAAAGCCCATCTCTGGGTAAGAGGCCAATGTCCGGAGGCAGACACACCTGACTTCTGTTCCAAGCTCTGTCCCCTACTTGGCATGTCACTCGAGGAAGATATTTATTCTTGACTCAGTCATGTAATATAACCAGTAAATATTTATTTAGTCTTTCTCTATGTGCATACGCACACACACACTATCCCTGATACTGCCTTAGATGCCTACTATCTGGGAATCTTTGTCTCCTCATCCCAAAAATGAGACTAATAATGGTACTTATCTCAGAGCTATTGTGAAAATTAGCATGAGCTAATAATTCAGGTAAAGTACTTAATACAGTGCCTGATGCACAGGAAATACTCAGTAAAGTCTGCTGTTAATGAAGTGCACGTGATTTCCACTTTGAGGAGAGAGTGAAACGCAGGGTGGGTCAATGACTAGCTCAGCGGTGGAGCTCGCTCAGCAGACCTCTCCCACCAGCGGGAGCCACGGGATCCCTGTTCCTGCATGGTGCTGCTCTCGTCCTGTCTCCCATGAGCTCAGGAAGAAAAAAAATGGATGAGCTAGAAAATGCATCCTCAACTGTCATAAATATATCTAAGTCCTTTAAATATACTTTTGATTCTCAGACAAAATTTTATTATTAGAAACAGTTCAGCTTCAGTGATTTAAAAATAAAGTACAGGGAACTTTCTATCTTTTTATTCCCAAATTTGCTATTTTGCGTTGGCACTGCACAATACTAATCCCAGGATGGGGTGTGTGTGTGTGTGGAGGTGAGTTTGCTTCTCCCTTCTGTGGTGTCACAGGAACTGGGGATGAGAACTTCCTGCCGCCATTCTGAAACTGGACCCACCATCCAGCCTCTTGCAGGATGTTGAATACAACTACCGTATTGGGGCTGTCATATGCTAAAAAATATCGAAAGAGCAGTGTGATCACCTGTAAATATTCTTGTAATAATAAATAACTGGGAATTTAAAGTATCAGTAAAGGGAGATTGGGAGAGGAAGACGCACAGTTCTGAAGCGCACTACTTTCCAAACCTTCTTTGAGCAGAAGTCTTTATTGCCGACAAAGGCCGGTGCTCCCTGAGTCCTCTCTGGTGCTGACACCCTCTCTCCTGTGAATCAGTCTCCCAAATCCTCGTTGGCCGCCATGCTAGCCAATGCTGCATTTTAACAAATGAAACCTGCATTTTAGAATAGGGTTAGATTTGCAGAAAAGTTGCCAAGGTAGCAGAGCATTCTCATCTACCCTCGACTTAGTTTCTCCTGTTGTTCATCTCCTGCCAGCATGATGCATTTGTTACAAGCCCTGGTGCATTACTATTAAACTAAATTCTACCGTGTACCATGATGTCACTAGTTTTTCTCAAATGTCCTTTTTGTTCCAGTATTCCATCCGAGATACCACATCACATTTATTCATCATGTCTTCTTAGCCTTTTCTGGTCTGTAACAGTTTCTCATACTTTCCTTGTTTTTATTGGCCTGGAAAGTTTTGAGGTGTATTTGGTCAGGTAATTCGTAAATGTCCCGCAGTTTGGTTTTGTCTGATATTTCTCTTGTGGTTACATTGGAGCAATGGGTTTTGAAGTATGATTCTCATCACATCCTCTCAAGGGCAGATGCTATCAACATGACTTATTACTGAGGGGGTTAATCAAGATCACTTCGCTGAGGCAGTGTTTGTTAGGTCTTTCCACTGTAAAGTCACTCCTCCCCCCTTTTGTGCTGTACTCTTTGGAAAGAAATCATCGTGGGTAGCCCACATTTAAGGAGTGAGGAGGAGTACTTATATAAATTATTTGTAATTCTTCTGTACAGATTTATCTGTTCTCCCACATTTATTTATTCAATATTTATATCCATGTGGATATTGCATATTTGTCTTATACTTTAGATCATCATCTAATACATTACTTATGTTGCTGCTCACATTGTCTCAGCTTTGGTCTTTGGGACCCTTTCAGTTGGTTCCTGTGTGGCTTTGATATACTTCTACCGGTATGTTTTTTGAGCACTGGCTTACTTTCCAGCCCTGTAAGATGCTCCAGGCTCATCTAGTATTTTCCTTGCCCGGGCTTGGGAAGTAGCCACTTCTGTGAAGAGATTATATTCCTTTTAGTGGAGAGTGCTATTAGAACCCAAGACCTAAGTGCTCCATGTGCTTACAGGGGTATTGTTGGTCCTGGGTCCTCTGAGCAAACAGAGCTAGGAAATACATGTGTGTTTACTGAGCCAGTGTACACATTATCTATCTATCTATCTATCTATCTATCTATCATCTATCAGTCATCTATCACCTATCACCTATCAACTATCAACTATCTATCTATCCAACTGAGCTCTTTATATGTCTGGCCAAACAAATTCCTTGTGGTGTTTCCAACTCTAATCTAGTATCACAGGGCTTACTCTGGCTCCCCCTTGCTTTTGTGTAACCTTTCTTTCCATGAATGAGAAAGCCTGGCTCCCAATACTCACTGTTCATTTGTTCCATTCCAATGCACAGGTATAGCAGTTTCAGAATTGCTAGCTCATATCCTCATGGAATGACTCACATTTTGATTTTTCTGTTCCTTCTCTCTTCCCTTCCACTAGAGATTTGATCCAACCCAGTGGGAGCGCTTACTAGCAAGAGAGTAAGAATCCCCTATAAACAACTCAAGACAAGGATAACCCCCTGACTTCCTTAGAAACCGTTATTCAATCTCATCTGAGATGGCTCATAGAGAATCAGTGGACTCTTGTCTGCTTGGTTTTGTGCCCAGAATTTGTCTATATGTCCCTGTGTACGACAACACACTTCCAAAGTCATTGTGCCATTGAGAGAGAAGCCCCACATGAGTGTAGGAAATAAAGTTACATCACGCCAACGTGCTGTCCTAAGGTTTCTTTGCCATATGTTCTGTGGCCTTTAAAGGGGCAAGTGGCAGAATTATAATAGAAACAGAAGCTTTACCGCAAATTTAAAATGCAGTGATAATATTATGTAAGCATGATAAATCACAAAGGCACAAATAGCCTAGAAATGATACTTTAAGAAAATAAAGGTGGGTTTCACTCATTAACTGCCTCGCTCAGTCTCTCCATCTGTCACCTTCTGTCACTGAGGGAATTATTTGATTCTTGTTTTTCTTTGTTTCTTTTTGTTTTCAAGAGAAAAATCGACTATTCTTGAATGGTTTAGGCTCAGAGCAGAGATTTTATGGAGTGTCAAGGAAGGGGATATAGGGTTCCAGGGACAACGAGAACTAGGATGTGTGTCTGTAGCCACAAAGATGAATCTGAGATGGAAACTTAACTTCCTATGTTTGTAATAGTCAGCCCTGTTATATTTCACAACATCAAACATGTTCAGAACTGAGCCCTTCAGCATAAATTCTCAATGAAGAAGAAATACCACGCACTTAGTTCCTCCCTGGGTTTTCCCCTAGTTTAAGGAAGGCAGTTGGACAGGAGTAGAAGTGAAATAAATAAGGATTTTACTTCTTTACTCTGGCTTCACTTCAAAACCGGTCCATTGCACCTGCCTCTCTGCCTGTTGCACTGTGACCAGTGTGGACAGGGTAAAGTAGGTTAGGAGCCACACACAGGAGAATTTGCATTTCTCCCAGAAATCTGAGTCGGCTTCACTAGTGGGAAGAGTGGGGTTTATCGATCTTGTTTGGAAGGAGTACTGATAAGGATCTAGGTGTTGACATGTACTGATGATCTTTCTTTTAGCTTAAGATATTCCTGCTTCTTGGTATGTCAGGTAATTTTTTATTGAAACTTAGACATTTTTGTATTATGTGATGAGACTCTAAATGTTACTGAATCTTTTGTTTTAACTCGCCTTGTCTGACATCTTTCCATCAAGCTGAAGCAAGGGATTCTACCTCATTACTGCCAGGTGGGAAGGAAAATCCAGGTTCCCCACTCATCTTCCATTGCTACCTGGTGGTGGGAAGGGGGGTGGGGTGGTAACTCCTTGTTACTATCAAGCCCAGTAAGATTCTCAGATCCCCACCTGGTCTCCAGTGACACCACAGTGGGCAGACATGGTGTTGTTCCCACTGGGAAGTGGCCTAATACCACCCCAATGTTTGGGGGAGGAGGAAGAGAGACACCTCGTTACTGCCAGGCACAGCTGGAAGTCCAAACTCGCACATGCTCTGCACCGACACTGTAGAGGGTGCTTCCTCACCAGCTGGGAGGCCTAAAGGCTTCCTGTTTGATCTTCTCGGGCATCACTCTGGGTGGCGGGGCTGCTCGTTAGAGGTTCATGAGGGTAGAACTCTGTAGCGTGCCCACTGCGCCTTTGCTGGCAGGGATGCTGGTCGTTTCGTCTGTGGTGATTGGCTGGAGTAGAGCAGTTATTTGTGAGTTTCCTATCTTGCTAGGCTGTTCCTTTCCCACTAATTTGGCTTTTGTTGAGTTTTTTGGGGTCTATGAACATTGGTGTTTCTCCAACTATAAGTCTGGTATAGATGAGACAAGAAGAAAAGCCAAGGCTCCCTGCTCCATGTTGTTTTTTGGGACCTGAGATCCCAGGCTGGTCTACCTTGTTTTCACCTGGCAGAATCTTCTTATGTTGGTTCTATATGTAACACCTAGGCTTTTTATGTTGCATTTAATAGGAGGAATAGTTAAAAATAAATGCGTTCCATTTTCCTGCAAAAAGTCCTTGCCATTCCATTTTTGTTTTATTTGTTTTGTTTTTTTTGCAATATTTTGTTAGGACAGTTTTGAAAAGGAAACAATGATATCATTCACCACTACCTATCCACCACCTGGACTGAACACTTAACCTTTTGCTGTATTTTACTTTGCTGTGTACATGTACAGGGTGGGGCCAAAGTAGGTCTGCAGTTGTTTGCATGGAAAATAATACAATAATTAATAAATAATAGTGCAGGAATAAACTCTGTTTTCAGGCTCACAACTGTAAACCTACTTTTGCCCCACCCTGTGTTTATCCGTCTGTCCCATCTATCCATCCATTTATTATTTTCCAAGGATTTCAGTACACTTCACCCCTAAACACATCAGCATGAACATTATCAATTGGACTTCACTACTTACAGGTTTTTAAAAGGGAAATTTTACATAACAGGAGGTGAGCAACAGCAGAATTACCACTTGGTGGGCTTTGTGCAGCCCATCCGCACTGAGAGCATTGCATCCCCCGAGAGGTTCCTCATGCCTCTTCTCAGTTCTTACCACCTCCTCACTCCCAAGAAGCCATTACTGTTCTGCTTTCTTTTCTTTCTTCTTCTTTTACTGGGGGGAGGCGTTGGCCATAAATTTATTTTGTCACTTTGAGAACCTCATATAAATAGAACCACACAGAATTCACATTTTTGTATGTTGCTTTTCTTCCCCAGCACAATGGTTTTGACATACATACATATAGTTGTATGTATCCATGGCTCTTTGCTTTAATTGCTATTTCACTGCAGAAATAGCATTATAGTTTATCCAAAATGGGCTGCTTCCAGTTTTTTTGCCATTAAAAGTTGATAGTTGGGAAACTATCAGCTATCAGCTATCGACCCTGATTCCTTGTCATCATATCTTCCTTCTGCTTTGAACATAGTGGAAGGTGACATAGGTTTCGTGCCTTTCTTCTGATTTGTAACGTGACTGAGGTGCCTAAAGATACGTTCTGTCCTACACAGTACCCACATTTTCCACATATTTGTTGTTGGTAGTGATAGTTGTCATTTATTTCAGTCTGAAAACTTTTTGCAAGAGAAGCAAAAGATGGTTTAAGCATTGTGAAAATTAGAATTTAGCTTCTTGGTACTAAGTTTTAATTGGCGAAGCAGAAACCATAACTGCAATATTCATCACTGAGAGTGCCAAACTGGCCTATGGGGAAACATCCTAGTTCAGAAATACTTAGGATACTTTATTTCTGCGCAAAAGACCGATGTGGTTGTTGCGCGCAGATTCAGCTGTTTCAATGACCCGCATTTTTTTGTCCCTACCTATTAAGTAAGCCCCTTACTGCTCCTCTGTGTCCACAAAATGATTACCTAAGGGGACTGCAATTTCTCGTTGATTCACACTGATCGCTATCAGAGGAGTTCTAGGAAATGGGCGAAGTAAACCCTCCGTGAGATCCAGCTGGAGCGGGTGTGCCTGCTGTGACCGGTGCGGGAAGAGGCAGATGCGGTGGTTTTCCAAGCTGGTGTCACAGCCCTTCTCTGACTTTCTTTTTCTTCACGCAGTTGACGGACTGGACAAAGCTTCCATAGCAAACTCAGATGGCCCGGCTGCAGGTTCCCAAACACCTCCTTTCAAGAGGAAAGGGAAACTCTCCACCATTGGCAAAATCTTTAAGCCCTGGAAATGGAGGAAAAAGAAGACCAGTGACAAATTTAGAGAAACCTCAGCAGGTATGACTATCGTAACTTTGTTAGTAGAGGAGATAAACTGTTAAATTGGTGAAGAGGTAAAAAAAAAAAAAATGTGACTTGCAGGTTTTTTTCTGGAAAAAAATAATCCGTATTTTAAATGAAATTATTTCATTTAAGGATGAAACACCTTTGAATTCTGATTTGCCTTTTTCTAATTGTTTTGGCTCTCTAACAGTCTTGTAAATATATACATGTAAATTCATGTAAAAGGCTGATGTGTAGGGAGGGGAAGGTAAAATGGGAAATTAGAAGTAGAAATGTTATTTGCCAATATTGTAGCTGCAAGAATCCATTTATACACACACACACACACACACACAGCTATATCTATCTACTTAGTTTCAGCAACACAATCCTGTCTGTTAACTTAAAATATTTTAATGTCTTCTTTTGAATGTATTTGTTTGTGGGCAAAATCTGAGCAGGTGTATGAAAGAAAAATGTTGCTATATTTATTGTTTACTTTTAAATTTCCATCACATCTTTAGGACTGGTCTCTGTCCTCAGGTGCCAAACCCCAGTGGTGCCAAAATTGTCTGTTACTTTATTGTGTGGATTTGTTAAACCTTAAGAGTTATATCATTTAGTACTCTTCATATAGACTCATGGAGGAAGATGGCTTTAAATCTCAGGCCAGAATTAAGCCCAACGTAAGTCCAGTATCAGTGGTATTTTGTTAATATATCTTCAGTTCAGCTTTTTCCGTGCTTACAGTCCAAAATGGTCACTTCGAATTCCTCGTCACACCACAGTCTAAGATTGTCACCGTGTGTGCAGGGCCACACAGCATGTCTCAGGGTCTGCACCGAGTTAAGAGCCAGCCTTCAGTTCTTCAGCTGTGAAAGAAGGTAAAAAAATCCACAAGTAGCATGAGGGTATGAAATACGGGCACCAGGCTTTCCTAAAGAAATGGTTTCTAATGCATTTGCAGCTATATATTTTCTTTGAGCATTTAATATTTTTTTTTAAAAAATTATGGTAACTATATCTGGGATTTGTTTAAAAATAATCCTGGAAAATGGGTGAGAAGAGATGAAAGAAGATTGGCCACAAGTTGATAATTGTTTACGCTGAGTGATGGATACATGGGGTTCATTATTCTCATGTCTTGTAGATATTGGAAAATTTCCTGAATAAAAAGATAGAAACAGCCCTGGCTGGTGTGGCTCAGTGACTGAATGCCAGCCTGTGAATCAAAGGGTTGCTGGTTCGATTCCCGGTCTAGGGCACGTTCTTGGGTTGTGGGCCAGTTCCCATCAGTGGGTGTGTGAGCGGCAACTACACATTGATGTTTTTCTCCCTCCTGTTTCCCTCTCTTCCCTTCTCTAAAAAATAAGTAAATAAAATCTTTAAAAATAAAAAAAAGATAGAAATAGAAAAGAGACTTGGCTTAGAGGGAAATAGTGATAACTTGGTTACTGAATCCTCTTTACTTCCTAATTGGCTTCTTGGATTAAGAGGCAGTAGGAAGTAAATGGTGCATAGAATGCTGTGCTAAGTGAGGACCTCTGGGTTCTAGCAGTTTCCTTGCCACCAAGGGGCTGTGTGACCTTGAGCAAGTCAGATCAGCATTCCATGAGTTGAGTTCTAAGGTGCTTTCAATTCCAGAATCTGCTGTTGGTCCTTGACTCCTTCCTTCCATGCCCTGGCCGGGCACTTGTTCTCCCATGCTCTTCAGTAATGAAAGGAACCACAGTGACCTTCCGAAGTGCCTCCTCTCACGGTTTCTTAAGCATTGGGGGAATATGGCTCTTCTCGTTACCGTGACTACCCAAGATGGAAGTACGGTGCTAGACAGTAGTTGGATTCCCAGTCAGGCCACAGGCCTGGGTTGCGGGCCAGGTCCCCAGTAGGGGATGTGTGAGAGGCAACCACACGTTGATGTTTTTCTTTTTCTCTTCCTCCTTCCTTTCCCTTCTCTGTAAAAATAAATAAAATATTTAAAAATATATTTTAAAACATTTAAAAACTAAAAATTATTCACGCAGGATTTTATATAAGTTTAGCTCCAAGAAGGTTTTGGTGGATACTATACCCTAGTTCCTAAAGACTACCGAACTACATTAAAGACCTGAAAAAGTCATTAAGTGACTCATTGTGTTTTTTTTAAATCAAATTGTGAAATAATAAAAACAAGCCACATAAATGTGTTAACAGTTCTTTGTGAATTTGCCTCCTACATTTACTTGAATGATTTTTTTAAACCCACATTATTACTAATGTTTTACTTGAATTTTATAAGAGGTTATCAAATGTCCCATTATAAAGTATTTTATCATCACCTTAAATGTATGTTTATTTTAAGGCTTAAATTCCTGCTGAGCTTTGGAATATATAAGTAAGGCCTAATGCAAAGGGTGGCACAAAATGATAGCTTGTGATTTTTTTCACATTGAGGGAAGATGTCACATACAGAGGAAAATCAGTGTGGTTGGAAATAACCAAGAGAAAGGTGTTTTCTGCTTTTAATAAATTATGTCAGAAACAGGGAAATCTAGCTGTTTGGATATGGCGAAAGTCATGTGCTATCTGGCAAACTATAAAGTGTACCTTAGGCAACACCCACAGTGTCTTGGGATATGAAAGAAGATGAATTCCTTCCAAGAAAAGTAATTTTTCTATGTTTTTCCTTCTCTTAAAGTCCTGGCTTTTAAACACATGGATGTGAATCTTTCCATGTTCCTCTACACAGTGATTAATACCACTTTTCCTAGATCTGGATTTCTGCTGTAGGAATTTTTCGTTGGTAGTAGACGGGATGCAGTGCTGATTCGTATATGCCATTGTAATACATGCCGTTGTAATCACACGTTTCTGCGGTGGTAGGAGGTAGGAAGGACCCTGTCCTCCGCCTGCTGTGGTGGTCTTTTGGTCAGCTGTATTTTGGAAGGTCGTCTTGTCCTGTAAGGCCAGCTGGGCCTGGCCCCAACTTCCAGTTCCCTGGCCTTGCTTTAAAGCAGGAAAGGTGTCTGTATCTTCACCTCTGGTTTAGGCTGGTCTGTGGGCTGTTGGGTCCTGGGGCAGGAGAGTAGCCCCCTTGTCCTTGTACTTTCCCCAGTGCCTCTCGTCTTTACTTTTCTCTTCCTGAGTGAGAGGGCTCTTCTTCCGGGCCACCTAACCTCCAGGTTGTGCCCCTCCCCTATCTCTGGAACGTCACCTACACATTTTTTCCCTGTGTAATCATTTCTTTCTGTTGTGGGGGTGGGAGGTAGACGAAAGCTTCTCTCTCTGGATCTCTAAATATGCTTTCATCTCCCCAAAACTAAGAACACAAACCCCCATCTCAACACAGCTGTTCCTCTAACTTCTGCATAGACCGCCACCATCAAAACCGAACGCCCTGAAAACCCAGCCGGTGCCGGCTGCGCCCACTGTCTCTCCGCACTCTCATTCCGTGTTCCCTCAGGGTTACTCCAAGCCTCGCAGTCAGGAATCTAGTTCGTCTCTAGTATTCATCCACTCCAGCCTCTACTTTTGCAGTTACTGATGAGTTCTTCCTTGATTTACAAAAGGTGTCGTTATATTGGTTGCCTTTGAGTTTTCTTGCTCTTTTGCCCCCCCTTCCCCTCCTCATCTCCCCTGAACCTTTGAGAGGGGTTTGCTACATGTCTTGGCCCTTCGCATTCTTTGAATGTGTCCTTCCTCATCACACCCCCTTTTCTCAGTACCCACATCTCTCAAACCCAGGTTCTAGACGAGGCCCGGGTGCTTCAGTAGAAGCACTTGCCTGAGGACCACATGTCCACACAAAATCCATTCACATGGTCCGCATATGTCTGCATTGAACACTCGGTATATGTCAGGCACAGCGCTAGAGCTGGGTACTCCGCAGCCAGTAAGCGAGCAAGGTCTCTGCTCTCAGGAAGCTTTCATCCTAGAGAGGAAAGCTACTGATGGATGCTGTGAATGAGCACGGGGAGTGAGGGGTGAGGGAGTAGAAAGTACTGTGTACAAGCATGTTCCAAACCAAAACAGATCCTTTGCCAACCCCAGGAATCCTGGCGATTGCAGACACGGCTTTGTGTAGCATCCAGACTTTGAACCATGGAGTCCTTTGACGTTCCCCTGCTTATTACCATCTTCCCATCTGGCTAGTTCCAAAAACCATTTATTGGTTTCTTCCTGGTTAGAGGGTCTCTAACCTCAGCCTTTCCTCCCCAGCCCCATTGCCTTGGCTTCATCACCCTCTGTCTCAATTGTTGCAGATAGCCTCTTTGCTGTATGTAGGCATTGGTTGTGCTCGCTGTAGAAAGCTGTGGAATGCTAGAGAAGTCAGGGAGGGGCTGGGTTTGGAGAGCAAGCCCGCCAGAGGGACCTGACCTAGCCGGTGAGGCTGACAGAGACGGTTCAGGATGGCGCTGCTGTCAGGAACCCCGGAGTAAGCAAGATAACACTTTCCCAAGTTTCAGGCCAGCCGCATAGGGCCCCCATCCTTTGTTTTTTTATATTATGGAACTGGGGGATTGAGCTGGTAACTAGGCCAGGAAGTTATCAAAGGATTCGGGCCAGAAAGTCCCTGTAGAAAGTGAGCGGCCCTGGGAGCAGCCTCGCAGACCCCACCCTCAGGGCTGGGAGCTCCTGGTATTAGGATGACCCAGGCCAGGATCCGGGAGGGGGGAGTGAGCAGAGGTTGTGTGCACTGGGGGACACGGGCAGGCAGAGCACCCATCTCTCCCCTCTCCCCAGAGATCCTCCTGACACCACCACAAGGGAATCTCCCACAGGCGGAACCTGGGTCCTGTCACCTCAAACTCAAAAAGTGTGACTGACCGGACGTCGTTTCCTAAATGAATTCCAGATTGGTCAGCTCTCCTCGGAGTAACCAAACTGACCTTTCCAGTCATATCTTTGTTAGTCGCAGCCTTGGACACGCAAGGTCACTCACTGAGCATACCTGAGCCTGCTTGTCCCCAGACCCTTCTTCGTTTTCACTCCTCCCTCCTCCTCTGAGCACCTTCTTCCCTCAGCCACGCCTGGGGAGGACTACCATCCGTGCAAGGGTCCTGGCAGGTCTCTTCTTTCCGAAGCTGTTGGCCCAGATTCTGCCTCAGCTGGGTAGGAAGCTCCCCTCCTTTGCTGGCGCTGCTGTTGTGAGGTAAATATTTTGACTTCTTTCCCTGTTTACATGCCTGCTCCTGATTCACTGTGTCAAGTATTGAAGGACGAAGACCATCGCACACAGCTTTGCCCCGCTTCAGGTGCTTTATATAATTTGGGCCTGGCGTGTACACTTCAGTGTGCCTTGAATTGCGTATTTAGTGACCATCCACTGTAACTAAAAGTAGAGCACTGGGTGCTTTAGGACTTTATAAAAGAAATGGAAGATTTAAAAATCAATAATGGAAAGAGAAAGAGAGTAATTTAAAATACCAGTCAAAAACTTCTGTGCCACAGTGGCAACCGTATGCAACTATGCAGAAGCCAATGAAATAATGAGGGAAAAAATGAATTTTTATCTTTTGCCCTTATTTTAAAAGTCAGTTAGACTTCTAAATAAAGAAAATCAAGGCAACTCCTTCATTAAAATTATGACTTTTATTTGTTTTGTCATGGGGAAGGAATGCCAGCCTCGATTTTTAGATAACATTGTTGTAAGTTACCAGCTTTCTACAAATCAGAGTAACTTGTAGAGAGTCATCTGGTAAAAACTTTAATTTACTGATCAGCATTTCCTAATCAGAATAATGGCTAATTTTTATTGAATGCTATTATGTGCCAGGCCCTGCTCCAGGAACTTTATTCACAGTAACTCATTTAATTATCAAAACTTATGAAGTTCAAGTGCTACTACTCTAGTTTTATTTATGAGGACACGGAGACAGAAAAATTCGAATCACTTGCGCAAGGAAACACACCGGATAAGGAAGCAAAGGCAGTGTTTTAAGCCAAGCAGAGTTTGGCACCGGAGCCAGCACTTTGGACTGTGATACTAGGTCGCTTCCCTAGAAGGTAACTCTTTACTGATCAGTAAGGATTGCTCATTGAAAGGTCAATCTAATACATTGGTTTGCTTCATATACTAGAGTTTTTGCTGTGAGGGGGATTTGCTCTCAGGAACTATTTTGGTTTTGGCTGGCTTCATGTCCACAGTGTACACATAGAAAAATGATTGGCAAGAATCAAAGCTATGTTTGGTCTTCATAAAAGTGGCATTCTCTGTCGCCATGTTGCTGCTAGGAATGATTTCCTGTGCCTTAGAAAGCAGGGCGAAATTAGAGGATTTGCCCAGGGTGATATTTGTTAAGGAAGGGTCTAGTTGCGTTAATAAATGACATCATTTTGTCTTTGTTTCTCTCAGTCCCCTGAGAAGATGGAAGCCCCTTCACGTATCATTCACCCTCACAGCATATCAGAGGCAGGGAAGAGAATCTCTCCCTTTTTCCGTAACCACACAGCACAGCCAGGTCCACAGAGGAGAGCTCCTTGCTCGCATGTTAGACAACACACACTTGTCTTCTCAGATGTTCACGGGGCACCGATGTCTGCGACACGCCAGGCTCTGTCACGGTGGTGCAGCAGGAAACGGAAGATGCAGAGCCGCCTTTCCGTTTGAGCTTAGCGCTAGTAGGGTTTACAGAAAGTGAACGCAGTAAGTTAGTATATTAGAAAGTGAGAAGAGATAAAATAAAGCAAGAAATTGGGAGTGTGGGAAGGAAGTTACAGTTTCCAATAGGGTGGTCAGGGAAACTTCATGAGGAAGGCAGACAACATTTAAGCAAAGAGAAGTAGGAAAGAAAAGCACTCGGAGAAATCCTATTAAATAATCACATGCATTTTCTTCTTTTCTAATAATGGTGTCCGTACACTGTGAAGGTAGTCCATTTTAAACTTTTCTATACCCAGTAATTTAACAATGAAGTTGTCTCACATGCAAGAACTTTGTGATTGTTAATTCTGATATCTACAAAGTGGGTTTATAGTTAATACAACAATTGCACAATAATTAATAAGTAAATAATACAAGAATAAGTAGTGTTTCCTGTACTCGAAACTGTAAACCTGCTTTTGCCCACCCCTGATTGTCAGCACCACGGCTCCTGGCGAATCACATAATTTCACTCTATGCAGTTCTTCCAGAGGAGCGGAAGTCCAGGCAAGGGATTTAACTCTGTAATAGAAACATTTTGGTATGGCTTCCTTTCTGAAATTTAAGTCCAGTCCATCAGAAAGCCAGCTTCATGGAGCCCCCAGGTTTAGAATCCCTCATTTGTTGGTGCTGTTTTTTTGGTGGTTCTAAGCATCAAGTCCAACAAAGAATGCATTTATAAGTTGAAATAATGCATTATCGCCTCTGTCGTCAAACAGTGCCTACTTTACATGCCAGCAGTGTCCCCAGGTCTGCTGTGAGATCACTTGGACTGGTAAAAGTGTAACCAAATTATTTTACGACATTCAGTTTAATCCACAACACACCTGCAGCCTGATACTATTAAGACTCATCCAAAGACGGCCAAAAAGGATTTATTGTTACTGTAGTAAACCACTTTCTGAGTCTTCAGTTAAGGTTGTAAAGGACCTTATCAGCCATCTAAGTCTGTCTTGAGGGCAGAACCCCCCCTGTCTCTAGCAACCTTGAGCAGAAATAGTCATTCAGCTTCCCCCTGGGCTGCCAGTTCCTAGCTGTAATTACTGGGGAGGTTTTCTTTTCCATTGACCTGAAGCAAATTCTCTCCAATTTTTCCAGCTAACCCCTGGCACATATATACACACATGTATTTCAATCATATTGTTCATGGTGATCCTTCCATCTTTTCCTAAGGTTCTTTCATCCCTTCGATCTATTTTCAATACACTTTCTCACCATGGAACCATACTGAACTGTCCAAGTTACTCCGTGAGTTGTTATTGAATACCAGGCCCAACGCAGCATGTGCTGGAGACACGGCGGTCACGGCAGTGGACAAGCCCGGTGAGCTCCCTGCTCTCCTGGAGCCCGCTGGGTAGCCTGTGGGTCTACCCATCCTTCACAGTCCCGTTCTCGGCTATTTTTAATGCTCAGATAGCATGATGGCTTGCCCTCAGATTCTCCTTATTGCACTTAACCAACTTCATTTTTACTGTTTAGAATCACATCCAGAATAGGAATTCATCTTGTTTTTAAAATAATAACTTATCAGTAGGAACCCAGTATCTTATAAATGTCTAGGGAAGTGAATGTTGCCTAATGATAGTTTATTGGTAGATGATTGATACATTTCTGCTTGCCATTCTCTTCTCTACCTCTGTGAATTTCACTGTATTGGATGCTTCCCTCATGTAAGTGGAGTCGTATTGTAGTTCTCCTATTCTGACTGTTTTATTTCTCTTGGCATAATATTCTCAAAGTCCATTCATGTTGCCGCCTGTGAAAGCATTTTCTTTCTTTTTCAGACTGCATAGTGTTCCATTGTATGTATATACAGGTTATGCATATACAGGAATCCCCCACTTTTCAAAAATTTGCTTTACATCGCTTCACTTTTGTGAAGCAAAAGGCAAAAATCGCATTCAGCATTTGTTTGAAACTGCATTTGTAACTGCAGCAGCAGTTAGCTACAGAGGCAGCAGCACCCCCAGCAGTGAGGGGGGCCCACCACCCTCCTTCCCCAGGACCACACGCAGCATCTGGGCATCAAGCCCCAGGGCGTTGACCTGAGTCCACGAGCATCTGGGCTTTAGTTTGTACATTCCCACATCACTGTAGGTTAGTGTTATTTTAGGTGTAACTCAGTCATGCTCTCTCTCCTCCAGCACTCTTTTTTTGTTGTTGTTTTGTTAAGATATAATTTATATACCACATAGTTCATCCATTGAGTGTGTGTGATTCAGTGGTTTTAAGGAGTCATAACTGTGCAGCCCTTATCAGTACGTACCAGCCTTAAACATTTTCATCATCCTAAAAAGAAACGCCACCCCACTGGCCATCACGCCCCACTTTCCCCCAGAACCCCAGCTCTATTTTCTCTCTCTGTAGGAATTTACCTATTCTCTGTTTCATGTAAATAAAAGCGTATAATAAATACGTGGTCTTACGTGACTGACTCCTTTTATTTGGCCTAATATTTCAAGGTTCGTTCATGTAACACACATCAGAACTGTACTTCATTTTATTGTTGAATAATATTATCTTACTTGAATATATCGTACTTTGTTTATCTTCACATCAGGTGACGGGCATTTGAGTTGGTTCTATTTTGGGCGATTATGCATGATGCCTGCTGTGAATATTTGCATGCAGGTTTTTGTGTGGACACATGTTTTCACTTCTCTTGGTTATATACCCAGAAATGGAATTGCTGAAGCACATGGTAATTCAATGTTTAACATTTTGGGGAACTGCCAAGACTGTGTCCCCGAGCAGCTGCACGACTTTCCATTCCCACCGGCGGTGTCGGTGTGAGAGGGCTCCGGTTTCTCGACACTCTGGGTGACACTCCTTACTACGTATCTTTTTTGTTGTTGACAATCCCAGTGGGTGTGATGTAGGGCCCCCAGCACTCTCGGTTCCTCTTTTTCTGCCTTACTTTTTAAAATTTCTGTAGTACATTTTACCTTCTAACAGTTGCAGACTATGTCTATTGTTTATTATCTGGTCCTCCTTCCTACTAGATTATAAATTCCATGAGAATAGGGATTTTTGTTTCCGTCTCTGATAAAAATCCCAAAGCCACTAGAATAAATCATGCCTGGCTTGTGTTAAACATTCAGTAGATGTTTCTAGAATGAATGAATGGCTTTCGATGAGCCTTATGCCATCCCATAGATGGGGTGTTCGCAGTTGAGTGTTTCTGACTTGGAAAATGCTGGGATTTAGGGGGAGGTAAGAGAAAGACAATACATATTTTTAATTCTTCCTTTGTGTTCATATTATTGAGAACTGCTTCAGAGCCTTAAGGAATCTTCAAAAGCCAAAACAGACAAAATGGATATTACACCAAAGTTCATGGACAGGGCGGGGACCCATTCCCTTATGAATGGACAATGAACTGAAGTAACTCCTATTGTGCGCCCTGTACGGCAGTGTGTTAAAGGTCACTGCGGAGGCATCGAAACAGAGGCGGGTGGGGGTTGTGTTTCGTTCGGCTATTTTTGTACCTGTGTATTGTGTAGCCGAACCTCATCAGACCAAATGAGTGTTAGAAATTCTGTGAATAGAGAGATAATATATAATAATTTTATCATATGTACTTTCTTAAATTCTTTTATTCTGTTTTCCTAAATATACATGATGCTATTGAAACACATTTTTGTCTGTATGCATTAAATATGAAGGGGACTATTCCTTTTCATTTTTTTTCTTCCAGTAGAGTGGATTTTTTTTCTTGGTTCAATCTTTCTGCACATGGGTGGATGGAAAGAATCATTATGACCCTACCATCTTATTTATGGAACATTTATTATTCATTATAAGGGTAAAACCCATTTATGGGAAAGCATAATCCGAAAGTTAACTTTTTGTATATTTGTCATAAGTGAAATTAATGGTTCCGTAAATATTGAAACCTTCCACCACTGGTTTAAAGTAGCCAGCTGCACAATTAATGGCCAAACTGTCGGATCCCACCTTCTACAGATGAATATAGTCCATAAAACCAGATGTCTAAATGGACATTCTCTTGCTTCCTGTACATTCTAGAAAATGTGATATTGTTTGTTTAACCCACCCTGAGCTGTAGGTTAAAATTTGTGGGGCCATACAGATATCTAGAATCTCAGGCCTCCACCCTGTCCCGTGGGGAGTTAAGTTCTTCTAGGGCAAGCAAGTGAACTCAGAAAAGCAAGGCATTTGCACTGAGCATTGTATGGAAACATTCTCGGAGGAACCGTGGATGCGCGAGACTGCTGATAATGGCATTTTTAAAAGAATCACACCCACTAGAATGAAATGTAGAATTGTCAACTTGAATTTCTTTTTTTGTTTGCCGCCTATAATTCCTAAGTGGGATCTGGAGGAAGGGAGGAATGTTCTCATCAGCCTCTTGACAAAAAAGGCTTCCATTGGGATGAGACGATGTGAGTTTGTTTTGCTTTAAGAGAGGATCTGATTGTTTATACGCCTTACTTGGGTGGATAATTTCCTAAATTCATTTGCCTTTGGAGAGGTGCCACTTTTAAACAGCTTCTAAGGGTACTACAGAATTCCTTCTGGCCTGGGTCAGAGAACTCATGTCAGGAAAGTCCATTATTTTATTTCCTTTGCATATTATTTCCCTTGCTGGTTTTGTTTTGTTTTGTTTTTTTCATCCTGTGATACGAATCCGGTCTTTATCACCAAGGGCTAAGTCCTGGAAAGTGAACACTTTTTGGCTTTGACATTTTCCTGATTTGTTTCCCACGTGGAATGTAAGTTGTAGTTTTAATTCTTATTTCTTTTGTTAGGTGTCAACATTTTTTTTGGCCTGGGTTTTCTTCAATTGCTTTCCTAAACCCAGACTCTCCAGGTTTTGAAACAAATCCTCTTGAAGTTGTCTTTATTCCCAAGTGTAAGTGTTTCCTTAGTCCCTTTTATAATAAGACAGGGCGTGCGAGGCCATGTGGGAAATCTCAGAGCATAGAAAGCGCGGTTGCAGAGAAGGCTGGGTACCGGAAAACAGCGAACACATTATGCATCAGTGTGGTTAATTGCTATGAAAATTCCTCGTGATCTACTTTTCATCCCAGATATATGGCTCTCAGCATTAATGGAGTCCAAAACTGTCTTACAGTTTAATTTATTTTTAAATTGTGGTAGAAAGCACATAACATAAAATTTACCATCTTAACCATTTTTAAGTGTCTAGTATTGAACTGCAACCCATCTCCAGCACTGTTCACTTTGAAAACTTAACAGTTCCCCATTTCCTCTTCCCACCACCCCCTTGAATTCATTTTTAAGGAAAACCTGGGCAAATCAGGTGGACACTAACTAAGACTTAATCACCCATTTCAATCTGATAGTGATGTATTGCTGGCATTGTGTAGCCCCTTCTGTTTGCTGTGATTCTCAAGTCAATGCTAAAATGTCCAATTTCGATACCGCCCCATGAAGTTTGAAAATGTTCCTTTTGAATACACTGTGTAATTTGCTGTGTGTGCAACACATAAAAGTTTTTCTTTAAATGAAAATTTTTTTTAAAAAACTCTTCTCTTACTCATTTGAAGTTTTATTTGGGATTAAACTTGAAGTAAGAACAGGATATGTGGATATTAGCAGTAATGATAACTAGCAAGTGTCAGATGCTATTTTAAATGCTTGTAATCTTCCCAATTACTCTTTGAGGCAGGTTGCTATGATAACCCCCATATCAGTAAGGGATAAACACAGGCACAGAAAAGTTAAATGACTTGTCCTAATTCCCAGGGCTTGTGAGCAGCATAGCCCATTTTGAACCTCAGAAGCCTGGTGTGAATTTTTGTTCTTAGGCCCTACACTATGCTGCCTTTTAGGTCAATAGCATATTTAGATAAAAATATCAATAGAATATTACCAAAGGGATGTATGCGTGTATGGACAGGTGACAGTGGAAAGTTGGGGACTCAGAACAACTCATATGGCCTCTACTTTGTGTTAAACACTTCACACGATGTTTTAATCATCCTGTTGTCCATCCGAGTGAGGTTTTACTACCTCTGTTTTCCTATGAGAAAGACAGGGAGGAGGTTAGGAGCCTGCCTGGGGGCACCTGCTAATATGTTCAAGGTCTGGATTTGAACGCAAGCTGTATTCTTAAAAGGGCTAGACTATGTACTTCCTGATCCATTTCCTATTTTCTAACTTTTTCGACCTTCAAGAAGAATTAGGAGACTCTGATAGCACCTTAATAACCAGAAATTTTGAACCAGAGTGGAAGGGGAACCTCCTGAAAAGGGGGAGTTCTGTCAAAGTGGAAAGTTAGCCTCACTGTCCCACCTTACACGTTATGTAGCTCAGGTGTGATGTAAAGGTGCATTCCCCCAAGGCCCCAACATTTTTTGTTTGTTTGTTTTGCCTTGGAAAAATATAACCTCCAGTTGCAGTTACCTCTGGTTCTCTTACCTCTGGGCCAAGCAGGAATCAGTGTCAGGTATTCCTCCTGGACCAGTTTTACCAAAGAAACACTGTTTTGTTTTGTTTTGTTTTGTTTTTACCAATACTGTATATACTCCTGTGTAGGCAAAATGGTAGGTCTTGGGGGGAATGTTTAAAATACTCAAGAAGACAAGTTTTTTAATCATCTTAAGAAAACTGTTCTGTTTAGAAATATATGTGAAAGTAATAAATGTGGATTTGGAAAATGGCTACTCAACTGTCTTACTGACTTAGCCTGGTCACTCACACCTGTTAATTTGAGTTGGTGATGTTTTCATATGTATTGTTCGTAGGTTAACTAAATAAAATAGGCTGTTAAAGATGATACATTAACCACCTCAAAAAAATTGGCCTAAGATAGGAATAATTCCAGACACCTTTAATTTTGGACGAGAGCATTTGCTGTTTAAATGAAGGAGAATGTCGTGATTAGGAGAGTTTGGTGTCACTGGGGTTTCTTTCATGTCCCCTCCTGCTGGTCACGGGCTGCCTGGGCCGTGCAGTGGGGTGCTGTCCCCTGCCAGCGCAGCAGCGCTGGGTTCCTGAAACATGTGAGTAGCTCATGCGGAAGGGAGGGTATCAGGATTAGGAGTGTCTTCTCTGAAGGTTATCGTTTCTGGTCTTGTACTTTGAAGACATTCTTTACAACTTAGAGCTGAGATTCATTGTCATATCAGTTCTGTAGCCTGTTCTTAGTGTGAAGTTAGAATTTAATTACCCTTAGGATGATTATCATTATAATTTTAAACATCTGTCCCTTTTGTGGTCTCATCCTGTCTAGGGTTCACTTTTTTTTTTTTAATCCTCACCGGAGGATATGTCCATTGACTTTAGAGGGAGAGGAAAGGGAGATAGGGAGAAAGAAAGACAGGAACATCGTTGTGAGAGGGAAACATTGATCGGTTGCTTCTCATACACGCCCCAACCAGGGATCGAACCTGCAACCTAGATATGGGCCCTGACCGGGAATCAGACGTGTGACCCTGTGGTGCATGGGATGATGTTCCAACCAACTGAGCCACCCGGCCAGGGAAGGTTTACTGTCTTTTAATATGAA
Source organism: Anoura caudifer (assembly GCA_004027475.1). Classification (NCBI taxonomy): domain Eukaryota; kingdom Metazoa; phylum Chordata; class Mammalia; order Chiroptera; family Phyllostomidae; genus Anoura; species Anoura caudifer. The sequence goes on along the minus strand of PVKU01000202.1, from coordinate 71,200 downwards.
AAAACAAGAAATGGAAACACACAAGAAAAGGACACCTTTCCTACAACTAGATGAATCTGAAAGCACCGGTTTTATGCATCCGTGTTTCTCACGAGTTTGTTAGAGTCAGACTAGAAGGAAGGACAGGCAAGCAGCGTTTCACGTAGCTCACAGATTTTGGCCCTTGATTACTCTCCTGAGATTACTTGTACTTCCAGGCCCATCTGGGATCAGGGACTTACCCATTGTTCTAGTTCTGAGCATCCCTTGGGAGTAACAACCACGAGTCCCCCGGGGGCTGCTCTGCCAGGGCCGTTCCCAGCTCACCCCGTCTGGAAACACAGTGAATTCAGCTGCTGCTGTTTGCACGGCGCAAAGATCGTCCATCGCCTCTTGTCCCCTCCCACTGCCCCTTTTGCTGTGACCTGAAATTTTAAAAATATTACATACATTGATGAAAAAGCATGATGCCTATCAGACTGTAAAACATTCTCCCTTTTATGAAAAAAGGGAGAAATTAAAATGAATTTTTTAATTTGTCAAAGTAATTCTGGAAAGATTAACGAGACACAAATCAAAGTGGTTATTTGCTTATGGAGTAAGGGAGAGGTTCAATTTGAATAGGTGGTGGACCGGATGGGAGCTGGGGGGAGGGGAACTGAGTGAGAGTCAGAATTTTTACTGTATCCTCTTATAATTTGAACTGTGAGAATGTACTACCATCTAAAAATTGGCCATTTAAAATTAACTTTTAAAAGCTGTCCTTCTGTGTCACGTGTTGAAGGGAAATTGGAAAGCATTGTACCCCTCCTGGGAAAGCAGGAGAACCCACGTGGCAGGCTTCTGGTTGGACACATCGGAGCTCAACCAGGGTCTAAGTATGTGACTGGAAAACCTGCAAATCCTGATATTTGTCTCTATTCCAGGGAAATAAAAATAATTGCTTAGGCCCTGGCTGTTGTAGCTCAGTGGATTGAGTGTGGGCCTGTGAACCAAAGGGTCACTGGTTCAGTTCCCAGTTAGGGCACATGCTTGGGTTGTGGGCCCCAGTAGGGGGATGTGTGAGAGGCAACCACACATTGATGTTTCTCTCCCTCTCTTCCTCCCTCTGTTCCTTTCTCTCTAGAAATAAATAAAATCTTTAAAAAAAAATTGTTTAGCCTATCTTTCAGGAATAATGGAAGGATTGATGAGAAAATAAGTATTAAAACGCTTTCTAAGCAGCAAGTGAACGAAGATTACTATCTGGTTGCCTGAGGACGTTGCACCTCTGATTTCCCAAGAGGAGGACACAGACCTTTCCATCTTCCTCTTGCTTAAGGCCGCGTCAAGTTTCAAACTCTTGAGGGGAAGACGGAGGGCCTATGTAGTTCTTCTTTCATACTTCTGCCTTGAATACCTAGAGAATCTTTAACCTCTGCTGGAAAAACTTTCCATTTAAAAAAAAAGCATCTACTCAACACCTTTTTTTGATTAGTAGAGCTCTTGGCTCCTGATGAAGGATGATAACAGGCTTAGCAAAGAAGAGAGTCATTGGTTCATGTCACTGAAAAGCCAGAGACAATGACCTCTATGCATGGCTGGATCCAGGTGCTTAGAAGCTATGCTTAAGAATCCGGTCTGGCTTTTGAGTTTATGTCCCTCTGTATTGGCTTTTTTTTTTTTTTTTTTTAAGTTGGGCTCACCCTTTGTGGATGCAAGGTGACTACTAGCAACTCTAAGCTTATATTCAGCTAGTTTTACCAGCTCCAGAAAAAAGAAGAAGCCTTCCTCTCCTATTGTTCCAGCAAAATCCTTGGGCCTTGATCTCATTAGTGCAGCTTGGACACATGCCCTTCTCTAGACCAAGCACCAAGGCCAAGGAAGTAACTGAGCTCTAGCTGGCTAAGCCCGGGAGCGCTAGAACCCAGGGGTTGGGTCAGCCTCACATAATTGACATGGGCTGAGAGAGGGAAGGTGGTTCCTCAAAGGCTCAGGAGGGCTATTGCTAAAAGAAGTAGAACACGAGACGTGCCCTCTGTCCCAATACCCCCTCCCCGTGCACTTAAGTGCACAATCTATCCTCTGCAAGAAACTATTTTTGGTGTTATGAGGATGGAATAATAAAGATGATGTCCCTCAGAGCACTCAGACTAGAGCCACGTGACTGTGTACGCATGTAGCAATGAAAAATGTACATGTATTATGTAGTATGTGCTGTAGTACGTACATAATGTAGTACGTGCTGTAAAGAAATAATAGTAATGGCCAACATTATTGAATGCTTTCCAGATTCTACATGCTAGTCTAAACACTTCCCTCATTTTACCTCATTTAATCTCCAAAAGAACCGGAAAGGGAGCAGCTGTTCCATTTTGTAGATGAGGAAGCTGAGGTAGAGAAGTTACTTAAAATGACTTTAGGAACATAAAGAGTTCTCTTTTTTCATATTTTATTTATTTATTTTTGGAGAAGGGAAGGGAGGGAGAAAGACAGGGAGAGAAATGTGTGGTTGCCTCTCTTGCGCCCCCTACTAGGGACCTGGCCTGCAACCCAGGCATGTATGTGCCCTGGTTGGGAATCGAACCAGCTACCCTTTGGTTTGCAGGCCTGCACTCAGTCCACTGAGCCACACCAGCCACAACAAGCGTAAAGAGTTCTTCATTCTTGCCAGTACTGACAGTGAGATCTAACACAGGGTGCTGTTTGAAAGGACCTAAAATTCAAGGGACAGTTTCACCCAAGGGGGATAGAAACAGTCTAATTCTAGAAAGGAGAAACAATAAAAGAAGGAATGGAGCCCAGGAGGTACAGGAAATGGCAAGAGGTGAAGTTTAACTTCAACACTGGGCTTGTGACAAAAAGATGAAAAGTGAAGCGAGAGGAAGAACGGTTTGCGGGGGTCGGTGCAGAAGCTTAGCTGCTCTGTGCTGAGGGGTTTGACGTGTGCATCTGTAGCCTGTGGGCCCGGGAGGAGGGGAGTGGTGTGGATAAACACAAAAATGACCAGACCCCTGAGGGTTTTTAGGTGGGGCTATTGGCTTTATTTCTCTGCCTTACATTCTTGAGATGTTTTGGAAGGTTTTTAAATGTCCTGTCGGGTGGCATTTTGGTGGTTGTTTCTTTAAACGATTTAGGTACGCCTCCCTGAAAAGTCTTTGAAAAAGGAGGCCATTTCTTGGCCTTCTGCTTTCTGTCACTGCTGTTGAGTAGAGGTAAAGCAAAGCCTGGCTTATGGAACACTTTCCACGCAGGACAAGCTGTTCTCTGTTCCTGCCACAGTTCTACAGTAAGGCCATTCAGTGCCCGGACCCAGGAAGATAACATGGCACACTTATTTAATCGTTTTCTATTTGCTCTCCTATTTTGTTCTGTCATTAAACAGTGTTAGAATTGAAAATTAGGACTCCCTTTTCTGGCCAAAAGAAAACACAAGTGGTTTGTGGACTGAAAGATTTACGCACACAGATACTTCCAGAGGATTAGAACACCCTGGCTGTGCATCTGCAGAAGAGAGCTGGTGGCATGTGCCCCAGCTTCCCCTCCTGAGCGAAGGCTCCGTGCCCAGAGGACATCATAAATCACTTGTAATTTATGATGAGCCCAATCATGTGTTACACCCTGTTAGTTGGCTTGTGTCCTGTACATACTATGACCTCCCTTCTCCAGCGCGTACAGGGACTTTTTCAGATGAGCCATAGGCAGAGAGCTGAGGATTTTCCCTTTGGCTGGCCCAGCCAAGGAGTAGAGGAAGGAGACGACAGAAGACTCTTGTTCTTCGAGTTCTGCCACAAGCCTCACTTGCTCTCTCCTAGACTGGAGGTAGGGAAGGGGCAGAAAACAAGAAGACCATTATCCTTATTGGTCTGTTTTCTTTCATTCATTTATTCAATAAATACTCATTTTCTGAGTGCCAGCAACCTGCACTGTTGGGGGTGCAGCAGTAAACAAACTGGGTTTTGATTCTCGCCGAGACCACGCTGCCACAAAGTACTAGGTTCTGTGTCAGGAGGTGATGACATATTTTGCAGGTGAAAAAGATGGATAAAGACAGGAAGGGGAACAAGCTGTTCCACACTGGGTGTGCAAAAAATAAGGTGAACTTAGAGCAGGGACTGGAAGAAAGTGCTAGAGTGAGCCAAGAGGGTTCTGCGGAGACAGCATCCCAGATAAGGACAGAGGCCACCAGGCAGGTGAGAAGCAGCCCAGCAGGGGCTGGAGCGGCTGGAGCAGAGAAAGCCAGATGGGAGTGGGAAGGCGAGGAGACAGTTGCGGAGGGCTAGCCTAGGGGTCACCTGGAGACCATGCCAAGGACTTGAGATATAACTGAAAGTGAGGTGGACAGCCGTGGGAAGTTTTTGGAAGGCTGATCCTTTTCAGACACTTGAGAAACCAGAGTACAAGCATGAAGTCAGAAAAGCGAGGGCCATGCACCCTTCATGTCTTAGAGAAGAAGAATGTGGGCTCTTGTAATCAGCTTTGGACTATCAGAACTTCAGTTCACCCGCTGCACAGTGAAACTGAAATACTAATTTTGCTTGGCCTTGGTATAAACATCACACATGCTTTTTAAATTGGGTTAAAGGTAAGCACGAACCATTTACTCAACTGGAGAGAATACTTCCATGGACAGACCTAGCTACTACATCCAGTGACCAGTGCCCTGCCTCAGCTATGAGGAGGGATCCCCCACGTTATAGCTGTCCTTGCAAAGATTAGTGTGAGCTTCAGCGTCAAAGAGCAGCTGATAGAACACTTGGGATCAGATTCTAGCGGGTTTCAGTAACCCGCTTTGCTCTCAGTGAGCACAGCACCAACCCAAGCTGTTTTCCCCTCAGAGAGGACTTCGTCTGGTCCAGAGCTATGGAGAGCATGGGCTTGGTTAGGGTGATTTCAACTCCTTTTGAGGCGTATCTTCCTAAAAGTGAGGGTGACGGGTACCTAGAGCGGGCTATGCCAGAGCGCACGTCCTGCCTACAAACGTTTGCAAGCAGGTGAGCGCACCTCAGGAATGTTCCCGAGATGGCTTTTGCTTTGTGTGGCCTGTTGGACTAGAATGAACTCTCAGATTCATTCCAATGCAAAACCCTTCTGAGCCTATGAAAAGTGTCCAGTGAATGTGCTCTGCAAACATACAGGCACTATATAAACAGGAGGCAAATATTTTAAAAGATGAAGAGTGAAATACTTGTTCTTCTGGGAGAGCGGTGGTTGGAACTTAGTGCCCTAACAGCATACCTTCCACGCTCGGTCGCCTGCAGTTTGTTCTCATTGGCCCCGCACACAGTTATCTGCTTTATGTGTTAGAAATGTGCTCAGCCAAAGACCAAACAAATAGCCAAAGGCATTTTCCTATCAAGGCCCCTTGGTAGGAGGTAGAGCCAAAGAACAAAGCTGTTGGATTTGAGTCTTGGCAGGAAGCCAAGCTGGCTGCTTCAAAGCTCTAGGATTTACAAGGAAGAAAGAGGAGGGATTTTTAGCTGAGATTACGTTAGAATTAAAGCAACAGAAAACTTAAAAGTAAAATTGAAGCATACTCTGGAATCCTTGACAGCAAGGCAGAAGCATTCTGAGCTGTCAGATGACTTTTCAGAGCAAGATTGAAAGCTTTTCAAGGTGCTCAGAGCAGACATTACAGAGTAGCTGTGATCAATGATACAAGATCACGCCATGTTTGAGCTGGCTAAATCGCCCTTTAGGGATCATTCCATCCCTCAGTTTACCGATAGCAGATCAGAAGCCCTGGAATCTGAGGAGACCGCCCGATGTCACACAACCAGTTGTGCAAGTTCTGGTCCTAGAATACAGGACTTCTGATGGCCATGTTGTGTTTTCAGCCACTTTGCAGAAGCAGCAAACAATAGAAAGTTGTTTCCTAAGAGCAAGGGGCAGCCAGCCACAATGACTGTATTCTGAATCGGCTGTGCCTGTGGTTTCCCAGGATGGGGCATGACCCTCCCCCTGGCCCATGCTGCCACCTGCATCCTCCCTCTTAGCAACACAGCCTGCCGTCTCTGCCCCTGGCCCTAGGAGTAGGGGGCTGAGACTGGGCTGTAAGAGGCCTGCGGGGCCTGCCTCCCAGTCAAGCATAAATGGGTTCGTACAGTCCTGGGGAGGCTGCGTGGTCGGGTCCTGCCAACCCCCTGCACAACCCAGCAGCGCCCCACAGTGTCCTGGTGGGTGTCGTTGTTTGTCTTCCTGTGGACCTGCCTTCCCTCCTCTTTGACAAAGGCCTGCACAGATTGAAGCTGTGTTGAAAGAACCGCACGCACCTTTTGCGGGAAAGAACTCCCATGAAGAACAGCTCCTGCGGGGCCCCCACACCCAGATAACTTTGTCCTTTGAAATCTCCAGCATCTAAGTGAACTCTTGTTCCTTCCTTCTGGAAGGGAGGGGGAGGGTTGTGTAAAGGAGGAGGGATGGTTCTGTGCGTGTCTCCATTTGGACTCATAAGATGTTAGTTACCATTTTTTCCCTATTCCTGCATTCACTCAGTCATTCCTCTTCCTGTTGGTTTACATTCTGATTCTATCAAAAAATGTGTGTGACAAAACCTAGAACAAAGAGCACACGTGCAGTCAATAGAATGTAAAGGGAGTCAGGTCTCTGAGGAGAGGAAACAGATTTTACCCACAAATTGTCATGTGGAACTGGTTCTAAATATGAAATTTTACTCTGGCCTTTCTGGCAACCAGGATAAAAAAGAAATATACAAATTCCAGCTATCAGAAAGAGAAACAAATTCCAGTTTCTTCAAGAGAGACTAGGTGTTGCCATTCTGGGGTCCGTGGCCTTACTAAACACTTATTGAGGACTTTCCGGTGCTTAGTACAGAACTCCCAACCCAAGAACACCCCTCCCTCCCCATCTCTCCTCAAAGTGCCCTTACTTTAGGCCACCCGGAGCACCATTCCCCCTGCCCCCCAAAAAAACAAAAACTGTATTCTTAATGTTATCATTGGCTCTATTTGTGTGTCAGGGTGTGGCTTGGAGCAACGGTGTGTAGTTTGGGTCATGAAATTATGTTGTCCATGGTGTCTCTAGGGTTTGCAGATTATAAAGACAACAGTCAGAATTGTACCGAGGGTCAGCATCTGGTCCGGTCGTGGCTACCCAGTCTCCACTAAGGTGCCTTTCCTTCTCCCCAAGGAGCCCTATGCCTCTTCTCTGTCCCTTTCGTACTGTGTCAAGGTGCTTTTTTGAACAGGGCATCCGGAGGGAAGAGAGTTCTGTGGAACACACTTTGGGGAGTGCTGGCTCAGAGGGTTAGTAGGTGACATGACCAGGTGTTAATTTGCACACCTTCCTGGGCCCTGAAACTGGGCGATGGAGTTTGCAGTTACGCAGACACGTAGGGTTCAGGAACCACCGTTGTACACATGCAAGGTGAGTACAGAAGTGGAACGGTGAGCTCCTCAGCCCCACTCTGAAGTGGTAACTGGAATTCCGATTCTTGCAGAAAGAGGAAGAGGCAGTGTTACGATTCCCATCCCTTGCATGCCTTTTGTGGAAGCCTGAATTGACTCCATCCTCCTGAGTCTTGATAGTTTAAGTATGGCAAGGAACAGAGTTCCAGAAATCTGATGTGTCGGATTTTCATAATAGATTGTGTGAGAGAGGAAACATCGAAAAAGTAGTCTATTCTCTTTGGTTGACTTGAATATTTACTGAAAGTGTACTTGTTTATTTGGGGTTTTTTCTTACTATACACATACGTATTTTCTACATGCATTGCATATTCATAGAAACATATGTTTTAGAATGCATCATTACCAAAGATAGGAATATTTTCCAAGTGAGACATAGTTGCTGGGAAACAATTTGTCTGGATTCTTGGCCAAACATCGTCATTTGAGAGACCAGGCACAGTGGTGGGTTTTCAAGGTCGTGGGCTGAAGTTGTTGCCATTGTCCTAATTATGTTGACTCCAATCACATGTGTTGCTGGACAACCAGGAAAACTGGGGTTTGGGCCCCCAAGTGAACAGTTATGAATGCACTCGATTCTACTTGGAATGTTTTTCATAATTATTTTAAGCAATGACTTGATTCTTACTTGTGCTTATTCTTTTTAAAAGTATTAGAAAGGAAGATATCCACAAGACAAAGTAGAGAGGAGCTGATAAGAAGGGGAGTTCTTAAGGAATTGCCTGATCAAGGTGAGGAAATTAATCATAATTTAACATGATTTGATCCTTCGTTCTTTGGTCTTTCTTTCATTTTCTTTTGAAATTTAAGATGACCATGGTCTTGGGGAGATAAAGCGGTGAGAGTACCACGCTCCGAGAATCTTGCTTTAATTCAGCATGCCTTTGTGGCCTGCAGAGAGTCTAAGTTCTTCTGGAAAAGAAATTCAGTGACCTTTTTGGTGAGTCCTTCACCATCTGTCACTCTGGGCCTAAAGCTCTACAGAGGCACATTGTAGCTGGAGACAGAGATAAGATACAAATTCTTACGTGACTCCTTCTCACCTCCATTCTTGAGCTTCAATCTTTCTGTACAAGTTAACTTGATTGTTAGCCTAATTGCAGAGTTTTGGCTTGACTCAAGCATTTGATTTCTTAAGTCCACCAGTAAAAGAAAAGAGAGAGAAAAGAGATGGTAAACATCTCTCTCTTGTCCTTTATGATGCACTCAAATGTACAATCAATAAGGCATGAATGGGCAGATTAGTTAATTTGCTTTATCAAGTTATTTTCTCAGTGTTCTCTTTTCATTTCTTTGGATCTGTGTTTCTCACCTTTTCACTAACAATTATTTCCAAGTATTTTTTTCCTACCTCTAATCTGCTTCTCCTTTTTTCTCTATCTGCCCAAGGGAAAATCTTACTTAAAAAGTCAAGGACTAGATGGAAGCTGAGATAAACCCTTAAAAGAAGACACCAAGATTGTTTATTTCTCCAAATAAATAATACCGACTAATTTTCATTGCTCCCGCTACTACTGAAACTAAAGAAAATATTTGATGCAACATTGTTCATTTACCTCCTGCCTTCCCCCAAACATTTACTGGGGTATATTATTATTATTGTACTTTTATGGGAGCAAATAAAAAGTGATACATTTGCAACTGTACTTGAACAACAATAAAAAAAGAGAGAAAAAACGATGAATTCAAATTGAAATAATAATACTTCTCTTTCCCTGATATGTGTTCCTTGCAAAGAACTTAATATCTCCTGGTATTCATTATTCCTAAATCCAAGTGGCACACTCTTTCCAGCATCTACATAACCTCAGTGGAGCTAGGAAACACCTCACTGTTTTACTCCTGCTTCAAAGAGAAGGAGGCAGTCTGGAGTGAATACTACCAATTTTTTTTGAATCCTCACAATTTTGAGTATTTTACTTTGATTTTTGGCCTGTTATACATTTCTCACTCCATTTTATGAATGAATTTTGTCCCTAATTCTCCATTACCTTCAAGCTATTTATTTCTTGCCTGGTACTTTTAAAAATAATAAATGCACATCCCTACCCTTTCTTCTTCTTTGAAGGCCAGTTTACAATATCAAAATTTATCTCCTCTCTAGTCTCTCTGGAGGTAGTAGAGAAGTTACAAATCCACTGAAAGCTGAACTCAGCGCAGTCACCTCTATTTAGATATTTTAAAGAAGGGGGAAAGGAAAATTTATAATTGAAATTGTTAGTGTTTTTGTGTGTTTGTGTAAAGCCTTTTATTTAAGCTTAGTTCAATGGTGTAGGATGGAGAATGGATTGAAAGTTAAAATTGTGGTTAGTTCTACACATGAGATTTTTTTTATTGAAAACTTCAAATTTGATTATATCTGAAGTTGTTTATTCAGTGTTTTTTATTGTTGTTCAATCACAGTTGTCCCCATTTCCCCCCATTCCTCTCCCCTGCCCTACCCACCCCTCACCTCTCACATTCAGTGAGTATTAAAGATACAGATTAAAGTCCTCTTTTTATCCAATTAAATATTGTAGCTAGGAAAGAGGTTACTTTCTGTAAACACAAGTGACACTTGTCAATCTACAGAAATACTTGATACTGCTTTGTTTTTATTCTTCCTAATCTGTTAAATTATTTGCATGATGGATTATAATTCATATGCTTATTTCCCAAAATATCTGACTTATTTGACATTTTTATTTAACTTTTGCATACTGAACATTAAAAGTTTTAAAATACAAGAACAAAAGAGCAAGACAATTTTTAACCCAAACATAATTTAATAGGCTTAATGTTTGGGAACTTATAAATTACTGAATTTCACTTTCCACCTCTTGTTGCACCATCCCTATATACAATTATAGAAATTATGAAATACTTGGAAGTTCCTGATGATGCCTACTGGAGATAGAGTCCTTCCCCTTTTATACTTAAATAATTATCTTGAGAATTTCAGTCTGTTTTCAGCTCTAACCAAAGACTGGAAGCTGCTGTGCTTGGTGACAACTTCCCCTCTGCTGCCAGTGAGGATTCGTTCTCTGCGCTGATCTTGACCTTGCCTTAGCTCTTGACAGTGCTTGTCAATTATGCCATTCATTCAGTGAGCCAGATAGAATATTAAAATCTTTCCAGCTACGTTAGATTTGACCTTGTCCCATCCCACACTTGACCCTCCCTCCCAGCTATTATTATTATACCTTTTAAATTATTTTTTTTATACCAATTCCAACTTCAATTTAAAAGTTCAGCAGTTGATCTTCTTCCCTGAGAAGTTCATGGTCCAAGCCCAAGTTCAGTCCTCACCTTCTGGCCTTTCCTTCCATCCTTTCCCTTAGCTTGAACTTGAGGGCATATGATGCAGCCTCCTTTCCTTTTCTCTCATCATATACTTTCTGACTTTCTAATGAGTCACTCACCTTTCATTCATAGATGAGTTTCTCCTCATCGCTGTTTCTTTATTAACTATATCTCACGTACGCTTGTTTACCAGAAAGAAGGAAAGCCCTCTAACCCGCTCACGCTCCTTACTTAACCACCTGTTTCTGTGTGCGCTTTATCTCTTGGTTTACTTTAATCTCACAATTCTTTCCAAGTTTTCTCTCTCTCTCTCTCTCTCATTTTCTTTTTTGCATGCTAATGCTGCTATAGGACTTGGCGTGGTTCTCTTACTGTAACTTGCAGTCTAGCTCAGCATCTTCTTTTGCTGAGCTTGTATTTTACTTCCATATGTAAACTCTATCAAGGACTTAACTTGTTTTAATACTAAAGTAATATATAAAACTTGAAAACCTTCTCAATCACACACTAGCTATTAGTAACTTCAGTTCTCCTCTGTTGTGTTCTTAACTTCCACATTTACTACAGACGCATTTCCTGTTTCTACAGTGTTTTACAAGCACTAACTTTATTTCATACCACAAAGTAACTATTCTTTTACATTGTCAACTATTTCTCTCTGTCATGTGATGATAATCCAGTATTTTCTTGTAACAATAACTAAGAATCCTTTGGTTTCTTTTTGGTTTTACATATACTCTTTAAAGTTTATTACCTTAATTTTGTTGAAGCATTTACAGTTTACTAGCAATGACCTTGAATTCAACTATTGTCTCTTATTTTTATACACGAGTCAGATTAGAGGTGCTTTTTGTGTTTTGAATGTGATATGGTTTTATGATATGAATTTTTTACTTATTAAAATATCATCCTTGTTTTTGTTAATAAGGCCAGCAGATTTTATTGTGGAGCCAAAGCCATTCACTCATATTTAATGAAAATTTGGCAGATGGTCTCTATTTCATAATGGCTGCCAAAATAAAGTAATCAAAATTGCATAAGTCAGCTCTAATCATGCGTTTCTTCAAGTTTTCTAAGTAAAAACTTCAGTTCATTAATTTTCCTTTTACAGTTGTAGCAAAGCTTCTTAAAATTTTTCCAGGTACAAACTAAGGTTAATCTTTTCAAGCATTTTGGTTGCTGAATTAAGAGTTTCTGAAAAATCTCTCTCATTTTAGCAACTCCTAGGAATGGTAAACATTCAGGGGTTAAAATATTTTTTATGATTTACATAACATAATTAGAAGTGTTATTTTCAGAAAAATCTTCTGTGCTATTTTTTTCCACATTTTTTCCCCTAATGTTTCCAAACCCTTATTGGTCCAACTTTGATCAGTTATATGTAACAAATTACCTGAGTTCACTTTAATATTTTCATAAATAAGAAAATGGAAATACAGTTAGCCTTGCTACCCTCATTCCTTCAGTGCGGAGTAGTGGTTGTATTGCTGTGTCAAGTTAACATATCATATGGGTAATATTTTGGAGACGGTAGTGCTTGCAGAATTCCATATTCTCCCACTAATTGTTTGTATGTGTAATTTCATTTCATGTTATTTGTGTATTTGCATTCACCTTGTGTTTTTGGTGCTTGTTAAAATGTTTATTCCATTTTTCAGATTATGCCTTTTGAGGTCCTGTTTTTGAGTGACAGAGAGTCTCCTAGTACTGACCTGGACAGAAGCAGAGCGGACTCTGCTGCCCGAGGATGTTTGATAATTAGGGATAATTATTCCTACTGTCTTGAAGTGGCTCCTGGGTGCCCCGTCTGCCGCTGCTTTCACCCAAGACTAAGGATTTTCTAGTTCTTTCACGTGAATGAATTATTTAATAAAACAGGGTGAAACAGTACAGGATGGATTGGGTTCCAGGGCCTGAAACCTGAACCCTGCAGTCCTAGTCAATGGAAAACCGGGTTTTAAGAAAGCCATCAAATTAGACATCCAGGTGTTTCTTTCCCTATTTTAGATGGAGATGTAACAGTTAACTTTGAAAATTCAAACGGGCACATGATACCCATCGGAGAGGAGTCTACCCGAGAGGAAAATGTAGTCAAATCTGAAGAAGGTAATGGCTCTGTAGCTGAAAAAGCACCACCTCTGGAGGAAAAGGCAGAAGATAAGACAGGTAAAATCAAGAGAAACCCCTTTTTCTTTTACTTCAGCACAGTTCAATGATGAGAATCAGGTCTTAAGCTCCAAATAATGACCGTAAGATCAGTAGAGAAGAAATTTGCAAGCACAAAGAGGAGAGAAACAATAACTAGCCAAGAGAAATTGGATAATTTCCTCAAGTAGGTGCATCCATTTTATAAGCACATCATTTAATTTTTTATTAAAAAAGGCTAATTAACAGTAAGAATGGGCTGGCCCTTCAGTCATTGGAGATGACTGGGAATATTCTCTTGTCCTCCAGAGCTTTTTCTCAGTATTTTTGAAAACAAAAATGCCAGCAGTCTGAACATCTTTCTCTGCTGCTGAGCAGTGGCCCCCGTGAGCATCTTGGCTTGGTGCAGTAATGGAACAAGGCGGCCCTTCCAGCCCAGCACTGGCTCTCTAGCAGCAGGAGCCTGGCTGGTGGCACCCACACACCCAACTCCGTAGGTTCTAGTCCCAGTTCTAGACATTTCTAAGAGACCCAAGAGGAGTCCCCAGACATGCCAGGGATTTTGGTTCCCGTACTGGCCATGGGCCCTGCTCAGCAATTTGTCTGTACGATTGGAAATTTCAAAGTACGCCAGAGGCAATTATGCCATTCCCTGAAGACTTCTTTAGAGATCTCGCTGTCTACAGTAGCTGTGCCAAGGGAGATTGCGTAACTGCAGAATGCCTGTCTATCAAGGACCCCAGAACATTCACAAGTTCCTGGGCACTGATTGATTGCCTTTCCATACCCACTGCTATACGAGCAGGAATCTCCAAGTGTTCAGACTTACGGGAACACGAACGGAAACTTCCACCAAGTAAGACTATGTTGGGAGAGTCTAGATGATTCCATGCAGCATGAATCCTCAGGAAACAGGCCATTTCCTGTTCTATAATGCCCGCCTTTGAGTTGGTGGATGGCAAAAATTTGTCAGACCTAGCTTAGGCTCTCTAGGCATTTTGGGAACTCAGAATCTGCTGGGAGCAAACTTCTCTTCCTCTGTTCTTGATCCAAATCCTTCAAAGACAAAGGGAACAAAAGTGCAATTTATAAACATTGTAATTTAAAATCATCTTCTCTGGAAGTATGTAACCCTGATTATTTAAATTAACCTTTAAAAATTTTAGAGTGCTCTATTAATAATCTTTTAGAAGTTTATTATTTTGCTTTATTCAATATTAAGTATAGTATGGGGCTTTACTTAGTCTTGTTTCATTGAAAAACTCTGGTTCAGCTTATGAATACTGATTATAATATTTTTCCTAATACTATTCCTGGAACATAAAGAGAAACAGACCTAAATAGATTTTAAGGGGATTCAATTGAAAATGTTATTGCAAGTAGCGATTCCTTTCATTTTTATTTTTTTATTCCAACTGTCCTCTCACTAGTCTGTTACATTTCAGACCCATCTGTGGTTTGTGCCGCATTCAGCCTTCCACACTGAAGAATCGACTCCTTTATTATGTAACAAGTGCCATCTCTGGTGTTTGCGTGGCCCCGCAGGTGTCAGTCAGTGCATGGGCCAGACTTCAAAGGAAGTGTGTCCCTTATCGGCCTAATAAAAAGTTGCTGACAGTTTTACGTTAATTAAGCCAGCAGGCCTTGATGTTCTAAAGAGGCGATGGCAGGCCTCATAGGTCCATGGGTATTTGAGAGATGTTTTTGTTTTTTTGTTCTTTATTTAGAACAAGTACATTCAGTTCCTTTTGGTCAAATAAGGTTCCAGATAGCATCTTGCTTGGCTGGTCTGTGCATAAGGAGATGCGGTGCTGGGCGTGCCGTTCCGTCACTAGTAAGGCAGAGAGCTTCCCTCTCGCTGTGTGGACGGTGCACACCCCCCACCACTCCCCTGCCACGGGGACAGTGAGGGGAAGCATCCAACATGGAAGCCACTCCAGAGGAGTAAGATGAATGTCACTTCTAACGCATATCACACAGTATTGTTCAATGGGAACTACCTTATGAAGAAAGGTAACCGTTCATTTCTCTGTAAAAGATACCGCTTAATTTAAAAACACCTCAGATTCACTTTTACATCTGCTCCTCCTCTGATCTCCTTGTCTGAGCTCACTACTTTGCAAATCCACCACCCCATGGTCTTCATTCCCCCTCGGTTTGGGGGCATTGTGCTCCCTTTCCTTTTGCAAGAATTATCTATCCAGCTTATCCAAGGGCATCATTTCATCTATTAATGGGTCATGCTTGGGAAACCACATCACATGCCTGTAGTGTCCCAGCATCTCTTGGATCTCTTTTTAAGATGGTGGGTCAGTGCCTGAGTATTTGAAACATCGGTGATGAGGAAAACAAAACAAATAACAGCTAGCCTCCCACCGCTCTGTGGATAGGTTTTGCCTGAAACACACCAGGGTGCCCGAAGCCCCTGAAGGCACCTGACCCTGCAGTTGGTACGGTGTTCTGGGGCCTCCTGTGCCCCTACCAGACGCTCTTCCCTTAAGGCCTTCAGGGCTCCTGTTCTCCCGTTATTCCCTCAGCAAGCCCTGAGGGAATTAAACGTAGTGTAAGCAGAAAAGCCAACCTGAAGTCTTTTAAGGATAGCTTGGTATTAAATTTGGGAAGGCTGAAAAGCATTTGATGTTATTTCAGTTGAGTTATTACAGAGGACTTTCAATGAAGCAACATGATTTAGTGCATTCATGAGTGCGGCAAGTCAGGGGGGCTTCGAGCAGGACCAGAATTGGTCTTTAGAGGGAGATTTGTATTTCTAAACCAAGACTGAAGGAGATAAGAAGGAGGCATTGGGAGAAGGAGAGGAATGGGGGCAGCAATGTAATCTAGGCAAGGCGAAGACGCATTCGGATCTCAGATTTGCTCGACGTGTTGCGGAACCAAACTCTCCACGTGGTGGAAGGAGCCCAACATGGAAGTCTAGTAAACAGCCACCCCCAAGGCTCTTGTGTGAGATGGACTGTCCTTGTGACTAGGCAGCCTGTTATTGACTAACCTCCCCAGAAAAGATAATCCTTATAGACACTACCAATTTAATCATGTCTTCAAATCATATGGCCATCAAAAAATATATATAATTTGGCTGAATTCATTACCTCCTGGATTAAAGGGTTTGTTTTTTCTTAATGTGTGTTGTTAATACTATCAGCCAATCAGTCACATTCTCTGAATAGACATAATGTGTAAAGCGTTATGCTTGATGCGATATAAAAGTTTAAAAGTATAAAAGGAGTTCATAATACAAGCAGAGAAGCATTCCGTGTGTGTGCACGCCCCTCCGGAGTCACCACGGTGAAAACACAAACATCAGCCTCACGACACCGCCCCGCCCCATAACTGGTAGAGTTCAGGAGGACAGGGTGGACCATCCCTCTCCGAGAGCCAGCCGACAGTTTGCACACCGAGTGCTCATTTTCAACCTGGCAGAGAATGTCATTTCCAAATGCCACAGAGCAAACTATCTCCTCCTGCCCGAACCCAGAAGCTGGATTCTTTGGGGTATAACTTTAGAATTTAATCTTTAGGCAGAAAGGAAAAAGATCCTTTAGTGATATGCCCTGAAGGCAGCAGAAAAGATTGCGAGGGTTGGTTGTGTGAAAGAGGAACAGTGTGACTGACTCTCACCAGACGATATATTGGGCTTGAGTCGCATGCCTGGTCTTATAGAGGCTAATCTTAAAGAAGTATTTAAAGAATAGGCTTGTGCCCCACATTAAAAGACTGGCAAGTCAATGTCTATTGTATTTGTTTGTTTTATGTTAAAATGTGAGGTGTGCATGACTGGTGGTGTTCTCAAGCCTAAGTGACTTTTGTGGTTAAGGGCCTTCTCATTCAGAACAGGTTAGGAGAATCGCTGTCTCGCTGGGGAGACATGAGGTGTGAACAGAAAGGCAAACACAAAGCAGCCTCTCATAAATGTTGCATCATCAGCTACAATGAGGTTCAGGTGCAGGAGGGGTCAACTCAGGCTACACTGACCAAGGTGGGCTTCGTGGCTGAGGGAGGATAAAAGTCTGCTGATTACCTACGGTGACTTGGCCGTTACATCTGTGGACTGATGGGGGTGTAGAATAAGGCGGGAGGCTGAAGGCCTCACTTCCCACTGACTCAGGTGAGACGTGAAAACAAGGAAATAATAAAATGCGATGCGTTCTACGACTAAAGGCCTTTCTTGGTCATCCGATAATGGGAGGATGCATCCAGTGAACGCTTAGTCTTGTCAACACTGTCTCATGTTTTTTGTTGTGCTCCATTTTTAAAGAACTGTCACTCAGCTCTTTGGACCAGAACTGTATTTTAATTTCAGTCAGCCACTATTAGAAAAATATGGATGTGATTATATGAATAAACACTCAGATATCTTCACTTTCCGTAATGAGAGACAAATACTATTTCTCCTTCCATCAGGCATGACCTTGTGAGAGTTTCATATTCTTAGATATGAATTTTTGAAAAATGAATTTTAACCTTTGTCTTTTCAAAACTTTTTCTTGGGTTTACAAATCACAAAACCAGTTTGACTGTTTGTTTGTTTGTTTGTCTGTTTTTGATTCTGCACCTCTGGGTGTCACACTGTTAGAAAAGGTCCGGGGAAGTTACTGGGAAACAGGAAGCTGCCTGACTGCACCAGCAGAGCTTGAGAAACTTTCATAAGAGTAGAAAAGAGTTTATTCTTCAGTGCATTGCACTTCCTGTAAAGGGCTCTACAGAGGCTCCCTTAGCTTAGAAAATTATTGGGTTTTGACCACAATGGGACAGAGCACAAGTCCCTTTCTATTTGATGGGGCG
The DNA here is from genome assembly GCA_004027475.1 of Anoura caudifer. NCBI lineage: Eukaryota > Metazoa > Chordata > Mammalia > Chiroptera > Phyllostomidae > Anoura > Anoura caudifer. The sequence goes on along the minus strand of PVKU01000202.1, from coordinate 53,588 downwards.
TGAGTTGTCCTGAGAGCGAGTTCCTCTGTGGGCGGGGACAAAGGTAACCGCGAGTCCAGTCAGCGTCATGCGGTCAGTCCTCACCCCATGACACCATGTGCAATGTGCTGATGGGTCACTTTCGGGAGCCCTCCAACTTTGTGAAATTCAGGTGGGGCTCATGCCCACGAATTAAGGCTGGTGTCGGCCCCGGTGGTGGACATTCATGTTCGTCCTCACCATAACGTCACCAGGGTGACTGGTGCGACCCTGAGTTATCTATCGCAGGAGTGAGGAGTGCGCCCGGACAGCGCACCGTGGTTTGGCTTTCACCTTCGTTCGACCTTAAGCGTTGCTCGCTCTGGTGCGGAGCTTCACACTGGTGCCTAAGGGCCGAGCAGCTGCACGTGTGTATCACTGTCACCGTGTGTACCACTGTCACCGCGTGTCTCGCTCCTTCTGTTTATATGGTGTGTGTCTGCATCAGTCTGCCTCTGTTTACTTTCTCATTTGTAGAGAACACTGAAAACCACTCTGAGACGCCGGCAGCTCCTGCTCCACCTCCCTCAACTCTTCCTAAGCCTAAGCCCAAACCTAAGCCCCCCAAAACACCTGTGCCTCCAAAAGGGGCTGCTGCTGGGGCCAGCCCCAAGGGTGACGAAGTGCCTCCTATTAAAAAACATACCAAGGCTCCTGGTAAGCAGGCCCCCATCCCTCCACCCAAGCCAACAAGCCGAAACACAACCCGAGAGGCTGGTGAGTATGCCCCCGGTGGGGTTGAGTCTAGGGTGCTCGGCTCTGGGTGGGGCTAATTTTCTAGGAATGAGGGCCTTTTTGATGTCCCCTGTCTTAGGATATAACACCAGTGGATTCAGCTTTGACACAGAGAATGCCCAGGAGATGCCTTTGTTGTGATCTCTATCAAAAGAAAGTCAACCAGTTGATCAGTTGACCTCATTAGTTTGGGGGTGAATAGACCTCTTTCATCCTGAGGAGCCACTCTCTGCACAAGAAGCATTAGAAGGAAAGAGGGAGCAGTGTTCCTATCAGGAATGGCGATTATCCGATAGGACATTATTTAGACATTGACAAGCCTTCTGCCTATTTGAATTGATGGGTGGGTTTTTGGCTTGGGTTTCTTTCAAAATGTCTTAAATTTGCACATAAGAGTATGACACATGTCTTTGACATATTTGCTATATCACAATGTCTTAAGTCTGTCCACATGCCCAGTCATTTCTCTATTCATAACTGACAAAAGTTGGTTCAGCTCCTGCCCACCGCTCCTTGTTGAGTCATTACTATTTCAGCAGAGTTGGAAGTTATGTTCTTAGGGGTCCCCCTGCCCCAGACAGAGGCTTCAGTTTGTTAGAAGGAAAGCATCCTAGTGGTATGGTTACCAGGCACTGGTATAAATCACCAGGACTGCTGGGTGACCTACAATATCTGCTTTTCCTTTCAAAGATACGTTTAACCCAGAGCTCATTCCTAGTGAAGTGGAATGAAGAAGCCTACCATGCCATCCAGCTTTTAAAAGACATTAATTAAGCACACTTGCTGGATGATTTTTTTTTTCCATTAACACATGCATAGAAATCCTCCTGGTGGATAGCAAACCTTATTTTCCCTAAAATCAGCAGCAGCTTTCTCACAATTGGCTGCTAGGGTTTGCCTTGGTATTGATCTTTTTTCCCTTTGTAATCCGCAACCCGTAAAGCTCAAATTGAGGGGACAGCTTAGTTGACAGGATGGCAGACCCCTAAATGTAAATAGATGTCTCTCCCCTGTGTCCCTGTCTTCTGCCTTTGACCTTGCATGTCTGGGTTTCTTCTAACAAGGGCTAATGTGAAATGTCTCAGAATGCTGGGCCAACAGTACGTCCAGACCATTTCCTGAGGGAACGGCTGCTTTTCCATGTCCACGTCCATTCCTGTGGGTGTCCGCGTTCTTCCTGGACGGCCAAGCACACCCTAGGACCAGTGCTTGAAGTGAGGCAGCCTCTGATCCACTTCTGTGAGAAAAGCCCCAAACTGCCACCCTGTCCGTAGGAATCGAGACCCAGCGTCCTCACACCTTCCTTCCCTCTTCCTTGTCCCCCACGTGGCCGCAGCTCGCTGTTGGCTCAGCGTGGACACTATCTGCCGTCTCTCCGAAGGAAGCTGGTTAATGCCAGGGCAGGGGACAGCTTTTATGACAGATTTTTGACTTATTTCCAGAGATTTTACTTGAAGATTGTTTTTCACTCTGAATAAGTTAGTTTATTTGAATTTTTATACATATATTGTTTCATATTCACATTAAACCCATCTCTGTATATACAAGTGAAGCAGCATAGTGCCAACAAAGTTCAAACACCCATCCGAGTTCACTGATACTAAGAAGCTACAAAGTGGACTCTTAGCAAGCAACCTCCTGACTCTCCCCTCCCACATCTACCCAGTATTCACAGACTTAAGATGTTCCGAAGAGAATAGCATAGTCGTGTTATCCATTGTATTAAGAGGCCCAACTGGTCCTCAATGTCAAGCAACCTCCTGACTCTCCCCTCCCACATCTACCCAGTATTCACAGACTTAAGATGTTCCGAAGAGAATAGCATAGTCGTGTTATCCATTGTATTAAGAGGCCCAACTGGTCCTCAATGTGTATAAGAATGTTGCTGTTCACGAAATGGGTCACACTGCAGGGCACTAACAGACCCATCGTACAAGGATCTTATATAAAGGATACAGGGACAAAGCCAAGGGGGGGCAAGATGGAGGCTGGGATGTGGGGATGGGCGGGGGGTGGGGGGAGTGGTATTAGGAAAATGGAGACAACTATACCTGAACAACAAAAAAAGAAAAAAAGGCAATGATGAAAAAACAAATATTGTTAACACTCCATCAGAATCCAACTGATATTCCCTTTGTAACCGTTTAGAACTTTCTACGTGGTAACATTTCGTTTGAATAATGTTGACCTTGTGGAAAGTTACTGCAAATGCTACTCTTGATTTTCAGTCAGATACTTGGAGTTCTTAACAAAAGTTATCAGTTAAGATTCTTCCTCATTACTTAATTAGTATTCACCTGTGGTGGAGCAGATACTGTTTGGCACATTCAGCTGCTTTGCCAGTGAAACAAGGCAGAATGTCCTATTTTTTCCTTTCTCATATAGTGACATGCTCTGTGTTAACCACAAAAGTAGTTTACTGAGGAGAGGTGGCACTTCTTCTGTAGTCACAATTTTAACTCAAAATGCCTTTAGCAATATCGTTGATTTCAGCAAAGTAATATCATTTTAGAAGAAAAATCCAAGATGGTTTGGGTCTGCTCTCCAGGCATTAAAAAGGGTTGTTTTTTTTTCCCCCTCTTAAGTCAGGCTAAAGTTAAGTTTGTTATTAGAAAAGAAAGAATTTTCTTCAAAACAGTTTTTTGGAATTGATATGTGGAAGAGATTATGTTCAATTTCCCTAAGAAAATAAACATGTGTAAACATCCAATCCTAAGCATCTTGGTTGTAAAAAATAAGTTTAGAATGGACTTACGTTGTAGGAGTCTGCTTAATATGTTTGTCATGTAGGCAAGTGAAGATTGTAAACTTCAAAAAAGTAGTATTAATCCCGGGGTAGCTGGCTACCGGCAGCCTGTTCCTAGAACCAGAGTCTATAAAGAACTAACTATGGAAAAAATAGCATTAACAGGCCCAGATGTGGAGGAGGGTCATTCTGGTTATTGTGTATGTATAAAATAATAAAGCCCCAAGCTATAGAGATTCTTTCAAGCCTGGACTGTGTCGCCAAGTGAGACTAGCTTCTTGTAGTGTCTCCGAGTTGGTGAAGTCTTGCAGCTGCTGTCTAGTCCTTTATCTGTCCTTCATCTCTTGCCCCTCCCAGTTGACTTCATTAAAGTTGTGATCAGAGGTAAGTTACAATAACATGCGTATGCCATGCAGACTGGCTTCACAGCACTAACAAGATATTTTCTGATGGATCTGTGGAAGACAGTTTACCCCTCATGGAAAAAAAGAGCAACATACAACATCACACCAGAAAAAGCAATTAGGAGAAATGTATAGGTCGTAAAGGTCATGAAACCTCCATGCATTCTCGTTGGGGTTTGAATGTGTTTCCTGAGATGACACAGAGAAAAGGTGAGCTAACGGGCGTTTGGTTAGAGACAGCCTCTCCAGAAGGAGGCGAACACATTGCTGATGGTGCCCCTGCAGGGCGCCAAGCAGTTCTCAGAAGATCCGACAGTGATACGCCTCTCCTTCAAAGTAGTCAAATAGTACCACTTAGACATTTTTTTTTGTAGAAAAGAAATGTTTCTGCCTTGTGATATTTCGCAGGAACTTGTCTTTTCTTTGTGGTCATGTGCTTGCAATCTGCCCCATCCCCTGCTGGTGGAGGTACAGACGGGCTTGGTAGGCTTCTCCCAGGAGCCACGCTGAGAGCTGGGCGAGAGCCCATGCTCTTAGCGGTAAGATGAGTACGTTTGCTTTCGGCCCGGAAAGGAGCTGGTGGTATCTATCCCAGCCTCTCTGAATGTGGGCCGCACTGTGCCCCAGGAGACACCGTGGAACATGTACAACTTGTGAGGAGCTCAACCTTGTACTGTCCCCAGGCGCTATCCCCTCATGCTCTCTGTCCTGTACACACGATGATGGCCCTACTTTGGAGCATGCGGGGACTTTTTTCAGGTGACACATAGGACAAGGAGCTGAGGATTTCCCTCTGGCTGGCCCAGGTAAAGCCTAGAGGAGAGACAAGACAGAGGACACTCGTCTCTTTGGGTTTTGCCTCAAATATCACACACTCCCTCCTAGATTGGAGACAGGGAGGAGGCAGAAAGCAAAACCATTATTATTATTGGCCTATTTTGTTTTGTTCACTTATTCAACACATTTAAAAATGTTAAAGGGAACATCGTCATTGACAATTGCAACTTGGTTAGTTTAGCCTGAAAGTGTCATCTTCTTTGACTTTAATGCAAACTCTCTCTGTTTTAGCTGGTTCCTCTCATTCAAAAAAACCAACTGGCTCCAAAGCCTCAGCTTCGCCATCTGCTTCCTCCACCTCATCTTGTCGAAAAACTTCCAAGGAGACAGTTTCTAGCAAAACAGGGACCGTGGGAATCACAAAGGGCAAGAAAAGAACTGGCAAGCAGCCAACGTCTCAACCATCCTCAGATGCGGCCACAACTGGTACATCCGACCTTAAAGGAGAGCCTTCGGAGACCAAGGTGGAGACTGAGCAGACTGTCCCTGGGACCGAGGAGCTGACCACAGGCAAATCCAAGTCTGCAGTCCCCCCACCCCCAGTGGCTCCTCCGCCTCTTCCCCCCGCCCCTCACCTTGTTCTGGAGGAACAGTGCATTTTTGCCCCAGATGCTCCAGTTGTCCTGGTCAGCAATGCAGCCGACCTGCCCGTCCCTGCCTTAGACCCAAGTCAGCTTCTCTGGACTGAAGAGCCGACAAACAGAACCACTGTCCACTCAGGCACTGGCTTAAGTGTTAGCCGAGAAAATGCAAAATGGTGAGTCGGGGCCCAAACCCCACATTCCAACTGCATTCCCCGAGCGCTAAAGACCACTAAGCCATTCTATTGGTAATGAAGGAAACTACTTTGTTTTCTTTTCTAATTTAACCTAGTGATTGTTAGATCCACACACACGTCACCCAGCCATACCCTGGTATGGTTTTTCATACCCTGCCCCAGGAATGCCAGGGGCTGCGGGAGACAATGACATGGGTCCTGCTGACAGATACACTTCAGATCTGTGCCTTCCAGGTGCCTTTAGAACCTGCCTGATCACTGCTCCGCAGTCCTTTCTCTTTTCCCTGAATAGTTCCCTTCTCTTTTTCTGGTAGTAGTTATTTTAAACCTTGACCACTTGTGTAGGTTGCTCACCCACCCCTGCCTCCCTTCGTTTCAACAAGTTGTTGAGCCTTCTCCTTCTCCCAGAAAATAATCAGGAAAGAACTGTATCAAATTCCAACTCCTCTTCCTCCAGCTTCAGAGTGGCTCCATTTCTTGCTTCCTTCATTCCTCACCCAACTTGAATGCTGCCTTCTCTGTGAAGCCTATGGATGCTCATGCAGATAGAAATAGTTACTTCTCTGCTGTGAGAGCCCTTTCTCCTGCCTGTGGGGCGGAATTAACCGACATGTCACAGTTACCGCTCTATCCCCCACAACCGGTACAGAAGCTGGTGTGCCACGGGCATGCCGTCATCTAGTGCCCGAGCCCAAACGATTCCAACTCATCCCAGGGTTTTCATTCTCCTCTGTTCACTGCCTCTAATTACAGGCTCCTGCATGTTGTATATTTTCTACTTAAAGGTAAGTAAGCCATGTTAGCTGCCCTGTCCACTGGTATGGAGGGAGGGCCATCACAGGCTGGACACCACAACCAATTCTGTGCAGGCAAGGCTTAGCCCTCTTAAGTCCGGCCTCTCTTTTTGTTTCTAAGAATAAAATCAAATTCAGTCTTCAGATCACTAAAATTTACTATTTCCTCTTTCAAAAAAAGCAATCTGAGTCATGTTGAAAAATTTTTGTTCATTTATTTAAGTTGCTTTGGATTAATAGATTAAAATGTTAACTTGATTCAATTACTGATATTAATAGCCTTCATTTATTGAATGCTTATTTTATGTCAGGAACTGTCCGTTACTTAATTCATAGAAGTCTTCCCTGAACTATTTCTGTTTAATGGGTGGGAAACCTGGAGCTCAGAGAAGTAAGATAGTTTACCAGGACAACCCAGGCAGTAAGGGGCAGACCCCAAGCTGCGCGCCACATGTCAAGCCCTAAGGAACCGTGTAAGTTTCCAAAGTAATTGCTTCCATTTCTGCTATTTTGTGTATGTGTGTTCATTTCTTGCTTTTTTTTTTTTTGGTTTGTTTGTTTTTATCATCTTGAGCACCATCATTTGAAGGAAAGCCAGGGAATGATAAATGATGTTAAATTGCAAATTATTTGCTTGACCTTTTAATAAATGCTATGGGAAAAGATGATATTGAAATGAATGGTTATGGTATCCCTGACACTTCCAGCACTTAACAAGTGCCTTCATTATTTGTAGTGAGTGTTTTCCAGCATTGCAATCACTTCCAACCTTTAGACCTAAATAGACATCCTTTCAGCATACATTTTTGCCTGCTTTCTGTGTGCTGGGCAGTGTACCAAGCACCGAAGATTCTAAAGTGAGCAAAACACTTTATTTCTTACCAAAATAATGTCTGACATGACCAGGAAGTATAAATATTTAACACAGGCCTGGATTTAGGGAAATAACTTGAGTAGATGTTTTTATTTTTCAGTATACTGGAGAACAAAGTACAGCATGTGAAATGATTCTTTAAATAGTCTTAAGCACTGAGGGAGCCAGCATCCGAAGGTGATCGGACTGTCCCGTCCACTTCCACAGACATTTAGGGACAACACTGTATTGTGCTAAGCCCCGTGCCAGGGGCCTAATATCAGTCTTCAGCCCAAGTATTCACAGGGCCGTCAGACAAAAGAGCTGAGCATCTGTTCTCCATTTCCACTGGGATTGTGATCAGAGAGAGCAAGCTTAGGACATAATTAGACATCGAGGTTTTTATAATAGACTTTCCTGTCACTCAGGGTAACTAGCAGGCTTTCTTTCCTAGAAGAGGGTATAGAGATTTTCTTCTCTGTATATTCTTCAAAATAAAGAAGTTAAATTACAGTTCATCCCACAGGGACGGTTTGCGTTTGCTCTTGAGTTAATGAGCCTGAAATAAGTAGCCTCTCAAATTTCCATCCAAATTCTTTCTTCTGTTTTTTTAAGTGGATATCTGAATTAGAATTTCTGGCTCTCAGTCACTTGTTTTACTTAAGAACTTACCCCCAGTTATGTTTAGTCAACGAATGTGTGAAAATCCTGTCATCTTCTGAAGAGGCTTCTGTTTGGAATCCCAATATCTGAACTTTAAAGACGACACATGGCCGTGTGTAAAAATATCCGCCTCTGTTCACATATTACAGGGTGGTAACTGTTTGGTAGATTTCTATTCCCTGGCAGCTCTGTCGGTAACGTGTACGTTTGGTATAATTGAAGGCAGAAACTAATAAGCCCATCTGGAGCCCATATTCAAAAGGCACTTGCATCTTTGTAATCCATCCCACAAACATTGGTGGAGTGCACTGTACTGTCCAGTGTGCCCAGGAACATTCGAGAAATACAAGAGCCAAGCTGTAAGTTGACTGATATAAATTTGAAGCATAGCATTTAATATAACCCACAATATATCAATACAACTTATAATACTAAGAGTAAGCAAAATATAATGTAGTGTAACATGTCATAAGCAGACTAAGAGACTTACGTCTGGCTTCCAGCCCAGACCTGCTGGCGTGGCTGGGAAACTGACTCATTGCCTTCCTTACAGTACAGGACAGTTGTAAGTTATAAATGTATACAGAAGTCTCTGAAAACTGTAGGGGTTATAAAAGTAAGGTTAAAATAATCATTGATAACATGATAAATTAGTGAATCATGGCATGAACAAATACCAGGGCTCACCCCTGAAGTATCTTTGTTCTGCTCACCAGAATGTGTTATTAATTGGCACATCTTCTAAATATGCTGTGGTCACCCACAGTGGCAACCAAGAATGGCCTCCAGTGGCAATCGACTAGAAGTTCAGACTGTGGGAAAGTTTTCCCATAAAATAGATCTTCTCTCATTTAAGAATGAGATCACACTATAGAAACAGTATGGCGATTCCGCAGGAAATTAAACACAGAATTACCATGTGATCCTGTAATTCCCCTTCTATGTACATTGCCAAAAAAATTGAAAGCAGGAAATCAAACAGATATTTGTAGTGATGTTCATAGCAACATCATTCACAATAGCCAAAAGGTAGAAACAAACCAAATGTTCATCAACTGATAAATGGATAAACAAAATGTGGCATATACACACAATGGAATATTAGCCTTAAAAAGGAAGGAGGACTTCCAGCCAAGATGGAGGCATAGGTGGACACACTGTGCCTCCTCACACAACCAAAACTAAGGACAACAAAGATTTAGAAACAAGAAAACAACCGGAACTGATAGAAAATTGAACTGCACAGAAGTCCAACAACCATTCATCCAGACCGTTAAGAGCGGCGGAGTCACGGCAGGAAAAAGTGGAGGTTGGTGGACCCAGGCATGCAGGCAACAGTGGCTGGCAGATCCCAGGCGTGCAGGTGGCAGCTAGTGGACCCCGGGCATGGGGTGGCAATGGTGCAGACTCAGCGAGGCCGTACAAGGTGGCTGGCTGACCAGGTGGTCCCACATTCACATGCAGATAATCCAGGCAAAGGGGAAGCAGTGGAAGGGCCTGGAATCTGAGAGAGCAGAGCAAGCACCATAGTTCCCTCTTGGACCCCGCCCCCACATACAGCGTCACTAACCAGCGACTGGACTGCCCCACCCTGGGGAGCACCTAAGGCTCTGCCCCTCTCTACATAACAGCTGCGGCCAGACCAAAAAAAAAAAAAAAACCCAAATGGTTCAAATGCCCCAGAGCCAATTCATCTAAGCAACCAAGAGATAGGCAACCTATCAGATGCACAGTTCTAAGCCCTGGTGATCAGGATGCTCACAGAATTGGTTGATTTTGCTCACAAATTAGATGAACAAATGAAGGCTACAATAAGTGAAATGAAGGGAAATGCACAGGGAGCCAATAGAGATGGGAAGAAAACTGGGACTCAAATCAATGGAGTGGACCAGAAGGAAGAAAGAAACAACCAGACGGAAAAGAAGGAAGAAACAAGAATTCAAAAAAATGAGGAGAAGCTTAGGAACCTCCAGGACATCTTTAAACGTCCCAACATCCAAATTATAGGGGTACCAGAAGGAGAAGAAGAAGAGCAACAAGTGGAAAACTTATTTAACAAATAATAAAGGAGAACTTCCCCAATCTGGCAAAGGAAATAGATTTCTAGGAAGTCCAGGAAGCTCAGACAGTCCCAAAGAAGTTGGACCCAAGGAGGGACATAACAAGGCACATCATAATTACATTACCCAAGATTAAAATGAAGGAGAGAATTCTAGAAGCAGCGAGAGATAAGGGCACAGTCACCTACAAAGGAGTTCCCATCAGACTGTCAGCAGATTTCTCAAAAGAGACCTTCCAGGCAAGAAGGGGCTGGAAAGAAGTATTTGAAGTCTTGAAAGGCAAAGACCTACATCCAAGATTGCTCTATTCAGCAAAGCTTTCATTTGCAATGGAAGGGCAGATAAAGTGCTTCTCAGATAAGGTCAAGTTAAAGGAGTTCATCATCACCAAGCCCTTATTATATGAAATGTTAAAGGGACTTATCTAAGAAAAAGAAGATAAAAAATATGACAGTAAAAAGACAGCAAACTAACAGATATTAACAACCACACTTAAAAGCAAACTAAGCAAACAACAAGAACAGGAACAGAAACACTGAAATGGAGATCACATGGAGGGTTAGCAACAGGGGAGTGGGAGGAGGAGAGAGGGGGAAAAGGTACAGAGAATAAGTAGCGTAGACGATGGGTAGAAAATAGACAGGGGGAGGGCAAGAATAGTGTGGGAAATGTAGAAGCTAAAGAACTTATGACACATGGACATGAACTGAAGGGGGGAGTGTGGGTGGGAGGGAGTGTGCAGGGTGGAGGGGAATGATGGGGGAGAAATGGGACAACTGTAATAGCATAATCAGTAAAATATATTTTAAAAAAGGAAGGAAATTCTGACACACACTACAACATGGATGAGCCTTGAAGATACACTAAGAGAGGTAGGTCAGACACAAAAGGACATATGTATAATTTCAATTATATGAAGCACCTAGAATAGTCAAATTCATAGAGACAGAAAGTAGAATGGTAGCTGCCAGGGGCCAGGCAGGGAGGAGTAGGAAGTTACCATTTACTGAGCACAGAGCTTCAGTTTGGGAGACAGGAAAGTTCTGGAGACAGATGGCGGCGATGCTTGCACAGCAGTGTGAGTGTGCTCAGAGCCACTGAACTGTGCCTTCCAAATGGCTAACATGTTCAGTGTTATGCCATGCATATTCTACACAATAAAAATGACATTTTATCTTTTCCCCTCTGAAAACAAGTATTCTGGTTGTAGGATTTTTTTAATGAGAAAAATAGGGAATTTTGAAGGCACTTGGGCTTGTGACCACAAGAATTTTCAACACCTTGGATTCTGACGAAGTGGCTGTTTTAATTATACAAAGAACTGCTTTTGTCTTTTTTAGTGAGAACAGCAAGCACATGTTTTGTACTAGCTGGTCTTTCAGAAGTGTGGCATCCAAATCTGGATTCTTATGTTTATATCAGAGAGCAATTTGAGGATCTTTTGTGTCTTAAAATGAAGACTACATTGTTTTCTATATGACATTTTTTATGTAAAGTATATATTTTATACTAGTCTACGCAAAGTTGCAATCTTTGCATATTTATAGTAATTCTACATCAATTTTTAAATTTTACCTTTCAGTTGCAGTTGACTTCAGTATTGTGTTAGTGTCAGGTGTACAGCAGGGTGGAGAGATGACCATGTACTTTACGGAGCAATTCCCCCGACAGTCCAGGTGCCCCCCGGGCCCCACACATAGTGATTACAATATTATTGACTAGGTTTCTTGTGCTGTGCTTTACATCCCCGTGACTGTTCTGTAACTATCAATTTGTACTTCCTAATCCCTTCACCTTTTCCCCTAAACCTCTCCCTTCTGGCAACCATCAGTCTCTGAGTCTGTTTCTCTTTTGTTTGTTCATTTATTTTGTTTTTTAGATTCCACATGTAAGTGGAATTATGTTACTTGTCTTTCTCTGACTGACTTACTTTATTTAACATGATACCCTCTAGTTCCATCCATGTTGTTGCAAATAGTAAGATTGCATTCTTACTCAGGGCTGAGTGATATCCCATTGTGCGGATGCACTTTAAACTGGCGGCTCTTACCAAGCTAAATGATAGAAGATGATTGCATTCTTACACATAACCTTCTTCTAAAGAGTCCATTTGACTACCACCCTTTCCACCTCATGTTGTTAATATAGGCCCGTGGCAGTAGGTGTATAAATGGAGAAGCTAAGCACAGAGGGGGCGCCTGATTATTCTGCTGTTGACACACTGGCTGTGATGAAAAGAGGGTTAACTTGGATATCAATTAAAGAAGATGTACTTTTCCGTGTTGCTACATTTCTAGGCATTGGGCTGCGAGGCAGCATGAGTCCTGCTTGTCCAGGAACTTTGTGGGTTGGGAAGGCAAGTAAATGGAGACCGAGGCGCAGCGTGCCCACTGCTCCAGTGGGGTTGTCTCCAGGTCACGGTGGGAGCAGGCGGAAGGAGCAAGAGGAGCTTGTCTGAAGGCTGGAGACAGACTCTGGCAGAGCCGAGGCTTTCACTGAGCCTGAAAGGACGAGTGGGAGTTAGCGGTCAAAGCAAAAGGGTGCGCCAAGTCAGCTCTTCGGGAGCATCCGGCCCGTCGTTCTTTCTGAACCCCCGCTGCTGTGGAAAAATTAATTTGCAAAATATAGTTTTACCATATTCATGCACTGACTATATCAGACACCACCTAGTCAATCCTTTCCATTTTACAGGTGAAGAATCTAGAACTTGGAGAATCATACTGGTCTTCCATTTCAGTGATTTAGCTGGCCCTGTCCACTTTCTTTTTTTCCTTTTGCCAACCTGAAGGATGCTCTTAAAACCAGCACTCCTTCTTATGGTCTGGGCCATGTCTCCGAGGTTGCTGCGAGCCTCACACCATCCTGTGTTTCTGTGCCTCTAGCAGTTTCACAACCAAAGACCAGCTGCTGGCCCCTGGGCTGATGGGAGAGTCTTCAGAACCCTTCTGCGCCCCGGAGGATGAGAGCCAAAGGGAGTGTCGGGCCAGCGACTCGGACTCCGATGGGCCTGTCCTGTACACCGACGATGACGACGATGAAGAGGATGAAGACGAGGATGGCAGTGGGGAAAGTAAGACTTTTTTTCAGGAGGCAGGGAGGAAAGTGGGGGTGGACAGAAGCAGCTGCATTTTGTAAAGAACAGAAGCCCCATCGGCAGCCAGACTTCTGAACATCAGAACATCAGACTTCTGATGTTCTCTTTCCCCTCATATTCCTTCCTCAAACTAGAAATGTGTATATCCCAAGGTGTAGCTTTTGGTGACAGGCCTTTCCAAACAGTGATTCCGTGGGTGGTGAGAGGCACATTTGTTTGTCCAAAGAGGCAAAGCTTTTAAATGACAGGGGCCTTTCTCAGGATGGTCAAAGACAGCCCTTCCCCGGGACCTTTCTTGAGTAAGGAGCATCAGTGCCAGCTTCCCTGGATTACTCATTGGAAGTGTTTTTGAGAGTTTCCCTTATTTTTATGCTGGGGTTTAAAGAGAGGGGAGGGAGGAAGGGAGGAATGAGTCAAAAATGACAAATCCTTTTAAAAATTAAAAACACTCATCCACAATAAGTAAGATAGTATGCATTCTAGTAAGGAATGGTAGTAAAGAAGGTAAAGCCAACCATTTATGAGTAAATTAGGGACCTAGAAAGTGGTTTTTTTTTTTAGTCTTCTAAGCAGGATGACTTTGGAAGGATTCACTATACAGTTAAATTTATAGATTCTGAAATGGTAGTAGCATATTAATGATTAAACATCAGTTTGTCAAATTTCTTTCAGTTTCTACTGAACAACACCAAAAATTTTCATCCATCTGGCATTAACTGTCATCTGTGGAGATATCAGGGATCTCTGGGTAATTTAGGATTAAAACTTGACTATCAAAGGTAGACTTTTGCCAGCGTGGTTTCTGAGTAGAGGAAAAGGGAAGACAAGAATTTACTGAACAGTATAAGTAAAGGGGCTAGTGTTTAAGACGTGAAAAAGAAAAGAGAAAAGGGGTCTGCAATCAGTAGTTTCCATGATGCACCATCTCAGCAAAATAAACTTCAAATGTCACTTTCCGAATGACGTGGTGATACTTCCAAGTTTTCTGTGGTTCCCCAACATTTTTCAGAACATTTTAAAGAGTTCTTCGGTGTTTTAAGATGAACTAACTATAGCCAACTCAAAACTGTTTGCCCCCTTAGGCTAATTAAAATTCCCCGAGCACACATGGACAATGAATTTGGCCCTGGACTCAGTGGAAAGCCCATGCCACCTGTAACTTGAGTGCCACTTGCTTAAAGCCTCTTTCTCTGCATTTGTGCCGTTTCTAATCCTCAGGTGCTCTGGCAAGTAAAATCCGGCGACGGGATACTCTTGCTATCAAACTTGGCAACAGACCGTCCAAAAAAGAACTAGAGGACAAGAACATCTTGCAACGTACCTCTGAAGAAGAGAGGCAGGAAATCCGACAACAAATTGGAACCAAGCTGGTCAGGTAATTGCTGAAGTTTCAGTTCAGCACCGACCAAAGCATACCTTGCTATCCATACCCTCTCCTGTAGTTTCCAACCTGAGGTCATTGTGAATTCTGTGTGTAAGGGCATCCGTGGCCTATCAGGTCTTTTAAAGTTGGCCTTGGAGAGTGAACCACTCAAAAAACCCACCCTTCTGTCCAGCTAGTCCATGGCTCTGAGGTTGCCAAGGTTGATCCAAGTGTTGACGGACATTTTCTATAAAGGACCAGTTCATAAATATTTTAGGCTTTGTTGGCCGGAAGGCCTCTGTTGCAGGGACTCGACAAAATCAGCCATAAACAATGCACAAACAAGTGTGGCTGCGTTTCACTGAAAGGTTTTCATCAAAACGGGAGGCAGGCCCAGTTCAGGGACAAACTAGGACTCCTGTGATTTCTAGGCACTTCTGTCCCGTGGGCCAGGAGACTGGAAAATAGTAGTTAGCATCCATGGTAAGCTCCATCCGTGGTTACTGTCAGGTAGCCTCAGCCCTGATATCAAAAGTTCCCTCTTTTAACTTCAAGTGATGGACGTCTGACTTCTCTTCCTGCCTTCAGCTCTTGTATGATTTCTACTTTTGCTGCTAGTGAAGTTGGAAATCCATTTAACTGACAGTTTTAATAGAAATGAGTGCTGAAGCTCTCATTTTTGTGGCCAGTTCAAACATGTTTCAGTATTAGGTATTGTTCTGACTTCTCTCACAATGGGGTGCACAGATTAGGAGAAGGGAACAGTCTGGAAGACCAGAGTGGGATTTGCATGGCCGCTGTATAGGGGCAAAGATCCAGGAGTCTTTACTTCTCACTTTAGAGGGAAATCAAACATCCACCTTCAAGGTACCACTTTAATCAGTTATATCAGTAGTTGGAGGAGGGGCAACCATTCCAGAGGGAGGAGTCTCTACTACAAAGGGAGGGCGATGTGTTTGGGGGGTTACATAGGACAGGTGTTTGTACAGGATACAGGGGTACACAGGTGGCACAACATCTGGCTGGAAGGGATGGCCACTGGGTTTTTGGGCTCTCAATTACTGAAGTTAATTTCAAAGGTGCTCTGATGAAGATTAAACTTCAAGAAAATTTTAATAAGATATTTAAAATGTTATTAATTGTAATTCTTCCTATCATTTCTGTCATAGCTATAAAAATTTTGAATTGATAGTATCTTTATAAAAATTGCCTTTCATGTATATTATTAGTTTGATTTGTACAAACTCAAACTACATCCAGAGGAAGTTTTTATTGGTGGTAAACAAATTCATAATGGAAACAAGACCAAGAACAAAGTAGGAAGGGTTCATAGGACATTCAGCTCTTATGTACAAATAGCTACTAAGCACAGAGGAGACTGGCTTGTCTTGAAGGCAGATGGGAAGGACCTACATATCTCAAGATAACCATGCTAGAAATTCATTTCAGGTCACAAAGGCAGCATTTCACTTAAGATGCTGTTCAGTGTAGATTGATCATCTCCCAAGCTGATATGAACTCAAGCAGCAGGCTTTTTTAGGTCTGAAAGGCTAAGCTTTTTGAACGGAGACCAAAACATGCAGTGGTCCAAACAAGACACTTCCACATGTTTCTTTCTTTTTCACATGGCAGCCCAGAGGCAGGTGGGCTGTCCAGCATGGCTGGGGAGAATTACCTCCTGCCATCAGCCAGGTGCCCAAGTTTCTTCTGTCTTGTTGCCCTTCCATCCCCGTGGATATTCTCATCTGCATGAGCAAGCTGGCTCACTGACCACATTTAAGTTCTAGCCCGTGGAAGAAGGAAAGGTGGAGAAGGGAACACACACACACACAGTCATTTTAAAGGCAAAAAGTAGAAATTACAAACAGCATTTCTGCTCACATCCCATTGCAAGAACTTGGCCATATAGCAACACCTCACTGCTCGGGAGGCAGAAGGCTGTGGTTGGGGGAGTTGGGCGTGGTGAGAGCGACCACCAAAGCTCAGGGGTTCTGTTTCTGAAGGGAAGAGGGATGATGGATAATGGGGCATAGTTAACAGTCTCAGCCACACTCTCTAGTGTCCAAATTAACAGAAAGGACACTTTTGTAAGTGTAAAAATTGATTTTTGTTTCTCAAAAAATGAAAAAATATAGCTTTGTTTGTTTTCTTTTGTGTCTCCTGCTAAGGGGGTCCTGTTCATAACCTGCAGTATATCTTTTTTGTCATCATAGGAGACTTAGCCAGAGGCCCACAACTGAAGAATTAGAGCAAAGAAATATCCTCAAACGTGAGTATCCAGTGCTCTGCAGTGATCCCTTGTCTAACCATTAACAAGCTTCTTTCGGAGACAATCCATTTATCAGTAGGAAACCTTAGTGTGTTTATGCATGAATGATTGAAATGGCCCATTCATATCACATTTGTGTGTTATTATTTATGTAATTTTAAAAATAGTTTCTTGAAGTTTATATTTCATTTTATGGCTATGAGCCTGGTATCCCCCAGACCAGAGTCACAGTTGTGACAATTGTTCCTAAGAAAGATGAAACATATTCCATGTACTCTTTCACCTGACTGTTAAACGGAAGAAAATGCTCTAGTCGGCTTGCAAATACATGTCAAAGAAAAGGCCAGAGACTCCGCAGGAAATGAACCAAACATTCCTATATTATTAATAATAATAGAATTTGTTGCCAGGTTTAACAAATGACTCAATTTAAAACAGAATCGTGGTAAAAGCAATTTTTCAATCCATTTCATTTCAATCCATTTCATTTTCCCTTGTTATGATAACTATTTCCCTCTTAAGTTATTTATAATTTCTCAGCCCTTATGGAGTTCTCCATTCATTTTCCAACTTTAGTTTCCCATTTGCTCTTTCCCTCTGTTTTGTTTGACTTGACTTCTCACTCACCAGTCCAGTCATATTTGAATTATTAAGGTTCCTATGTTACAGCTATAAAATGAGTGGAAGCACAGTTACTAACTACAGTGAGTTAAGTAATGGGTATTTTTTAATTGGGCTACTGTAATTTTATCTATTACTAACCCAGTTTCAAGAGAGCTTTTTGCTGTATGAAATATCAAAAAGCAGGCATGGGCAGAACTCCGGATTGCAACACAATAGGAATGAGCCACTGGTGTGCAGTAAATCCCCTTCAACCAGGCCTGATGGAGAGAAGGGTTTTAGTAGTATAGTCACACCCCAGTTACAATTACTAAAACAATTCAACAGTGAGGACCGAAGAGAGGAATTGCAGCGTATGGGATTTTTTTCCTTGGAATTTTTTTTGTCTGGCTGCTTGTGAGCATAGCTGGGATAGAACCCAGGAAAGAACTTAAGTGATCATCCATGTAGTTAAGAGCCAGTTTGGAGATGGAAAACGGCATGGCTAGAAAAGAAAAAAAAATGTTTTAGCTTTCTGAAAGATGATGGAAGCAGCATCTAATTAACAAAACCAAACCAAAAAGGCTCAGATAATAGGTTCCCGGGAAATATTTGAATTAACTTTTAGGTAAGCTCAAATGCAGATCATGAGCTCCTAAAACACAGATTATTTTTGTTGGGTGCCTGATGCAATACCTAGACAAAAAGGAAAAGCAGATTCGGGGTAATTTTTTCTTGCTCCTGTGGGACAAATAGCGCCAAACCACGTTGGTGTTTGGTTATTTAAGGAACCGTATCATGGATCTAGAAATTCATCGCACATTGATCTTAAGTGCTGTGCTGGCTTTTATCTCCCATTTTCCTGGAGGTTCGGAAAAGAGTGAAATGCCAAAGTCAACTTCAGATTTGACTTCAGCCCTTATTTACTTCCTTTCTAGTTTGTTTAAGCATGCTTTTTCTGGAAACAAAAGACACATTTGCAGTCTGGAGAGGCTGATAACTGGCTGAAGATCTCCTGACATAATATTGTATGGCCAAGTGAAGCAGAAAAGAGACCTGGTGGAGGTCACCCAGAGCTCAGCTAGGACACTTTTTTTTTGCCCCTGCTTGCCTCGCAGTTCTTTCATTTGTTTGTATGTCTCATTGCCAGCTTTTGTTCCAAAGCAATATGACTGTCTATTTGGAGAGAAGTCTTTGTGTGACATGGTGTAGTTTTTAAGGACACTTACTATAACTAGGTCATCTTTTCTTGACAAATTAGGGAACAGATTCACAGAATAAAACATTCAGTAGTTCTCAAACTCAAGTCCATCACTAGTTCAATAAATGTAAGTCAGATGACAGTTAATTCTGATAGCTCTAATTGGCAACACAGGACAAATTTTATGTCTTAGTATCATTCCCAGTATCGCAAACTATTTTATTTATTTTTTTCCTATTTTAGTGCATCTAGCATTTTAAAATACATGCAAAGTTATATTTAGCAGTGCACTTTAGAACCAGTTCCTTGAAATTGTTAAAACAGAAGGCAAGTTTTGATGTTCAAAAGGTCAACTTCGCTGATATTATCAGGAAAAGTGATATATATGGAGCACCTCTTTCAGGGTAGGGATAAAAGATAAAAATCCTCTTATGCTATGTAGCTGTTATTTTAATTCCAGCTGTGTCTTCTATAGGGAAAAGATATATTAGGCCATTGGGTTATGCATATAACATTTTATATGACATTTTTTAATCATACAGAAAAGTTGAAAGAATTTTACAGTAAACAGTCATATATCTATCATTTGTATTCTTCCACTGACATCTACTTCGTTGCATCTTGCTCTGTCACAGGTCCATAGATGGAAACATGTAAAAGAGACAAAAGAGAAACAAATGCACAAGAATGGCCTTTTAAAATCCATTTTATCTGAGTTGATGCCTCAAGAATACAATACCCCAGTTGCTGGTGTTTCCGTGGGTTTCTTTGTTCTTTTAGCTCATCCACAAAATGCTCCAGGCAACACTCACTGGCTAGGCAGCTTTTTCCTGTGGTGCCCACCCTATTAAATGTCCTGTATTGCTGCTGTGTTTATGGCAAGTGCTTCCCGTGGCTATTCTGAAACCCCCGCCCGCCTCTTCTCTGGGGAGAGTTACTGAGGGCGAGATTTGTCCATGAGACACATCACTTCCTTCATGAATATTCCTCCAGCCTGTTTCAAGGAACCAAGAAAGTTCCTTTATATCCTACTTTATAATGATCCCTCAAATAAAACCAAAAAAAAAAAAAAAGAAGAAGAAGAAGAAAGAAACATTAGAAAACCTCAGGGAGTGTTTTTAAAACTAAGTTTAAGGTTTAACCTTGAATCTTTGTAAGAGATTTTACAGTAACTATTGAATGAGATTCAGAAGAACAGTCATGTTGACTTCCCTCCACCTCGAAGCCTCTTCCTCTAACTTCATTGGAAGCATAATTTCAAATATGGGAAATGGAAGGAAGTCAGCTCCTGATGTTAAAAAAGAATTCCCATATGGTAAAATCATGTTTATTTAACTCCCATAACTGTAACTGGCCTTTAAAAAAAGACTTAACAGGCTGTCACATAGATATGTACTATGCTTAAATAAAGCAAATTTTTCTAATATTCTCTTCAAACAAATGACATTTTACATATTTCATGAAAATTGGAGCATTTGTTTTAAATTGTATTAGAGATCCAATTTTTTGTCTTTGAAAAGCACCTCTAAAAATACAGCATAATCGCTGTAGAGGAATAATTAAAATGTTTTAAAAGTTATATATTTTTATTATTAACATCATCAGAGGCCTGTTCTTGTAAAACCCTCACTTGAATGACATGAACTGTAAGTTTGGTGTTTGGATTGTGCAGTCCATATGCCTTATCCAACCCACCAAAGATAGTTAATTGGACCCTAAGGATGTATTTTAAAGATACCCACAGTATTTTCATAGGAAGAAATCTGAATTATAATCAATCAAATTTGTTTGACACTTGACAGACACTTAATAAAAGCATACTAACTAGTTGTTTCTTGTCTTGCCTGGTGATTTCAGTTGATGTTCACTCTTTGTCTAAAAAAGTCAGACTAATCACTCTCCTTCTTATGAATTAAAATTAGTATTTCAGAAGAATGTAGAAACTTTTCCCTGTCAAGATAAGGAAGACAAATGGAGATTTAACATGTTCAACCAACAAATACAGATGTTGCAAATACTGAATGCTAATCATTTATTAACAATAAAAATAGTCTTCATGGTAAGAAGTCTATTTGAATTTTAAAAATAAATATAATTATATTTTCAGAGCAGAGAGTTCTTGTTCACCCATTCAATTGAGCTTTTACACAGTTTTTTTCTCTAATAGAATTCATAATATCACTTTCTAAAAGATGATCTTTTGTAAATATTAAAACCCAATGAGTAAAATCCATGCTCATTTATTGAACAAATGATGAGCTACAGCAAGCAACAGAGAGAAGTTCATCAAATAAGCAACCATTAAAACCTGAATAGTATTTATTTCTTTAAAAGTTCTGGACATTTTTCTCTTAATCCTGTCTGTTGGACAGCATTCATTTAAGTTGGCCATCAAATTATACTACTTGGTGAAGTCCTAGAGAAAGAGAAGACTTCAGACAGTCAAAGTCATGAGAAAATAAATCGCCTCCACCTACAGTACACTATAATCCCATTCAGAACATTCTGGTTCAAAAACAAAGTCTGAAGAAGTGACTACATTCTGCTTCTATGGAAACCAAAGCAGACAGATTGGGCATTTTAGTTGGATTTGATTGGAAATCATCAGCTCATACATGCATCACATGGTTCTAATTCGTCCTTTTGATATGTCTCAGATGTTCACATGAAGGCCAGATCCAGAAGCAAATTTCTATCTGAATTCTGATAATCTGTTTTATAAGCCCATGAGATGATCAGCAGTGAAAGACTTTCACTGGAATATGGGCACTCTTGTGGTTTTGTCAGAATAGAACAAGGAATAAAGAAGCAAAAAGGGTTACAATTAGTAAATAAACCAGTGCTATAGAAAAAAATACTATATGTGTATACATAAATTAATGTAATTTTATATAGATAAAAATTAATGATTGATCTTTCTGAAAATTCTTTTGACAAGTTTTTCAAAATGTTGGTGTGTTTGATCAATATCTGTCAGTCACATAATTTTGACCTGATCTACTTTTCTGATTATAAAATCATTTATAGTAACTAAGTCTCCATGCCTCCCCTTCCATTAATAACAGAAAAGAATGAAGAAGAAGAACAAGAAGCAAAAATGGAACTTAAACGCAGACTCAGCAGAAAGGTGAGGAAACTATGACTGTTAATGATTGTGTGTGTCTTGAGATGTGCTTCATTTTTAAATGCAAATCAGCTCTCTACAGGTAAATCTGATATTTAGGAATAATTATTCCTGTTAATCCACTAACTGATCATAGAAATTAAAATCAATGCAATGAATACAGTATGATTATCTTTATAATTGCATGTTAATTTTGATGTTAACAATCAAAATTTTTAAGGTGCATTTAATGATTATGAAAATAACATAATCTGTGTGAAAAAAGTTAAGTGCCAAAGGGAATAAAAAAGAAGAAAACACAAATGTCATCCATTTAGTGATAATTATTATTAACAATTCAATGTTTAGTTTTTTAAAATGCTCACACTCTCCATGTAGTCTTGGAAATATTGAATAAATATCTTGTTACTACTGAAATTTGCCACTATTCCATATCTGAGCTGGGTGAGTACTGTATTTTTCAAACTATAAGATGCATTTTTTTACCACATTTTTGCTTCAAAATTTTTTTTCCTATTTCCTCCTCTAAAACCTAGGTGTGTCTTATGGTGCAGACCCTAGACACCCCTAGGTTTTAGAAGAGGAAAATAGGGGGGAAATTCTGAAGCAAAAAATGTGGTTTAAATAAATAAATAAATAAAGTGCATCTTATAGTCCGAAAAAATGCGGTAATTTTTTTAGGTAAACTTCATCATCCAGCCTGTCTACTGCAGTGCTACCCAAATTGACAAATGACTTACCTTGAGCAATTGTTTCCACCATTTATCAAAATATAAATCTAATGCCAAGGCTATCGCTTTTTTCTGTAAGTGTTAAAACAATAATAGCCTCTAAAAACATCAAGCACCATTGCAGCTTCTATTTCATTATGAAGCTTTGTTGGGTGACTGTTTGAGTATCCCCTTCACCCAGGAGAAGGCAGGATGAGCAAAGTGTGACATCTGCAATGAAGTGTGTGACTTCGCCCACAGCTCTCTGGGCCATCTGGCGAGCCTTAACAAAAGCATCCTAAGACAGCTGAAGAAACACTCCATCCCCATGGAAAAGTTAGAGACTGTGTTTTGAGAGGTTTTGGTTTTGATTTTTAGATCCTTTGTTCATCTCTTTTTTTTCCTCCAATACACTGCATGTCAAGTAATTATCCAGCTGAGAAAGACTGTAAACTGAATTTCTAGAGATGGCTCTTCTAGCATTCAGTGGTCGTTAGGTGCCAGCTACAGATAAGAAGTAGCCCCTCCTCATTGCTCCAAGCTCACCCCTGACATGCATATAGTCTTCTTCGTGCATTTGGGCCCTTCCAGGAGGCAACAGGGCCTGTCCTTAACTCCTGTCCCCACCTGCCTCCACTTTGCAGAGCTCCCTGTCTTAGGTATAGGATGGTCCATATCACTAAGAGTTACCCTGTCACTGACAGGATCCTGAAAGGCAAGACTGGGTGGAGAATCTCTGACCTGCCTGGCCATTGGTCACTTGGCTTCTGGGCAGTCCCCAGAAGGGGACTTAGGGTTTTTCCACTTCCTTAACTCCACCTGTCCTGGAGAGGCAATAAGAATCTAACAATATAGATGAGACAGTAACTGAGAGTCTAACAGAACCACTTCGATTATTCCTTCCTTTGTCCATTGCCCACCCGGGCTTTATGAACCTAGAGGGGACTGAATTGTCATATCCCAGCTCAAGTGGCTCAAGGTGTAGACCCAGGCCTTCTGCAGGTCTTTGAATGCCTTGACGGTTAGAGCATTGACTGAGTTCAGCCTCTGGTTTTACTCAAGAGGAAACCAAGGCCCAGACAAGGGGATGTTTTTAACCACAACAGCAGTGAGTAGGTGGTGCCTATTGACCAAGGGGCCATGTTTCTTTAGTCTCAGAACAATCTCTGCCTTATTTTGGGGCTTGAGAAAAGACCAAGACAAGAAAGCAAATACACACAGGGATGGGTAGAGTACATAGAAAAATAAATTCAAATAAATTCAAATTTGACAAAGACCATAGGAGGAATCCACATTATTAGAAGCAGCATAAAGATGCTTTTACGTAGTAAGCACCCTACTGAGTGTAGTTCTCCAGGGTATCCCCCCTCCTTATACCTGCAAATCAGCTTTTGTGGCCAAGATCTTGTAAATGTCAAGTCTGGCCCTGGGTGCATGGCCCCTCATGACAGAGTGCCTGTAGGCAGACCCTTCCCTGGACCATGTCTGTGTCATAACTTTGTGCATTTCTGAATATACGAGTTTAATAAAATAGGAACCAGGATTTTTCCTCTCATATCTCCAAGTTGCAGGGCTTTTGTCTTGATAATTCAGGGCCCAAACCAGCCATCCCATATCTGGATTTTTGTTGTGTCTGTGCCGTTCTTGTTTCCTGTGTCAGGGACGGCAGGCGCCTTTGTCATCACGCCAAGCAAGTTGGAGAAAATAGCGTAATGCAGACGGTTGCCAAAGACTGTGACCTACCTAACAACGACGATTTTTATAGTCTCAAAATTAGGGCACGCTGCTTTCTAGCTCTTATTAGAAAATCCCCAGATGCTGCTGCCTTTTTTTTTTTCTTTTCTTTGATATCTGAAAGTGACCTTATTTAACCATAACTTTGAAGTTCTCCGTAGAAAACTTGCCACCGTGAGGCTGTAAATGGTTTACGGAACTCATCCTTTGTCCCCACTCGCCCGCAGCTCAGCCTGAGACCCACTGTAGCAGAGCTGCAGGCCCGAAGGATCCTGCGGTTCAACGAGTACGTGGAAGTCACCGATTCTCCCGACTATGATCGCCGGGCCGACAAGCCCTGGGCCAGGTTGACACCCGCAGACAAGGCAAGAATTCCAGTGGCTTAGCCATGACTTCACTTATTTATGATTATTTAGTAATATCAGTGAAGTTCTTTCAACTAAGTCTCAGAAAAAATTGTAATTCTCGTGGTATGAGAAAATACTACGTTTTGGTCTCAGGGCTGTCTTCGGGGGCTTGTTCTGTTTTAATCTTAGAAATACCTAGTTTCAGCTCCGTTACTTTGTTGGCCCAACCCAGCACCATTTGGGCTTTAGTCCCGTTGCATCAACCTACCTCTTTCTGCCCCATATCTTTCAACAAAATCAGTCCCATTCACACTAATATGAAGAGTAATTAGGCCTAAAATCTGGTCGTCTTTGCACAGAAGAGAGTTAAGATGATTGTGCATGTGTTTCACTAAGACAGAGGATCTTAATCAAATGTTTACCCCTCTCGTCACAATCTCTTTAGATAGTAAGAGAAGTAACTTTTGGAGTAAAACTATGGTCATTCTTCAGTGAACTTTTTAAAATGAGTATTGCATTTCTGTAATTGGCCGTAGTCACAACTTGCTGACATATTTTTTTCAAGCAACCAGTTCCTATAATTTCACATCACATTCATTGCCTGCAACTGACTCATCGTGTCTAATTACAAACTAGCACACACAACAGGGAGATCTGAGGCAATTATCTGTATGCATTAGGCTCTGAAGCTCATTTTTTTGGAACGAGCAGAGGACTTGAAGTAAGAAGGCAGATGCATGAGCCTCGTCTTTGTCCCTTAATGCCCATTTGATATCTAACAAGTGACTTGATCTCCATTTCATCATTTGAGAGATGAGAGTCTTAAAGTAGTTTTCGGATTATCAACCGCTTTTCGACAAATCACTGCAAAACTTGGTGACTTAAAACAACCATCGTTTTGTTCACAATCGTTTTAGGTAGGAATTCAGAAAGGGCTCAGCTCAGCGGTTCATTTCTGATCCATGTGCCATCAAGTAAGGTTGTGCCTGGGGTTACAGAATCCACTTCCCAGAGGGCATCTCCACCAGCTCATCACTGCCTCGTCATTCCTTATTGCTCTTTGGCATCTTTCTATATCCATATGGCATGGCGTCCTCCAGTACCTCAGCTTCAACTTTGGGTTTCTCACAGTGTGGTTGGTTCCCTGAGGGTGGGCACGTTTGTTTTACATGGCAGCTGGTTTGCAAGAAGGAGGACACAAGAGATGCTAGGCCAGTTAAGGGCTGTATCCCGGACTGGCACAGCCTCACCTCTGCTCTGTGCTCTGTTGTTAAAGCAGTTACAGGTCTCACCCTGATCCAGGGCTAGAGAGAGAAATTCCACCTCTTGACAAGAGAATGGCAAGGTCACATTGCAGATGCGCAGGTGGGATATGCCCATAAATATTGAATTGACTGTCTAGGTATATGGTCATAAGTGAGCTGTGTGATCAATATGAGGAATGTGTAGCACACAATTTACAATTAAAAATAAACTGTACAGTACCCTTTTTGTAGCTTCCACATTGCAATTGATTCTCAAAGAATGCTTTCATTGATTTTTGCCAGACTCTTAGATCGGTAGCCAACCTGCCATCAAGAGCAAGGACTTTTCCTGATCTGTCCTTGTGGTCCCTCAATGACATTATCTTCTTACCCAGAGTAGACTCTCTATAGAAGAAAATGAAAGAATTGCTCCTCACAATCGCAAGCTAAAATTTAACTCATTTTTTGAAAATATCACAATAATGACATTTTATTGAATACTTACAGCACTGAAAGTGCCTTACAAGGCACTTTCAAATAGGCTCTTAATTGATTCTCATAATATTGTGAGGAATTCTTACCCCCATTTTCCAGATGAGACAGCAGGTTTGGAGTAAAGTAACCCGCTAAGGGTCACACTGCTCTTGAAGGCACAGGTTGGACTAGAGTCTGACTTCTGACACCAGGTGGACTCCTTTGCACTTCTTCCACTGACAGGTGAACATGCAGAGGACAAATTTTAAATGAACACAGAGACGGAACTCTCTGCCACCATCCATATGAAAATATCTCATTTCAAGGAAGACTTTTTGATAGATGTGAATTGATAAGGAGTATGGAGCATCTTCACTATTTCAGTTCCTGGTTCTAAGTACCAAAATTTTCAGTTGATTAAAACAAAGTATCCTCTATCTTGATCTCACGTGGGCAGCCAGAGCTACAGTCTTATCACAGGGGACTCAGGCCCACAGATATCTCTGCTTGCTTCATCTCTTCCAAAAATCAGTAGCAGGAGTTGTTTTTAAAAAAAATCATCCGTGCCTTCACCTCCTAGTCACAAGCTGCCCTTGGAATCTGTAGGGGCTGAGGAATACGTTTGAGGAGACAAGGCCAGCCGTGACAACTGAATTCAGCTGTCACACTGGAAGGGGCACTAGGAGAAACACTTGTGTCTTGCAGAGTGCCAGTGACAGGAGAAAGCCAGAGAAAGGCCACCTTTTCCCACCACAAAGTAGATTTTCTCTTCTGGCAGCAAAGTAATTCTCTGTGGTTTGTAAAGTCATTCTATTCTGTGTTGTAGCTGTAGAGTCCGTTTTTCGACAACGTCATGGAGCTGTTTTTATGAATAAATATACATTTACATGAGGGCACTATTCTTTGTAGAAGAGCTAGGATGCAAAGAGAAGCACAAAGTTCCGTTTGTGATCCAGCCACTGTGGTCAGTAGATAACTAATGTTGACATTTTGGTGAGTCTGTCAGCTTTGCAACCTGAAGAGCCCAAGCATCTCTTTAAACCCCACGTTTTAGGTAGCCTGGATTATGTGTTCATTAAATAGTCCGTGGTAATAACGTTCTGTTTCATTGGAGTAGCTTTTAAGTGCTGTGCTGAAGTGGTCTTGACTTTCAGTATTAAAGAATAAATGGAAGCTGCCTTCTTCGTAGCTCTGTGGCAGCTCTGACCAGACCCACGTCCCCATGTGTGGTATGAAATGCAGAACTTTCATAGGGAAATGGTATTGTTTCTCAGACAGCCTTGTGACCTGCACTATCCTTGTGGTCACTGGGGGGGGGGGATGTGTGTAACTCATAGATCAGACCCCACAGTGAGTTTAGGAAAAGCCTCCTTCCTCCACCTTGTCGATGACACTTGAAAGAAATCCATGCTGGTTTTAGTTAGCATGACATGACATCCGTCATACCTTTACCTCATAGAAATTAGGAGTCCCTTGCTTTGTTGATGCAGTATATGCTGGGGAAATATGTGACCTAAGTAACAATTCTGTTTATCTACTTTCTTCCTATGTAGGCAGCAATAAGGAAAGAACTAAATGAATTTAAAAGCACAGAAATGGAAGTTCACGAAGAAAGTCGACAGTTTACAAGGTAGGTAGACAAAATTCAGTTTAACATATCAAAAGTGACTATGATGGTAGATTTTGTGTTACATGTATTTTATCACAATTAAATTTTAAAAAATATACAGTTTAGCATAACACCATCTAATGAACATTTCTAAAATTAAGTTGCTTTATTTTTTTTTTTTTCAAAGAAGTCTGAATCATTCTAAAGAGCTACATTTTGGTTTCTTTTTGGTTTTATTTTCTGGGCCAGAGGACAAGCACCAGTCCCCTGACCCTGCTTTTGAAGAGATTCAGTTAAAGTTTTATGCCCAGAACAGATGCTGGTGAGGGTGGGTTGGACACATACATGTCCACTTTGGACTCACAGTAGACATAACTGAGGATAGAAGCTCAACCTTCAGAACATGTACAGTAACTTAAAGCAGGAGCCCAGTGTGTACTGGTGCCACAGAAGCCCACGATAACCCTACCATTTTCCTCCCAGCACCATTCAGTCTAATAGACCCTGAGTGATCGTGTCGTCCACCCCCCACACTTTGCAGGTGCTCTGCATGTTTCGCTCTCACAGGTTTACATGCCTCGCTTTATATCGCAGGTGTGCTCCTAAAAATGTGCATGCCAGCCAAATCTTTAAAAATTGAGGTGTTAACGAGCATGCCAGGACAGACAATCACATGAAGAATTCTTTCTGGAAATGTGTACTGATCCCCTAGGCTGGAAACAGCCTCTGGAGGGCAGCCGTACATCATGGTGCTGCTGTTTCTGCAGTGGCTCCTGCTGACGGGGTGTTCCGTGCCAGGGAGCACATCACCTGCTGCAAGTAGGATCTCATAGTGA
Organism: Anoura caudifer; assembly: GCA_004027475.1. Taxonomy (NCBI): domain Eukaryota; kingdom Metazoa; phylum Chordata; class Mammalia; order Chiroptera; family Phyllostomidae; genus Anoura; species Anoura caudifer. Next base: position 25,095 of record PVKU01000202.1, on the reverse strand, counting down.
ACCTCTTCCCCGAGGTGCGTGGGGCCTGCCTCGCTCCATGGATACGGCTCCTGTAACTATAATGCTAGGTATGCAGACAAAACTCCCCTTTCTTTTAGTGATACCTCTTTTATTTTCTCCAATAGTATTTATTTATTTTGTGTGTGTGTGAATGCATGGAGGACTTTCAGACATCCTGAATGCATAGGACTTTTCTCTATTTGAAGGCTTCATCCTATCATAATCTACACACATACCCCCCAGGGGTCAACACCAAGCCAAACCTGTGTCCTCTCCTTTTCCCCCTTCTGGGGTCAGGAAAAGTTCGTGCTAATATCTGACACCTCTGGTCATACTTCTCTAGGAAAATTAATTACTCATAATAAGGTGACCGGATATTTATGGTGACATTGAGCCAGCTGGGACCTCCAGGCATCTGGGAAAATGGCATGCTTTTGTGTCATTGTGTCCTGATTGCTGAGATGTAGTGACAGCATCAACCCAGTTCTTGTAGTTTTCCTAGAAATTGTATTCAGTTTCCTAGAAATTGGTCACCTCACTTCATTTGATGGCATTATATAAAGAATACATCACAATAAAAAATAATTAAACTTTTAAAATGCCTTCTTGAGGAAGTCCTCATTTTATGGGGAAAAAAAGCATTTATACCAAAAGAGGTTCTTTCTCTTTCGTTGTACATGATAAACAAGTAAAAAGAAAACAGGATGCCGGGGGAACTGAAGGTCATTTCTTTTTTAGGTATGTATTCTTAATGTGAACAAATAATAAGTCTAAATAAGCATTCAAACAGTGGAAAAACTTTATCAAGTAAAAATGAAAACTCCCTTCACTCCTTCCCCAATTTTGTTCTCATTCTCACCAGGAACCACTGGTGAGATTTCAGCGCAGCCCCTTCTAGACGTCTTTTCTGTGTATTTGCAAACGTGCGTGCGTGTACTCATCTGCATGTGGGTCCGCCTTCTCAGTCACACACAAAACAGCATCTGGGGAATCTTTCCGTATAGTACGTGTCTCATTCATGACGCGATGGTATGTCATAGATAATATGTACCATATGTTGTCAAGCAGTTTATTCTAGTGGTAGATGTTTATGAAATTTTTCAGTTTTTTGTCAGTGGAACAATGCTGTCTTGACTTCCTTTATAAATGTATCTTTGGGCACCAGTATTTCTGTATTAGTCCCCTAAGTAGATTTGCTAGGTCACTGGATATATTTTTTACATTTTGAAAGTACTACTCTTTGACCCAAGTTTACAAGTGGGCCTGGTCTTTTCACCTTCATCAGCATTTGGGAGTGATGATGGCCATGAGGGGTCTGTAATCTAAAGAATGAACATCAATACCCTATTTCACTGATTCCTATAAAGTTGGACATCTTTACATACCCTTATTTTTACTTTTGTTCTTTGATGTGTTGTGATCAGTGTTCTTTTGGGTTGTTTATCTTTTTCTTATGGATTAGTAAAAAGTCAGACATTGTGTGTATCTGTCCTTTACTACATGTCACAATACTTTCCCCCAATTTATTGTTAACATCTTAATGCTTATGGCGTTTTGTTTAAATGTTTGCATGTTTAAATTTGGCTGTATTGTATTGTAATTTTTTAATTCATTGTCTTGTGTCCTATGGAGGAAAGCCAAGATTATAAAAGTATTACCTTTAATTTTGACACATGCTTTTTTTGTTTTTACACTTAGATCTCTCATCCTTTGGGTATTTATCTGGGCATGTGATTCAAAAGAGTAAAAACTAACTTTGCTTTGTTCTAAGTCAATAGTCAATTGTCCCACTGCCACTTATCCCCGCCTCAATGAGAAATTCTTCCTTCCATGCACACACGGGTCAGTTTCCAGATTCTGGAGATTGCCCTAGCAAACCGTTATCTGTCCTTGCACTGTGTCATGCTGTTTAATTAGAATAGGCATGTAGTATATTCGTATATCTGGTAGGGTATTTTCTCACCTTAAAAATTCTGTTGGCTATTTTTCTGTATTTGCTACAGAAAAAAGTCTACAGACTTAGAGAATGCCTCTTGTGTTCCATAAAATAGCCTACAAATATCTTCATTGTTTAAGTAAATATTAATAGATGCAAATAGGGATGAGCTGAATTTCAAAAGAAAACTATAGACTTTTTTTCTTTTTGGTAATAGCTGATACCACAGATAAGCTTTAAAAGTTTTCCAAAAAATATATTGATTAACACGATTTCAAATGTCTTTCCAGATAAGGAAAAATTAAATATTCATATTGCTAAGATAAAAGATGGCTTGCTTAAGTATTCTTAAAAACTTGGCAGTAAAGCAAATGTCTACTGCTGTTTTTCCATTAAATTATATTACATCATTAGACTTGTTTTTCAGTACAGAAATATTTTGGCTTCGAAACTTTTAAATATCATGCTTATGACTTTCACATTGTTTTCAGTATTTCCTATTTATTTTTTATTGAATTTATTGTGCTGATATTGATTCATAAAAGTGTACAGGCTTCAGGGCTACAGTTCTGTACCATGTCACCTGTGTCCAGTACTGAGTGGTCACCACCCCAAGTCACTTCCCTGTCAGCCATCGCTTATCTCCCTTTACCCTCCCCTTCCTCCCCCCACCCCTTCTTCTCAGCGTGTCTTTTAAGAGGAAATGTTTTGGTAAACACTGCTGCGTCTAATTCAAGTACTACAAGAATACGATAGTGTTTTACATTTAGAAAATCGCCCTTGTAGAAGACAGTGGTGCTCTCAGCGCCAGTCACCCTTGGAGAGAATAAACATGCTGTTGATCATTACCTAGCCTCTTAAGTGCAGTGTAGATACAGAACCTCGCACTTATTAGCTCTTCTTATTAGCGTCAGACACTACCTCCTTATATCAAGTAAGCCTTTCTTTATATCTAAATCTATTAACTCCCTGGGCATTTGGGCATGTTAAAAGGGTTGAGACAGCCCTGCTTCCTCTTCCAAGGCATCTCTTTATCCAGAGATAATCTGCTACATTGATGTATCTCTCATCAGCACTACAAGGATCCGTTCCCACATATTGCTTCATTTGCTTCTGTATCTCTGCAGAGACACAAAACGCTGATGACTTTGATTGCCACTGCGAGGGGGAATTGGGTGACTTAGGAGCAGGCATGGGAGGGATTCTTTTCACTACTCACCCTTTGAACCTTTTGAATTTTTGATACATAAGAATTTATTACCTAATCAAAAAACAACACTTAAAAGAAAACCAAAGGATCTGTTCCCTACTGTTTCTGTAAGCACGGATTTCATCATGATGACTTTTCTCGAATAATGTGCTGGTGCTAATATTAGTTGTGACACTCTTGTTATTGGTATATCAACAAGACACCTCTGAAACCCCACCATGGAATACATTCTGGGGCATGTTTGATCTGTGGTGGTGAACAATTATAGTGATCTACTCTTTCATCTAATTCCCCAGGTTTCTCCCAGTATTTTGCAGACAGCTGTCTGCAGCGGGAATACATTCTAGGGCCATGTATCAGGGTGAGGACAAGTGAGCCCTGCCAGAATTCCTTCTGGGTCCTGCTAGGTACCAAGCCTTAACCTTGGCCTTTAGAACACTTGTTGCTTATCTGGCCACATCCTGCATTTTCTCCACACAGCAGCAGCCTACCCACACTGCTGTTCAAAATCTCAAGGACCATTTGAAAGGCCATTGCGTTCTGGAAGGAGCTCACCAAAGAAGTGGCCAAAGAAAAGCCACTTCCTACTCCATAGTAAATGGAATTTCTACATTAAAAAAATTCTCTAAACAAGACAGGCAAATAGTTTGAAAGGTCAAATTTTATTTAAAAACAAAATTGTAAAATGATTACGGTTTAGTATTAAGATTATGAGTAATTGTATTTTTCTTCTGGAAATTCTGTTTTCCAATCTTTGTTTGTGTCAGTGTGTATCAGATTTGTAATCAAGGGAGTATTATTTTTTAAAAAGTTTAATTTTTGTAAATGAGAACATTTTTTAGAGTGTGCAGTATAGTGCTTACATTAAGGGATATTATGAAGGACTCATAGGATCATTGAATTGGTGTCTTACAATGAAAATGCGCCTCGAGGGGTTATTGGCATAATGTTAAGTGAAAAAAATCAAGATACTAACAGCATATATAGCAATGATATATTTTATTTAAAATTTAGATGTGTAGAAAAAATAGAATGCGTAGAAAAACCATCAAAAACTCTTAATGCAGAGTGTCAAACTCATCTTCACCAGGGGCCACATCAGCCTCGAGGTTGCCTTCGAAGGACCGAATGTAACTTTAGGATTGTAGAAATGTAACTACTCCTTAACCAGGGGCAAGGAACTTGGCCCTGCCGCTGGGTAGAAACAAGGTGCCAGGCTGGATGAAACAAGGTGAAGGACCGGATTCAGCCCGTGGGCCTCGTGTTTGCCACCTGTGTTTTAATGGTTTGTTACAGAGTAAGGTTATTTTTTTCTCTTTTCTTACTTTTCACTTTTTTTAAAGACTTTATGTATTTATTTTTAGAGGGTGGGAAGGGAGGAAGAAAGGGAGGAGGAGAAACATCAATGTGAGAGAGAAACTTCAATCATCCCCTCTCACCTTTCCCCCAACCAGGACCAAACCCAGCATGTGCCCTGACCAGGAATCAAACTGGTGACCTTTTACTTTTTGTGGGATGACACACCCAACCCACTGAACCACACCAGTCAGGGCAGCTTTTCAGATTTTCTTAATGTAGTTATGTTAGGGGTGTGTGTGTGTGTGTGTGTGTGTGTGTGTGTGTGTGTGTGTGTGTTTAAAGCTGTTATTTCTTTCTATTCCATATTGCGGTAATACCACCTTATGTGGATTTACTGATAAAGTAAACCACTCATTCAGCTTCTAGATATGCTTCTCAAAATGTGACCTGGCAGAAACTATACACGGGACCAAAATAAAAATTAAGCATCATCCACAGAGGTACTTTCTTTCATGGATGCTCCATTTACTTGCTGCCTGGACAGAAACTTAAAATTTGAGTTGCCAAATGCTGCTTTAACCACCAGAGCTGAAACCGTGGGTCAGCATTCATAATAACAAACTCCCACCCATCCTGTGGTCTGTTTTCTCGGATAGAGCAAGGAGCAATGGTTGAGGAGAACCTCCATATTCGATTACCCTAAGTATATACGCTGGGACAGTTAAACCCTTTTAAATAAAGGGGAAGTGAAATATTCTGGATTTCCGTATACAACAAACAGGCAAGTGGAGGAAAGTTCACATTGTACATTTGTGAAAAATTTTATATTTTGTATTATCTGAATGAATGTACAGGAGTACATTTTAAAAAATAAATTATGGAGGAACTACATGGAAAATTATATTTTTTTATGGAAAAGAATTTTTTTTCTTAATCCCATGACTTAAAAATAGCTTTTCCCCCCATTTACTCCCTCTCAACAGTGTGGAAGTTGGAAAAATGTATTGCAATTTTAACAAGGAAAAGAAAATATAGATAACTTCACATTTGAGTCTCTGGAAAGTTCTGGGGTGGCGGGGGGGAAGAGCAGCTGGAAAAACTTAAGTACCCTTAGGGCACAGTAAGTGTATTTATTGCCCCATCAACTTGAAGCCTAAAGCCAAAACTCATTCTGTCAGGCAGGCACATTTCTCAGGAGCTGAAGCTGAAGCTCTTATTTTCAAAATGAACGTAAAACACCAAGTTAAAAAACTTCAGAACACTTTGCATTTTCCGTACCCCTGACAGTTTTAGAGCTGACTTTGAAGGTACAATGCCCAATTTAAACAGGCTATATAAATGTTCTTTTCTGATTGGATGGTGTGAGAAAATACGTAAGTTTTTTTTTTACCAGATCTGGGCAGCCCACGTGAAGACAGGGTACAGTTCTGATCCCCGACTTTGTCAGTGTATTATTGCCTTCACAGTTTGCTGGTCACCTCCCTCGATTAGCCAGCCCTTGAAGTGATGCCAGTGACCCCATGACCTTCTGTGCAATCCAGACTGTAGAACTCACTCTCTAATGAGATCCGTGGGCAAATTGTGTCTGCAGAAAAAAAAAAAAATCTTATAGCATCCTGCCAATTTTTAGAAATGTTTTTACAGGACACTTTCCAGAAAAATCCTGGACTTTAGAAGGCTCTGAATCTCTTCTGGTCCGCTGACTACTCACTTTGTTCCCCAACCCAGTTTTTAATTTACCTCCCTCGCCGCACATCATCGATGGGAAGAGAAAAACTCTCATGCCATGTTTCCCCAAACACGTCGTCTGAATCCAGGACCAAATGAAGATTAGACGCTGTGGAGCGGTTGGTGTGGGAAGCCCAGCAAATAAGGAGAGAGCTGAAACAATGGCGAAACCCCATGAGTGTGATTTCTGGAAAGCTGACCCTGACAGAGGGAAGCCTGTGGTAGCTCATGGGGTAGAGGGGCTGCGGCGCTGTGCATTGGTCTGTGCTGACGGAGCCCCTGGGGCTCCTGCTCCTGCATGTGGTGGGGGTGGTGCTTCTGTTTCCGGCGTGGAGGGAGGCGATGCTGCTGGTTTCAAACAGGCATCACGGGACTTGCTTTTCTAGTCATTGCAAGAAGTTTGTGCTGGGCCCTTTCTCATCTATGAGATGAGACATCTTTATTTATGTGACAAAAGGCAGATACCTTTGAGGCAACTGTAGCAATCAAAGTGTAGCTTGGGGATGTGGAATAGGACTTTTCTGTCCTCAGAATGGATCAAAACTGACTGACATGTAGAAATTCAACTCATCACCTTTTCTATTCCATGACACCCACAGGGCACACACACACAAAAAAACCTTTGAATGAAAGTATGGATGAAGGCATATTTTGATCTTATTGTCTAGTGTAGGTTAGGGTACAGAATCTGGAACCTGGCATCTCCACTTACCAGCTCTGGGCCTCAGGTACCTGCCTCAGCATCCTTCTGCCTCGTTTCCACATCTGTACAAAGGGGATACAGGAATACGTACCTCATAGGATAGTTTTCATGATTCAAATAGGATATATATTTTATATATATATAAATATATAACTTTTGTAGGCACAGAGTAAACATTAGTAAATATTTGCTATCATCATAATTATTGTTTGCCTATCACATTTTATATAAAAAGTTTGTTTTAAGAGGTTTTCAATTACTCTTTTGTTATATTTTTTATAGAATTTTTATGCTTTGCCCCAGATTATGGTTGACTTCCTAGAAATTCACATGACTCAATGTCCAGTTAGATGGGTTATCATAGATTAGCATACATTTAATTATAATTAATTTTAGGGGCCTCATAATTGGATTCTACAGTTACAGAGAATTAGTTATACAAAGAGTTATCAAGAACTTTCTAAGTACCCCTGTTTATATGTATTCAGTTGTTTATGCATGCAACAAGCATTTACTGAGCACATGGAGTGAGCCACACTGTTCCGGACCCTGGGAATTTAGAACAAGTCAGATAAGGTCCTTGCTCTCAGCTCCTTGCTCTCACGTGGTTGTTCTCTAATGAGGAAGACAAACCAGTAGCAAGCAAGCAAACAAATATGATAATATCTGATTATGTTAGGTACAATGAAGAAAATGTGACATGATGCTGTGGGAGGGACATGGGTGGGTCTAGACAGGATGGTGAGGAAAGGGGTATCTTGAGGAAGTAAAAGACATTTTGTGATTTAAGTGACAAGAGGGAGCCATCAGCACTCTTGGGAGAGAAAAAAACATTCTACCCCTAAAGCAGGTCAGCTAAGGTAGAGGGAGGAGCTAGGGCAAAGGGCCTGGGAAAGAACTTTGCATGATCAGAGGGTAAAAAGAAGACCCCAAAGACTGAAACACTACTAATGTCTCTGTCTAACAAATGTAGAGCATCAAAGTTCACACACCTGCCCAAGGTTGTGGTTGTGATAGAGTTAAGAATGGAACTCAAAGCGGACACATTTCTACTTTAGTCACAATATGTTTTGGAAACCTTGGTATATCTTATTTTTATTTCAACTTTTGGAAAGTCAAACATGCAAAAGTAGTATAAGAAGCCCTATGCATCTATCATGTAGCTTCTCCAACTATCAGTTTATGGCCAATCCTGTTTCACCTATTCTTATGCATGAGCACAAAATTGGAGGGCATTTGGGGCAAAGGTTTGGGACTTACTGTATTTTGGGAGTAGTGATGGAGGTATGAGGGGGGACCCCCCAAAAAACAGATTTATCTTCTGAAAAGCAGGACCCTTGTAGTACATACAGGCTTTTCCTGCTGGGTGAGTGTTCTAGGAACCCATCTGTGTCAGTGCACCAGCTGGCGTTGTTGTGAGAGGCTGTGTTTAGCTTTAGTGAATCTTTTGAAGATTCTTTCAGCGCATTTACCCATTTCATAATGGGTGATTTATGAGCGCACCTGCCCGCATCTTACTGACTGTTTAGCAGTTTTTGAGCAAAAATGGCATAACCCAGGCCCCACCCTCTCTATTCACCCAGTCTCATCCCGAGCGACTTTTTTTTCCCCCAGATGAAAAAAGTCCTCAAAGGGAAACATTTTGGTGATGGGGAAGAGGGAAACAAAAATGGCAGAAGCACTAACAGGCATCAGAATCAACTAGTTCAAAAACTGATTTGAGCAGTGGAAAAAACATCTCAATAGGTGTATTGCATCAGATGCAGAGTACCTTGAAAGTGACTGAAGTTTAAACATGTAAGAATAAATACACACTTTTTTATAAAGAAACTTTGTTTTTTTATAAACTTCAGTTATCCAGAAAGGTGGGCCATATCCTGAAAGACCTCAATTGCTACTCTAAGAAATTCAAATATTACTTTGTAGGGAATGGAGAACAGTAAATGATATTAACAAAGAATAAGAATAATCAGATGAATATTTATGATGATAATGCTAGCGACCATGTGAAGCATAGATTTTATCTCTAAATCTATGGATCTGGACAGGGAAATGAATGAGGAGCCTCGTTTACTGGTGCAGGTGCACATTAGATTATATAAGACAAACAAAATGTTTAATAGAGTTACATAAATGTGTACTTACAGAAATAGGCTGAAGAGGCAGATCAGATAAGGCCTTATGGAGAAAATAGCTTTTCACCTTGATCTTGAATGTGAAAACACAGATGAAAAATGAAGGAAGGGGATTGCACTGTTAGGGAACAGCATGTTCAAAACACAGTCTGCAAAATCACAAGGAATGTTCAGGAACTTGCATGGAAGGATATGAAGCCGGCTAGCTATCTGGCATGCTGTTCAAGGTGCCAGCAAAAGGTCATGAGGGCTTCAGTGAATTCAGAGGTGGGCAATGGAGGCAGAATTGGGTGATTAATGGGAAGTAGGAGGTGAAGGAGAGGTATGAGTTGCAAATCTGAGGTTTTAAACTAAAAGCACTTGAAAAGGTAGAACATTTAACAAGATAGAAAGTGCAAAGGCAGTTTTACAAGAAAAATCATCTGTGTGGTTGTGGACATGTTGTGGAACATTTGGAAGGAAATTCCCAGCAGGCAGTTGGCAATTCATGTATAGAAAGTGGATTTGGAGTCCTTAGCTGGAGGTGATGAGAGGCTGAAACTAATGAAATAGTGACTCTTTGTTAGTGTTTTCCTTGAATAACTGCAAACCAGCTGTAACCAAATCCCTTATGAAACATCTCACTCTGCTCAATACAGGTCAGAATGTGATGCTCAAGGGTTGTGATGTTTTGTGTATTGATTGCTCTACATCCAGGATGATATAACCAGAGTCTTTTCTTACAGGATCTGTCTGTGCTTTCCAACGTAACATTTATAACAGTATTCTGCTATGTGCAGTAATTCATTTGGGTGACGTCTAGAGCCACTTCCGATTACAGACATCGCCGTACCTTATTCGGTTCACCAAATGCAGGCTGTGCTTCTATATCACAGACTCAGAGTTTCCATCTTCTTGTTTCAGGTTTCATCGTCCGTAATGAGGTGCGAGACTCTTTGGAAACATAGACTGATCATCTTTGGGAGAAGCCTTGCTTCCTGAACACCTGATATTGCACTGGGATTTGACTGTGTGTGTTTCCATTTCACTTGTGCAGAAGAAGTGTGTGGAAAGTGCTCCCCACCTCTACAGCCCAGATGTGGCCAACAAGCAAATGACGGGTGTAGTGACCTTGCTGTCCATCATGTGTATTGATGGTAAGGGACACAATGGTTATACCAGTCATTCTTCGTCAGGGGTGTTTGAATCAAAGAAGATGAGCAGAAGACAATCGCTGACTCCCTGTTACCAGAAAGCCAAATTTTAGAGTGCGGGTTTTAAGAAAAGAAAAACGGGGAATGGAATGGCTGGGCACTGGAAAGGGGTGGGTGGGAGTTGAAAACCAGAAGAAAGAGAAAAATTTCATTATGTTAATGAAGCAAAGAAAAAAATGAAGCATAAATGTATTTTTGAAGTAGGCTTTTGATAGCTAAGAACTTATTGAGGGATTTCGGGATCTAACGCCCAGCGTGGATTCCTTAGAGACCTGATCCTAGGAGAATATTCTTTCACTATTATGATGGTGCTGTATAGTACCATTACTTTATGTTGTGCCAGTGAATCCAATTGCCAGAGATAAGTCTGAGTGTTTTCACACATCTTTTTCTTAAGTGCAAGAGGCTTTTATGAACTCTTAACAAGCATGCTCACCCAGATTCTGTTGCATGCTTTACGTAGCATAGATGTACATACTTTACTTTTTCTTGTTTAATACTCCTTGCCTAATGTACCACAAGGGTAACAGGACTGGGAATAAAGTCAGATGTGATGTGACCCTATTAAACTGTAGCAAGCTTTAGAAAGAAATATTTCGGTCTTTCCCTAGCTTACCTCCAAAGCGGAAACAACCGTGCTTGATCTAAGGAAGATAATATCGACAATCATATCTTTTTTAAAAATCTGATTCCAAAATTAAAACTTAAGCAAAATGCAAGTGTTCTGCCAGCAGATAGCTCTTAACAGGACCACAAAGGACTACTTATTTTCCATGTTGCATTAAGTTGGGTTGCTGCTATTTAAAAAGATTAAGCGCATGGATTAAAACAGTCCTCAAAGATGTAAAAGAACACAAAATTTTTGCTAAGTTGAGAGTGAGGAGAATCTCATTTTGTGTTTTAAGAGTCTGCAGATTGCATCCATAAACATAGCATTGAGTTACCGTGCAAAAAAATGGGTGACTTTAAAGTTATGGAAGGTTTCCCTATGAGCCTACAGTCAGTATTGTTTACATTAATAAACCCTCTACTGTCATCTTGCTCTTTTCCATGGAGTCCCCGGCACAGCATGGCTTCTACTCCCAAACACGTGTGACCATATGTATGAGTACTACCTTGCATTTAATTGTTTTTTTTCCACAATCATTTTGTGCCCCTTATATTAAAGACACATGATTTGTATAACAAGAAAAGACCTAAAGAGACTTAATTTTATTGTCAGAGCTTGGACTAGACTTTTCTGACATGATTCTGATTTCTACTATGGAAGGCTAGAATTTTCTATTTCAACCAAAAAAGCAAACACTTCATCTGGTAGATAAATTTGGATTTTGCCTCTTATTGATATTTTAAAGACTCACTTGAAATTGGGATGATTTTGCTTAAAAGTAAAACTGATTTGGCCCCAATTGGTCTATTACCCAGGACCATTTATAACTAAGAAAAGTGACCAGTGTCGTCGCACCTCTTGCTGCACTCAGCCACGTATGTTAATGAAATAAACATAGTTCTCCGCACTGGTGTTATTTCATTAATAGGATAAGATATATTTTTGCTCTGAAACAAAAAAATGTTTCTGTATGGCCAAGTGTCTTTATCTGGCTGAGGTTTTGTCCATTTCCTAGTGTTTACAGCCATAGACGTTATGTATGTTCTAATTTTTTACTGAAGTCACCCTCTTCCTTATATTATTTTATTGTCTTAGGGAAAATACCGAGGACTGTAATGTTATTTTAATTTTCTATACTTAGGATTTTTGAACATGGTTTTTATTTCTAATCAAAAGACTCACCCCCATAAAAACGGTAAATATAAGACATCAATCACTGTTTTATCCCTCAATACTCATGTCACAGAAAGTCCCGATTTGGTTGATAAAAGGAACAGCTTTTCCTCCCACTAGTGGTGCATATGATGCAACTTTTTATTCCCTATAGTGAGAGGCACCCAGTACAATATTGAGAATCTGGTGCCTCAATATCTTGTTTTTCCTGTAAGATAGACCAGATCTGTGAGCTGTCCACACTTTGTCTTAATACTGATTTCCATGCTTAGAGAAATGCTTAAAAGTGATGAGTTTTAAAGTCCAAAAAGTTAACCACTGCCAGTCTACTATTTAAGAACTAGAACCCCCATTTACTTCATTAGATCGATTCTTTAGATAAAAAGCTGTGGAAAGAATCAGAGGGTCGTGAACTAAGCTGTATTTTGCAGGACAGGCTCTATTTTTAATAGCCGACTCCACAAGGCAGGAACACCGCGTTTCCACCCTGGCGACCCGTCGAGCGGTCTCCTGCTTGGTGGCCCTCAGCGGATGTGAAGGTGTGAACCAAGCCCCCACCCGCAATGTAATTAAGCCTCTGCCTGAGCATTTCTGCGATTTCAGCGTATCTGCAGCCTAACCAACAAGCTACAGTTCTCTAAAGATGATTAATGTGTGTGCAAATCGTGTTGTTGTAACACAACTCCAGGTTTTCCCCAACTTAAAGTGCAACATTAGGCTAACATAGAGGAAGTGCATGGGTTTTCCTGAGTCCCCAGCATATTCTGATTAAGGAAAAAAAAACAAACCCATCTCTAGGAAGGCTCCAGGCAGGAAAGAACGAGACAGACTGTTAAGTGCTCTCTCCCTGGGCTTTATCAGCATCTTTGTGGTCATTACCAATCAGTCTGAAAAATTAGATCTCTGGTGAGCAGCATTAATTTAAAGTGGCTCTGCCTGATAATTTCCTGTGCGTGTGTGTGCGAAATGATTTGTATTTTTTATGGTCAGTGTAGTTTGCCCTTATGTTAATTCCTTGAATGATTTAAATGAAATCTATAATATTCAGAGAACCATTTGGGGGTATTTCAGTAACTGTTTTAAATGGAGGAAAAGGCAAACTCATCTCTCTCTGATTTACCCAAAAAAACTGACTTTCTGGTTTCATTTTATATCCTTTATTAGCACACTGATTTTTCACTTATCCTTTTCTAATGATAGTAAATATATTCTGTAAGTAGAAAGTTCTGAAATTTAAATGAAAATCTGTTTAAGGAAGTAGAAGACTTGCATATACCCCCCTCAGAAATGATCTAATATTGAAAATGAGAGATAAGTCCTTAAAACCCATAATTCAGGTTTTATACCCTGCAATTAATTCAGTGCTGCACTGGCACTTTTATAAAAAAAAAAATACTGTAGTAGCTTCCACTTAAAAGAGAGAAAAATCTGCATTAACACTGCCTATCCTGATTAAGTATCACATTTTACCACATAACAGGCACTGTATTTATATTTAATGGAATTACGCAGACACAACTTTTGAAAATTATACTGTATTCACAATAGAAAAAGGCAGTCTTGTCTACCACATAGTAAGTATGTGCACCTTTAAACAGGGAAGGTTTCTTTTCTTTCTTGCTCCAAATTTTCTTCCATCTATTACTGTTTTCAAGTGCTCCTAGCAGCACAGTTCATGTAGAGTGAAAAATCTTCACAACAGGTGAGAAGGAATTAAACTCAGACAAGACACACAAATTTTTGTCACTTTATCAGTCTGGTAGCTCAAGCATTCCTAAATTCCAATTGTATTTTTAAGCCTAGCCTTACTAGTAAAAGAATATACTTTGAAACAAAAGCTAACTTCTTACCATCATTAGAGTATGCTGTGAACACTAAGGAACCACTTGGATGGAATTTATTACAAAGTTGTCTCCTGGCCTCTTGAAATAGTTAATCACCCACTACTGAGTATTTGCTCTCTATGAATGGGTGGGCTATCTCATTTAGCTTTATTTGACAAACAGAACCAGCTTCTAAAACTGAAATATGTCCTAGAGTGGAAGATCGTTAAATTAATACAGCCATCTTTCTGGGAGACAGCACATCTCCAGATAGCTCAACCCAAGTTTTAAAGAGTAGATAGGGCTCTACTATAATTTGTCAGTGACCAAAAGGTGGTAGGAACAAAGGTAAATACTCCCAAACCATTTTCTTTTTCTTTTCTTCCTTCCTTCCTTCCTTCCTTCCTTCCTTCCTTCCTTCCTTCCTTCCTTCCTTCCTTCCTTCCTTTCTTTCTTTCTTTCTTTCTTTCTTTCTTTCTTTCTTTCTTTCTGTAATTATTAAGCTTTAGCTCAGCATGGAAATCTAGAAAACAACAGAAACATAGTCCACTTAAGCTTTTCCGAAGACAGAGTCATCCCAAATTGACAAATCTCATTGTATATGCTGTAAGATTTCTGGCCAAAAAAAAAAAAAAGGAGAATCCTATGGCAGTTATTCTCACCAAAAGCCAACCCTGCAGGCAAGGATTGTTTTGAGCTCCGCTGGGATTTCCTGCACACACACACCCCAAAAGGAAAGCAGTTCAGTGGCTGCATTGCTAGCACAGCTGTACATATGAGCAAAGATCTGTGGATTGATGTCTCTCAGTGGGGGTGCTGTTGGCATTTGGAGCTCGGTGATCCTTTGTTGTACAGCGATGCCCCCACATTGTAAACTGTTCACTATCAAGGCCCCTGCTGACTAAATGCCAGTAGGATTCCCGGTTGTTACAAAAGCCTAATGTAAAAAGGCCTCTCCCATGTTCACATGCCCTCCCAGGAGGGTGGCTGCACCTCCCTTGAACACCTCGATCTCCTGCAGGTTAGGGCTCGCAGGAAAAGTGTCTGTCTCCAAACATCCTCTCGGCTGCCCTCCATTTCTTTGGGCCCTGAATCATTTTGTCCCCATTCATTTTTCAAGCCTTCTGCTTCAATGCGGCTTTAGCTTGCCTGTTCTTCAGGGAGGAGGTTGCTGGGCAGCCGTGGCAGTTCTAAAGGGCACCTGCACTTGGATAGTCCCTGCATGTATTTAAAGGCAAGGTTTCACGTGAAGCAAGCATTTTCATGTTTTGATCTCACAATTTTACTTCTGAGTGCCACTGTTGCTCATAGCCCTTGTGAAGATCATGAGGACTGTTGCATGGCTTAACCACAGACATGAGGGCTGACAAGCCACACACACTAAGGCCGTGGCCCATGAACATCGCTGTTAGATTTCTACCTGGGAAGCTGCATCCTGTGCGTTTGTTCCAAAACAATCACCTGCTTATCCCATTAAGGAATCATTTAATCTGCATGCAAAGTTTGATTGCCCCTGTATCAATACAGTCATGTGGTTCAGCTTTTCTGAGATTTGTGAATATTGAATTATGAAGGAAATGTGGATGAACTGTGGATTGCATGTATGTTGTTCATACTTCATTGATGATCATGCCCCAGACAGGATGAGTTTTCCCTAGGAAGACATTGTCTTCTGCAGAGAGTAAGTAATATACTTGTTCTCTTTGTTCCTTTTTTTTTTTTTTCACCAAACCTGAATGGTAAATGTGTCTTGAAATGATTTGGATGAATTGTGGCTAATAGAATGAAATTAATTTAGCCGCTATAATTTTCTTAAATGTTCAAATTTCTAAAACTCTTTTTGAGAAAAAGCAACTCAGAATTGATAAAGGTGGTTGCATTGTCAACTTTTAGATGGTGCTTAAGAATTCGTATCTCGTTAAATACCAGTATTTTTTTAATAATATATTGAAGGGAGTAAATGAGGCAGAATGCCATTCCACCCTCAGGTCAAGTTTATGGTATATTAAAATGCCAATAATATTCATGCCACTTGCCAATATTAGGGGCTTTTCCCTAACTGGCTGCTTTTGTTATAGTTTGACTATTCCATCCCATCACTTAGAGTGCCCCCACAGGGAGAAGTCACCCTTGCAGTGCAAACTAGGGTTCAGAAACAATCTGCATGAATCTAGGGTCAAACCACTTTCATTACTCAAAATAGAGGCACTAATATTTTTATATATTTTTTAAATATTTCTTCTGTGGCTTAGAAATGTGCCAATGTGTTTGCAACATTCTGCACCAATTCATCAGATTTGGTACCTACCCAAAACTCAAGCTAATCATTTTCTTGTCTATGTCATAGTCATTTTCAAATCAAGAACTGTAGCTGTTATTTCAAGGTTTGGTTAAAGTGAGAAGGGCGGTAAACTGTGATCACTATTAGACTGACTGATTCCTGATTTCCACTGAGTGATCGAACCCTACATATTGCACAGGTATACTATCTGTGAGTGTAAATAACTGGAACTGTACACTGATTAACATGACAGTTTCTCTTTTGTTGTTGTTGTTGTTCTTGATCTGTACTGTATTATAGTATGTGGGTATAAATATCTACAAGTATACACACATATGTATATGTATTCCACTATTATAACCTGAAAGAAAGGCTATGTATTATCTTTTTTTATTCTGTACTGGTGTTTGTGTTATTTAAAAAGCAAAACTATGCTCTATTTAGTTGTATAATATTATAGAATACCTTGCTGTGCACAATTCCAAGTGCCTTAGAACATTGTTTAGCTTTCTTAAGTATATAAAAATGCATATATGTATAAAGTTGGGAAAAGTTACCTCAATAAAATCATTGGGAAATCCCCAGCTGTAATTTGTTCCAATTTCTATTGTATTCAGATAGTGCTCAGTCTTTTTACAGTAAAAACTTACAGAGTTCTCACCTGTAAAGCACGAATAAGACAGCTTTTCTAATTGCTTGTCGTTTCAACTCCACCTAACTGAAAACTTTTGTATGTAAGGCCTTGTGATTTGTATTTTTTATTTAAAATATCTGTTTAAGAATTACTGCTCTAAACAGCAACTTACAGTATATTTTTTAAGCTGGCTGTCTTTTTATATCTGAGGATATTTGATATTGATATTTTTAATGACATTATTATGTATTTTAAAAAGGTAGTCCCTTTAGAGTTTATAATATAGAAAATAAACTAACTTCCTCATTATGCTTACTATTTAATGTATTATAAGCAAGGAGAGAGGTTGGGAACATACTTGGAGCAGAACAAGGAATTGGAATACACTTTTCATGTTTTTCAACAGTGGTTACAAATAGTAATTTTTCTCCCTCAACTCTGGGACAAGGGCAGAGGAATGAGGGGGAAGTTGAAAAGCAATTTGTGTACCATTATTCTAGACTGAAGACATGATGAGAAGATTGGCACCAAAAAATTAAAAAGTACATTTGAAAAACTGGCCCCAAGTACACTACCAAAAATCAGTGGTACATCCCCAAGGTAGGTACAGTAGTTCAACAACTACTTTTTAATTTTCGTTCACACTAAAGCAGGTTCTACATTGAAACATTACTTCCTAAAACCCAACGAAGGTAAAAAATAGACAATGCTTTCCTTTCACAAACACATTGTGTTTCCAAAACACAATGCTTTGATGGCATAGGGTTTGTTTTGGTCAAATGCTTCGCTGGACCTCCACTGAGACACCTGCACAGACTCACTGATGCCGAGCTGCTGTCCGCAGACAAGTCCTGCTCAGTTCCTGGGCTTTGAGCTCTTCGCCTTAAAAGACGGTTGCTGGAATGAACACGTAACATTCTAGAGAAAGGCTAAGAACCTGAAGTTTGCGTGATGTTTTCTGCTCCGTTGCTAAAACAGCTACCATTACTAGAGATTTTAAGGAGGAAAAATCTGTTAGGTGCTGACTTTTCATAATTAGACAAATATTCTAGAGAGGACAGAATTGGCATTGTCAATACTTGTTGGCCTAAGGATTTATTCCTGGGTGGATTTTTGCCTTTGGCTGGTCCAAGTCAGACAATCTGGAGTAAAAGCGAGCTCAGCAATGGGAAAAATTTGCCCCTAATTGTTCGGGTGGCATACTCAGAAGTTCAAACTTCAGCTACATGTCATCTTTCCCCACGGTCCGTTTAAGTTTGTCGTGTCTTTAGTCCAGTCCCTGATTTGCCCCTGAAATCTTCGTCACATCCTCTCTGAGCCTTTTCCAACCAATTTATTCTCAACTCTCCTCCCTCATTCTTCCTCCTAACAGACAACTCTCGTATTATTCCTTCTCAGAATTTTCTGGGGAGTCCCCTCTGCTTACTGAAAAAACAAACTCCCAGGCACTTAATCCAGCCTCAAGACCTTCTATAGTTTCACCCAGCCACAGTTCCAAATTGCTGTCCTTTTATTCCTCACTTGGGCCAAATCAAGTGAAACTCAAGGTTCCTTAAATACAGTATACACTCTTCCAACATTGCAACTTTTTTTGCACCTTTCCCTTCAACTGGAATTTTATTAACGTCCTACCCATCCTTCTAGGAAGGTTTCAGGTGTCTTCAGCTATTGCATTATAGTTTCTTAAAGTGTTAAATAGGATATACATATTTAACAGATTCTACTTGGTTTTTAAGCACTTTGAATGTCCAAATGTGACTGACAGTCAGGTTAACACTTTCAAATCTAATTTGTTACATTTATAAATACCGTAAATCAAATTTTCTTAAACATTACAGTATTATTTACAAATTGAAAATATTCTTATCCTTTCAACTTTACAAGTCTAAACTATGTTATCTAGTTTAAATTGGAATTGCATGGCTAACTGGTCAGATTCTACAATATTCCAATTTTTAAAAGAAGTTACAAATACTTTAATGCCAAGTTCATATAGATTGCCTTAATAATTACAAAGCATAACACTTTTGGCTTTGCTTTAATATCCACATTTAATTCTAAACTTTCCCAGGCTTCCAGACATAGAAAGGAAAGTAGATTTTAAAACCTTGGGCAAGCTGAAATCACTGAAGTCACTGGGTTGATGATTCACCTTTTGCTTAATGGTTAAAAACCCATGACTGAGAAGTACCTTTTATGGGCGTCAAACTTCTGGGAAGAACCTACTCGAATCACAGAGACATACTCAGAACTTTCAACCCCTATAACTTCAGAGGTCTCCAAGGCCACAGCCTGCAGACACAATGGGCTTGGATTAAGCCGGAGGAGAACTGCATCCTAAACAATCCTTCTGTCTGTTAGGGAGAAGGAGTGTGTGCTCCTGTCCTGCAGTTCACGCTCTTCAGCACTCTTACTGGCCTGCTTGGGATTTTGCATTTTCTAAAACATTCTTTCTCTCCGACTAGACACAAATCATTTAAATGACATCCAATTACATTGGTGTCTGTTCCTTACCAACATCAAGTCTTCTTTGTCCCTGAGGCCAGAACTCTACAGTTACAAGAAGGATGGTACAATTGAGTATGAAAAATGAGCTGAAAATGGCAGCTAAAGGGATGGAAAGCTACAGAGTTTCACAAGGGTTAAGACTTGAAGGTCCTCGTGAAACTTCTAAAGGAGTTTAGAATTTATCCTTAAACAAAGAGGGGTCTGCTGAAGTATTTTAAACTCAGATACCACCCTCAGATTTGCCCTCATTATTCTGGCCACGATGTAGAGACTGGATTGGAGAAGCAATATTGAAAGCATGGAGACCATTGCTATTCTTCTTCATTTTTTTGTATTGTTATTAACAGCTGTCTTTCAGTATTATATTTCTTTCAGGTGTACAGCATAGTGGTTAGACATTTGTAGAACTTGTGAAGTGACCCTTCCTGATAAGTCTAGTACCCACCTGCCACCATAGGGCAGACCATTACTGTTGCTCTGATTTTGCTAGGAGGTGATCTCAACCAATACTATTGAAATGCAGAGACCTAATGATTCAAGGGACAGTTGAAGTGATTGCTGCATGTGGGAAATGGATAAAGATTATACCCATGTGTCTGGCTTGGGCAACTAAGTGGACAGTGGTAATGCCCTTGCTGAAAGAGAAAACAGTGGGTTGATGTCAGATGGAAGTGGGGGGCAAGGAGAGGGGCAGGACAGGGGTGCGGGCATGGAGAGGTGAAGTGGGCATAACATCCCATGTGTTTGAGTTGCCTGCCTGGTGGGCCGTCCACATGCAAATAGCCCATTGAACATGAATCTGAAGGTCAAAGAAATCCTCTTGGCTACAGAGAGGAAGTTGAGAATCATCAGCAGTTCTAACGGAAGCTGTGG
The DNA here is from genome assembly GCA_004027475.1 of Anoura caudifer. Classification (NCBI taxonomy): domain Eukaryota; kingdom Metazoa; phylum Chordata; class Mammalia; order Chiroptera; family Phyllostomidae; genus Anoura; species Anoura caudifer. The sequence goes on along the minus strand of PVKU01000202.1, from coordinate 4,989 downwards.
AAATGGACGGACGCGTTAACAATGCAGCTTAAGACTGTGAAGAAATTACTACAATGAAAATTTAACGAACTATATTTTTGTTACTTGAGTTTGTCTCTAAATTGTATAACTCTTTCATTTACACATTATCTGAGTGCCTTAGATGTTACAGATATTTTTAGCTTAACTGGGTTTTACCAGTTAGGTTCATTTTAAATAAAATGGAGTAGCACTCCATTTTGTATGGAGGGGATTAAGTTGTAAGGGAAAAGTTATATTTGAAAATACCTTATATTGCCCCAAATACAATATATGGACATACTATCTCAATAAGTCCAACATAGCCTTTTTTTTTTTTTTTTTTTTTTTTTTTTTTTTTTTTTTTTTTTTTTTTTTTTTTTTTTTTTTTTTTTTTTTTTTTTTACTTTATCATTGGAATGTTTGGCTGGTTCTTTAAGCCACAGATTAAGAAGTTAGTTTACATTTGGGTGCTTTATTGTGCTTTAAAAAAAAAAAATGCCTTACCTTTAAGCATAAGACTTACACTCCACGCAGTGAGAGGCTCGCACTGCAAGCACAGGAAGAGAGTGATGGCGGAAAAGGAGGTAAAGGACTCAGCTCACCCTCAGTCTGAGCACGTGCTCATGGACAGGCAGAATCCCTCAGTGGTAATGATGGTGCTCTCTCCCTTTCTGAAAGCATAGAGTTAAGTTTATAGTTATATGCATGCATGATCTAACTACCCCGTATTTGTAAAAGTTTCCATCTGTTTCTTTGTCACTCAAGAGAAAGGGGACCGATAATGATTTCTGAGCTTTTTATAGCCTAAAGCTAGAATGAGTGCAACCACAACATACCCAAGAATACTTAAAATTCATTTTATAATTTAAAAGTCATGGGAAAGAAAATTAATTTGAATTAATATTTCCAAAGCGTATTCACCAACGCAACACATATTTTTGCCTCTGGGAACAGGTGTCGGTAAATAGAAAGGCAATCAATATCAAGAGTTTGTGTAGCCTAAAGAACATACAATTACCAGGGGCTAGAAGCAAGGAAAAGAATGTAAGCACGCGATATAATGACCCTGGGAGACACCAGACATTGAGGAGAAACAAAGGGATTGGGATCCTGGGAAGCTGGCAAGTTGGGTCAAGATGCATGCTAGCTGATTCCCATGATGGGAACCTGAGTGGAGGCAAAGCATGTGTTTCCTGACAAGTCCCAGATGCTGGGAGGCCCGCGGCTCAGGAATGGGCCATCCTGAGGCAACAGTGAAGTCAGGTGAGTACGCGTAGCTGGGAAGAAGGTAATCGCTCACTTCCATTGAGCCCTGACCGCCAACCAGAAATGGGGCCAAGCGTTTAACACACAATTTCTCACTTCATTCCACAAAACCCTATGAGATGAGTATTAATAACATTATCATCTCCATTTTACATTGAGGTGACTGATGGGAGACCCCTTGCCCCAGGTTGTACGATAACAGTGAAACAAACACCAGAAACTAATTCTGGTTAGCATACCAAGCATACTACTGTTATTATTGAACATTATAGGGAAAAATCTATGTGAAAAATGAAGCACTTTTGAGATAAGCACTCCCGATTCTGACTTTACATGGGCTTTGCACCTTTCCTTGCCTTTGAGCTATCTTACAATTTTATAATTTATAGAAAGCTAATAGTAATGAAAATAAATCTTGTTTCTAGACATGTACATAAATTCTGTCTAGTAGAGGTTCAACTGTCTTCCCTAGATCACTGGGGAAGAAGACAGTTTTGTCTCTACACAATCTTTTCAATGTTCCTGCTCTATAAATGTTCCTATTCTTTGGATTGCCTTCTGAACTAATTGAAACATCTTACCAGTTCCCTCCTAATGATGTTTTAAAATCTGTAACACACTCACTTTATATAGATATAGATATAGATATAGATATATAGATATATGAATATGATTTTACCATTTAAAAATATCCCTTAACAATATTTATTCAAGCAGATTATATTAGTATCTAACCTGTCCCCTGTTTGGTTTTTGTATTTAAGTATCTTCACTTTTTTATATGCAAATGTAATAATTCAAATTGTCACTGCAAACTTACAAACAATGAAGAAATATCTCAAATAGAAATTGAAAGTTTCCTGCAATCCCAGCTCCTGTGGATAATTGCTGCGGGCAGTTTTATACATAGTCAATCAGATATTTTTCTATTCTTGTGCTATGATTATTTCTGCATAAAATGTTTTTCTATTTATAATTTTTAACGAATAATGCCATCTACTATGATGTTCTGCAAACTGCTTTTTGCAGCTTAGTAAGTGGCTATTCATATTGATCTGCCTCTTCCATAACAGCTTCACAATATACCGCAGTATGACTGTTTTTGGTTTTTTTCAATTACCCCCTACTAATGGAATCTCAGCTTTTTCCTCTATTACAAAGAGTGCTACAGTGACCATCCTGGTATACCCATCTTTGTGCATCTCGCCTTTTTATAATTAAATACATCCATAAGCTCTATAAATATTGCCAAGCATGTAATTCATAATTCCTAAAGTCACCGCTTCAGGGTCTAGCAAATTTTTTCCTCTTTCGGATACATTGGTTTCCTGATGTTTTGGGATGGTGCTGATTTCCTTGAATGGTGCTGATGGAGAACCCCCATTGAATGTGATGTAATTGAGGCTAAGATGATAAGCATAATTTCAATTGGCAAGCTGATTTCATATGAAAAAAATAAGAAAATTTTCAAAGCCCAAACTAAGCTATTAATTCTGTATAATCATTTTGAAATAGATGCCATTAATTAGACCATACTAATAAGAGAGTAGAAGTATAGTTTAGATTTATTATTGCTATAATATTTCAGTTCTAGGTGATGTTAACAGTAGAAAATAACATTTGAATGGTAGGAAATAACCTTGTGTTATGACAAGCCAGGGTTTTGTATATAACCATTATAATGAATGCATTGCACTAGATATTGCATTCAACAAATAGTAAATGAGCTAATACATACATAGCAACCCAGGACAGAGACTCTGACACCATAAACTCGCTGTGAGTGTTGGCTTTTTGAAACAGGGTCTTTCATAACAGTAAAGGATGGGATTCTCCAGCTACAGCTGAGTTCACATTCTGGCTTCATGGCCTGGGCCAAAAGTCACTTGACTGTCTGTTCCTCAATCTCCAATCTGTAAAATAAAAGGATAATTATAGTGTACCTCCTTAAGTCCTCCTCTAGGAATTTAATGAGTAAATGTACGTGAAGTGCTTTGAACAGTGTAATTGTTGTTGAGTCCTTACTATACTCTGTCCTGGGGAAGTAAAGTTGGCAAGATAAAAATCCTTGCCTTCAAGCAGGTTACTACAGTCTAATTCTAAAACTTTACAACTTAGTGTAACTGAGTAGAATAGTGCAATCACAGGATGCAGTGAAAACATTTGAGACGGGCCCTAGTTTTGAAGAATACAGGCATACCTCACTTTATTGCACTTTGTTTTATTGTACTTCACATGTGTTGTGTTTTTCACAAAGCAAAGACAAGACACTCCACCAGCAAAAAGATTACAACTCCCTTTATTGCGATATTCACTTTACTAAAGAGGTCTGGAACGAACCCACAGTATCTTCAAGGTGTGCCTGTATAAGTTTCCTAGTGGCAGAAATAACTAAGCTAATTTTAAAAGGAAGAGCCTTTTATATGGGCAGGAGAAAGCCAATCTCTTTTAGGTACATTTGAGAACTGCAAACAGTTTGATAGGCTGGGTCAGAGTGGTATTGTAACCAAGCAAACGGGCCCATCCACGTGTTGCCTTGATACATGACCCAACAACTAGTGCTGAAGGAAACAAGTTTTTGTTTACAGGATTCCAACATCAGGGGCACTGAGAACACTCCTGCTCAGAGAGCCCTGCTCTCCCACGAGACCCAGAACTCCCCTTGCTCCCCACAAGGCTATAAGCCAAAACCATGCCCCAAAGTTCCCCATATCCTAATCTGTGTTTAAACCAGCTGTGCAAACAGTTCTTCATCCCCTCTGGAAGGTACACTCGTGGGTCTCAGAGTCACCATCCTCCCCCAGCTGCTCTCTCCTTCGGGGTCTGGGGTGCACTGCTCTTGGCCTCCATGTAGTGGTTCAGGAAAACATGTACCCTGTAACACTGCATCATGGTGGAGTCCACGGAGGCACACGTCCCAAGAGAGTGACTTCTCTGTACGTCCTGCAGAGAAGCAGAAGTCTACACTCCTGGTCACAGTTCAGTTCCAAAACACCTCTCGCGAATCCGGGCTTAGTTAGGCAGGTCCCTGCACAGCCCCATCAGCTCTCCCCTTACCCCCTTTCCTCAGCCTCCATGGCTGCTGTCCTCACCACCTCAGGCCACAAGGCAGAATCCTGACTCGCGGCCAGCATGGCTTCTACCTTACACACCAGCCCTCATGGCAGACCATTCACTACAAACTGCATAGCTGCTTGCTGCTCCCTCTCTCAGAGCTCATGGCTGAATGCCCCCTACTTCACGGCTCCTTCCTCATGGCTACCTCTTCTCTCAGTCAGCTTTCTTTTAGAATGCTTGGAACTTCCTATGTGACCTCCTATCTGGCTCCTCCTACAATGAGCCATTTTTGCCAGTTCCCCCGTATCTTTTATCTTCTTTGGGCTGCCATCTTTAGTCAGGGCAAGAGTTCCTAGTGACACAGAGATGTCCAGGGAGGGCATTCACGCCCCCTGGCTAAGTCACAAGCCACTGTACACTCTCAGAGCCATGTACTCTTTTCGCCCTAGGCAGCAGTCCACTTCCCTTCTGGATGGACCTGGCTGTAAACTTGTCATTGTTATGAAAAGTATTTTAACTGCTGTATCATCCACTCCCCCTCCCACCAACCATGGGCTATGGGGAATTTCTCCTACATTCTGGGGACCCCTGCTTGGCACCCTGTTATAGTACGTGGGGGCATAGGGGACAAGATGCCTAATTGATGGGTTGAGATCAGCTGACATA